>VZTA01006878.1:31921-97584 GCA_013398855.1 Mohoua ochrocephala | reverse complement strand
GGGGGAAGTTTGACACCATCTCTTGCCATAGACTCTGAGTTGGTTGCATCACTTTGCATCATGTGCAGTCCTCTGGTGCAAGGCCTCAGGAATCAGTCTGGGGGTGCTTTGGGGGGTCTGTGATGGTTTATGATCCCTCCTCAGCTGTCTCTCCTGTGAATGTCCCATGTGTGTGTGTGGCCTTCCCAGAGTGGGGGGATTTTACAGCCAGTAAGAAAAGCGAGTTTGTACAAGGGAGGGATGGGCTTTCACCACACCCCCGAAAACTCTCCTCCTCTCCCCTTGGTTTGGGGAGAATGTGTGCAAACCTGGCCTCAGCAAATGAGTCTATGGCCTCCCCCACGCCAAACCCAGCCAGAGCTGATTTTCAGGACAGCTGCTGGGTTTGGCTTTCCTTCTGGATACATTCTTCTCCCTCAGCCTTGTTTACTTTTCCCCAGCCTGACATAATTGGACAACAGAGTCACTGTTAGGTGGCATAACTCCCAGTCCAGTTCCAGTCAGGAGGCATATTCGGGGAAGAGTGGGCTTCGGTGGTCGCTGCTCCTTTATACAGTTTTGCCACAATGGGCAGAAGTCCTTCTTAACAATGCTTAAGCCATTAGTTTTCAGTCTCTCATAATGGCCAAGCACTCATCAGCACTGATGCAATACTAAAGATGTGTGCTGTTGTGGTTTTGGCTAAGATATACAAGTGCCAGAGGGGATAACAGAGAAGAGGTGTTTTTACACATGCTTATTAAAGATGAAATATCTCTAAATGACTGCCACATTTACACTTCATCTTGTTCCAAAGGATGAGTTTCCCTACCAGCTACATAAACCAGTACAATTTTACTAGGTGGTCACTAATCGTAGACTGACCTTTGACTTTGATTTTATATCCTTAACACAAATGCACATGCATTCCATGCTGGAAAATAGACCAACAAATACGGTAATAATTCCATTGACCATTTTTGTACACTTTGCTCAGAATATTTAATCTAAGCTTAAAAAGACCATGCTGAACATGTATTTTCTTGGGTTGAGTATTACATTTGTGCATAACTTCAGACCACTTCAGAGTAGTTTTAGAAATACAAGTGTCTATGTCTGCCTAGTCAGGTGAGCTGTTGATATTGAATGTAATGATGCTGTACAGGAAGAATGAACTCCTGATTTTCAAGTAATAGAGGCAATAGTTTAATTTTTTTTATTCTACTTCAGTGGGATCAGACTTTTTCCCAGGGTCTCTCTTCTGTTGGTTGCATAATCCTTATTGAATCAACAATGCCTTTGTTCACATTTAAATTGCTTGCTGTATTCTTACCTCTTTCACACGGGTGATGCACATACAGTTAAATTTGGACTTCCTTTAGAGGAAGCTGCTACCTTTAAAGTAGCTCTCTTGGACTCACAGACTCATGGAGTATCTTGAGTTGGAAGGGACCTATAGGGATCATTGAGTCCAACTCCCTGCTTCACACAGGACTACTTAAAACTAAACTCCAAGCAGGACTGAAGAGTCATCTGGTAGATCCCGTGTCTGGTGAAACATCATATTGACAGATTTCTGTCAATTTGTGTCTAGACATTTCTTATGATGCATTCTCACATGAAGCACGTCATTTCCTTGGGCCCGTGACAGAATGCCTCCATTAATCATGATATTCGCATTAGTCAGACACTGAGGTCACCCTTGCTAACAGCTAAATGTCAGCAGAGAAAATTCCGTGGGCCTAATGGAACTTGCATTTAGAACAGTAATATCTAAAAAACCCTTCCGATTCCCAATGTTATGGATTTTCTCTGTCAGTAAAAAACCCCATCCTTTAATACTTAAACACAGTAATATTTAATCTTCTTCTAGCTAAACGGAAATGTATTGTGTTTTGTGAGTATGTATTAGCTGTGGTTAACAAATATTACACATTATCTGTGTTTTAAAGCTAAGCCTAATGTTGTACAAGCATAGAAAGGAGAATCACGGAGAAATACTTCTGGTGGATCAGAGGAAATATGCATGGGTATCTCCAGGCCTGGGACACACCCATAAAATATGCAGTGTCTGAACTCCTCTGTCAATTATATCAGGCAAAATTTGATTTGCTGAACACTCACCATGTATTTCAGTAATACACCAGTTTAGAGAAAATACAGTAACTGATCGTTTATTACACTAGCAAACCTACTTTTATTGGTGCCAGGAATAACTGCATATTTTCAGCAAGGAAAAAAAAAGAATGTTTTTCTGTGTAAATAATAGATAAAGAACAACAAAAAAAAGCATAATCCAGCTATCTTCTCTGCAGGGAAAAGAAAACCCATATAAGCCCAATTTGTGTAGAAAGACCCATTAGGCAGGAAGTTAGTAAGCCAGAGTCTGTCCTATGACTCTGAAGGGAATAAGTTAATGTTGGGAGTTTGGTGCCTTAAATAAGAAATTGCGGAAGGATGAATTTTCATCATTTCATTATTTCTCATTAGCAATTTACTCTAAAAACACTTTGGACATGCATTTTACAATGCCAGTGTATGAGCTAGAACATTGATTGTTATAATAAACTTATTACTATCGAGAGGCTACCTTATGACTCCCAGCACTTCCACTCCGGAGTGTTCCGCGTCCTCAGGGGATGGTGTCATTGCAGAGGTGCGTCACTTTAATAAACACCAGGAAAAAAGAATAAGGTCTTGAGTATCATCTGAATGGCGGATGAATTCTCAATTTGGTTATGTATAAGGAGATTTGTAAGCTTCAGAAAACCGTAGCCTTATGCATTCTGGGTACAGGTACGGTGGTTCACCATTTCTGTTCCATTAAGCACAGTGGTCCATGCTGCTGCATTATTAGGCAGGAATCTGTATTTTGAATGCCTGAAGGGGTTAAGATGCATCTCCTTCCTGGACAGCAAAATGTGAAAGTAGTGGAATGCTCTGGGTATCCTGACACACTGTGTATGGAAATTCAAACTTCCAAAACTTAAAAATGTGAATAAGGTTTGTTTGTCATATAATGTTCAACTGTAAACCTACCACTGCCAAGTGCAACGCTAAACCATGTCTCTTAAGTGTCACATATACATGTGGCTTGCAAGCACATGCAGTTCCTAATCTTTTCCACTGAAGAAATTGCCAGCCTTTCCACTTAGGTTAATGCTGGCTGACTGAGACCATTTATACATGTACACTCATTCACGAGATGCTTTTAACTAGTGTATGTATGATAATTATAATATGGCTGGTGTCTGTATTTTCTAATTATTCTTGTCTTTGCCTTTGTCTCCTTTCAATCAGGAAATGGAACCTGAAAGAACTATCAAGTGCAGCAAGGTAAAGTGGGAATGGGGTCAGGGATCATAAGTGAGAAAAAAATCAGAACTGGAAAAACAGTATACAACAAAAGTCCTTTATCTTGTAATTGAGGATGGGTTTCTCTACTCCAATAGAAGTCAGATTTCCTTAGGTATTTTGAAAATCCCACTTTATTTGTCTCTACAAGGCTGCTCTCCTAGACAGGTATGACGTTCTGCTGATTGCTTATGACGACCTTAGGACTCCACAAGGAACATGCCTGATAGAAGCTTTTGTGAAAATTACCCAGCTCAGATTTCCTGGAAATACAGTCACAATAGTACATAAAAGTGTAAAGGACTAAGGATGTGATGCAACTCTCATCAAAACTACACAGTGATGGATCACTCCTTAGAAACACAATGGCAATATTCTCAAGAGAGATTCAGTGATGCCTGTATTACAAATTAGTCCCGCAAGGATGACTGTGCATATCCAACTTCTGCGACATGAGGCTCGAAAATCACAAAATGGTCTTTGGTATTTGTGGTGGATTGTGCAACTATTTAATGGTTTTACTCACAGTTACTGTACATCATGTTTCTTCAAAAAGAGTAGGTCAGGCTACAGGGAGGAAGGCTGGGGGGTTATTTTGTTCTGCCTGCTACACACTGGATTGCACTCGGAGCTGCCTGCAAGAAGGGAGACATCTTCTCTCCTGATAGTAACAGGGATGCTTCAAGGGAGGGTTGCTTCAGACTGTGAGGTGGAATGGGCACAGTGAAAAGGGAGGAGTAGAAGTCATCTCAGCAAATTAAATGTCCTCAGAAAGGGCAGGAGTCATCTCAACAAGGGAGATGGCAGGGGACAGCGGAAAACAGAGGGGTGGATGGCTGCTCTAGGGTTAGGACAACCCGTGGGTTACTGCAGGACTTGAAGGCTGAGAAAGGTTGAGCTTCTGTTCTTCACAGACTACCGTGAGTATATTTCAAGAAGAAAAATTCAGCAGCTATGCATCTTCTCTTCCCAAACAGGTGTTAAACAGCAAATCAACTTGAACTCTCAGTGGTCAGTGTCACTTAGGGAAGGGGGCTTTTGACATCTCTTTGCATTGGTCTGGCTCTGTTTCTGGTCTGAGAGGAGCCTATACTCCTCTGTGTGGGACTAGCACATTCCTTTCAGCTTTGCATTTAGACCTCGAGTCTTTTTTCCACCTTGTGCATCTTCACAAATTGAGCTCTATTGTGGATACATTTTTACAGCTTCTACATGCTTACATTTTTGGTATTTTTATCCCATGGTAAACCGGTAGTTGATGGTAATAGCACTTGTCTTTTTCCCTGCTTCATTTTTATAGGTAGTTATTGTCGAAAAAGTGTCAAAATGTAAGCATATTCTGAATACCACATGCATATCTTTTATACCATATTGCTGACCTCAAACTTAGGAAATGCATTTCCCCCTTTTGACTCTTTCTATTCTATTTACGAAGGGGACCAGAGAAAACAAATGACCAAAAAAGATTTTGTTGTACCTTTGACCCTTTTCCCTGAGCTCTTTCTCTCTCCGTTCCACCTCAAAATTGGAAAGTGGCAGGAACCCATCCAACACTACTGCCAAACAATGCAGGGATATAAGTCTGTGCTTACTACACAGGATCCAGAACATGTTTTTCCTTAGGCAAAAAGCAAAGCAAAGAAATTTGACATAAGGATAACTCAGTGGAGAAAAGAAACAGAAAAAGTGAAGAGAAGATAGCAGAGACCAGAATCAAATCATTGGGACAGAGAAACTAGAGCTAAAAGTAGATTAAAACCAAGAACACAAAAGGAAGAGGTGGGTATATTTTTAGGGGAAGAACTATAATTTTATTGAATATATTCATTCGTAGTCATGCTTTGGAGGATGATAAAAATGCAAATCAAAGTTGCAGTAAATAAACAGGAATTATGGCAGAAGGCAGGAATAGTTGAGAAACTCGAAACCTCAGTGACATCCAAAACTGTACCAGGTGTTTTCCCATATTGCATTTATTTTTTGTCTGGAATGATTAGCACGCAAGGCAGTCTCAGAGGATTTCAGGTACATGTGATAATTTTTTCCTTTCAGGCTATCAGGGAATCTTTCATTTCCCTGTATTCCAGTCTATGAAGTGTCTGGAAAAAAAGTCCAATGTCTAGATGGGAAGACAGGTGTGCAAACACTTCACAAATGAGTATCAACCATATTCTCAAAACAGACCTGATCTAACTATTCACAGATATATATATGGACGTCACACACCATCACTTTGTACAGGCGATACATCAAGATTTCTCTCTGAAACTTCCAGCAGTGGTGGTACAGTCTTTAAAGGTATCTCATATTTATTTTGGCAGCAAATACGTCCCACGCTCCAGGTAAGGACATAACAGGGTAGAGCTGGTTCTTAGTAGATATTTTGTTTGTCCACGCTTGGACCTATTGTATACAGCTACATATGACTCTGCCTCAGTGTTCAGTTCAGAAAGCTGGAAACTTTTTGTAAGTGATAGATCAGCTCTCTGCTAGAGGAAGTTTGTCAGCAAATGGTCCTCTGTTATGAGGACATTTTACAGAGACAATTTTGTTACATAATAAAAATACGGAAAGGATATTCTCCTACTTTTTCTGTCTTGGTAAAAGTAAGAATGCTCTTCATTTTGCACTGTGAGAGGTGTTTTGGTTGAAATTTGCGTGCTAGTAAAACAAATATGGTTCTGCCCTTGGCTTCACTAGGGTAAAATTTCATTGTGTTTTTTACATGAAGAAATGCCCATATACAGATGCAACTATTCCTTTATCAGCAAAAATATAAATTGAAATAGTTCTGTTTGGTGCACATAAATTGAGGCTAACATTTACATAGGTAATTGTTCTTAAAAGTCCCACAAACATATCTCCTACTGAAAGAAGTTTCAAGGAAAAAGATATCAGCAAGCCAAAGTGAACCAGCCCCAGAAGATCTTTGCAAAGAACGTCTTTTAAATTTTTAGCGAAGCAATCAGTATATTGACTTTATCTTTTAATAATGTTATGTACAAAGTAACATGAGGAGTGGGAACAGTTCCTTTAAGAAAAGAATGAAGTCAGAGATTAATGTGAGTGACAGCTAGAGGGGTGCTGGCTTCCAGCTATGGACCATGGCAGTCACAATCCAGGAGAAGCTTGGTAAAAATAAATCAAAATCCAACAGATTCCCATCCCAGTATAAAAAAAGGACTCCCTAAATAGCTGAGTTTAACAAATCTGAAAGCTCCAGTAATGCTATTTGTTCCAGAGGAATGCAACTGAATAAGCCACACAATGGTGAAGATTGAGATTTTGTTGCCTGACATGAGAGCAGGCTGTCGTAGCACTGACTGTGTCCTTGCACATCACAAGGTGTGATCAAGCAACTGTAAACTATAGAAATTTCCTTTCCTGTTAGCTGTGGCAGGAATAGTCTGAGTCTGATTCCACAAAGGTTAAAAAAATGCCCAGGTTTCTCTGTCTGGATCATCATAGACAGAATCCGTTCTCACGAACTGCACATCTTGTAAAGAGCTATATGGAAAGGCAGAGTGAGTCTTGCTAACAAGAACAGTTTTGTTATTTTTCAGACTACAAGAGGTAGGATGATCACTAGTGACAGACAAACACTATAAAGATTATGGAAACTGAGTTGATGAAACCTACTGAAAACAGAAGCCCTAGACAAACAACCTCAGAAAATTTCAAACCTGGCAAGTCCTTGTTTAGAAGATCACAGGATCACAGGTGGTTTGGCAATTCTACACAAGAAGGCAAGGTAAATTTCATTAGGCTGGGATAGCTAAAAGGAAACAGAGCCATCTGGAGTTACAGAAAGCCAGACATACACATGTGATTCCATGTGACTAGTCCAAGGTTGGAACATCTAAACTGAATAGAGACATGATCTCTCATTGTTTAAATTTAGAAGAATCCTACGTTTATATTATTTAGAACATAAACCTATCTATATCCATCTAAAAAGTAGCTCAAGAAACCAAAAGAACTGAACCGGATTTTCTAGTATATGCAATGAATTCCCTGAAAAGGTTGGGTTTCCATCACAGCATCCAGAATCCATATTTAGGTCCAAAGTATCAGTCTCAATTGTTTCTTTTATACTTTTCCACTTTTCTTTTTTTCCCCTCATATGCGCCATGAGAGTATTAGAGCTGAACTGAACCCCTTCTTAAAAAAATTAAGTTTATAAAAAAATCCTATTTTGGAAAAAAAAAAAGGAACTTTGCCTGTGGCATAGAAATGGAGCAATAGTAAAAAAGAATAAAATAAAAAAAAAAAACAGGAAAAATGAAAATGCTTAAGGCCACTCTGAGTAAACAACAGGCAATCTGTTTATAAAGAGAAAGAAACAAGATATTACCACCATGAAGTAAAATAAATTGCCCAAGCAAAATAAATTCACTCCTTGGATGAACAAAAGAAGAGAAGCAATTTGATAACTATAAATTGAAATGGTCTGCTCTTGAAGAAAGAGTAACTTCAGGGAATAGTTATATTCATTTCCCAAACTTTGTGATATTGAGAGTATAAGAATTGTTAAGGAGTTCACAGATTTTCTTTAAAAAAGTGCCGGTGGGAAATCCAGCTGTGATCTGTGCTACATGCATGGGAATAATCCACAATGGTTAAAATAATACTAGGTGCAAGGGCGATCATTACTAATGAAATGAGAGCTGCAATCAAGTATACAAGGGTGAAACAGAACTGGTAAACAGGAAGGTGTGTTAATTAAGGCAACATTCAGAATGTCATTAGCAAATGCCCGGTTGGAAGGGTCTTCAGGTATAATGCTGGATACAAGCCAAAGCTATGTATAAAGAAATTATTTTTCAGAATATAAGTAATTCACATGTAGAAAAGCTTCGTGGTTATCAGTAACACTAACAGTACTCTGTGTGCAAGAATTTGACTGAAGGGTGGATTGAAGATGCCATAGCAAGAGAAATAATTTTAAAAAAGAGACCCTACAAGAAAACAAGTACTTTCTACATTCTTTTCAGTGGTAGACTATAATATTAAAGGACATAGATGTCTTACCTGTTGGTGAGTGATAAAAGATGTGTAGCTCAGATACTGGAGTTATTGAAGAATGTTAGATATAAAAGTAGTACCAGTTGCAGTAGTAAATTGGTCCAAGATCCTTTGGAAAAGGACTGAAATAGGAATCCATTTACCACCATGTACTTTGAGGCAGGCACTAAGATATGCGTTCACAGGCTGGTGAACTGTGGAGAGATGGTTAAATTTCTGTGTGCTTCAGTGTCATGGGTAATGCAATTATGATGAGTCAGTAAATTGTTAAAATCCCTTTTCCACAATAAGAACAACTCTTCAAATCAGTACATCAAATGAAATGAATCTTCTTGCAGTGATCCCAGCTGGGGCCTGCCTGCCCAGGGCGGCTCTGCCGAAGATGTCCTGGGGGTCATGGTGGGCAGCGACCTGAGTGTGAGCCAGCAGTGAGCTCCAGCAGCGGTGGTGGCCAAGAGTATCTCCTGTGCTGTATTAGCAGAAGCACAGCCAGCTCATTGAGGGAACAGACCATCCCTCTCTACTTAGCACTTGCTACTTCCATCCTTGCAGTTTTTCAAGACCTAACTGGATAAAGCCCTGAACAACCTGGCCTGATCTCAGAGCTGATGCAGCTTTTAAGCGAGAGGTTGAACTAGAAACCTCCTGAGGTCCCTGTCGCCCTTAGTTATCCTATGATCCTACAATCTGAATCAAAGGAAAAGGTATCATTAGGTTAATATAATGACAGACAAAAGAAGAGAGAGTATGGATGCAAAAGTCATTCTCTTTCCATGTTATTTACTTTGGAGGAGAAAGATGACATATGTCCTGTATGTAATAGACAACAGAAAACTAACCCAAAGAACCTCTGACTTTGAGAGAGATTTTAAAGACCTATAAATAAATTAGACAAAAGGTTAGCTTTCATATCTTCTGATTAAAGTGAAACCAATCACAAGTCCATGATCATCACTTAGGTTGTGGCTTAAGACTCACAAGGAAAAAGTCACATTTGTACTGAATTCTTCCATGCCCTGCACCATTTCAGCAGTGTTGGAACACATTGCCCAGAGGATCTCACTAAAGAAGTGTTCACCGATGTAGTATTCCATCTGGCTATACCTATAATTTCAGATGTCATACTGAAAACTATATGAAACTTATCAGGAAGTGTGAATTTGCAGAAATCTGTATGTCTTACTGTGGAAGGGGAGTGTCAGCTGGGGATTATGTAATAAAACAAAAGGCATAGCTCTTCTTCAGACCTTAAAACAAAATGAATCTTTTCAATGAAGGAACCTAGACAGATAAATGAATAAATAAATGTCCGAGTCCTATGAGGACCATGATCCATTATAGGATTTCCAAGAAAGCACTGCGCTCGGTTTTTCAATCCCAGATACTGTGACTTCTGTCGTGATCCTAAACAAAGACTGCCGTAGGATGAGGAGTTATTGATCCACACAGCAGTTGACCTGAGTAGGTTCAGGTTTGTGCTTTACTCCAAATAGTACTTGGCCTTTAGGGCTGTGCTGAACAGCAGAAATCTCTTGACGTGGGATCACTAATAATGACGCCACCAGCATGCCCTTGTCTTTATCTCAAAGTGAAACAGGATGTTTTCATATAAACATCCTTTTGCTCAGCAGCAGAAATGATGAATAGAGTTATTTGCTTGTAAGAAAACCCAATAAAGGCTTTAATGCTCGTGAACTTCACCATGGACAGGTTATGTACTGTATGCAATGCCCTGACCAGAGGTCTGTCAGATGCTATGTCATCACAGCATTCCCAGAATCAGAGTGGGCATAACATTTTGTAATTTAGTATATATTTTCTGGGATGTTAATCAAATAGTTATCTTTTTTGGAAATCTCTGTGACTTTCTTATTTGAATTAAAAAATCCAGCACCTCCTGGAATAAAACATTGTACAAAAGAAAAAGTTGTTATCAGACAACTACTGTGCAGTTAATTGTCAGCAAGAGAAGACCAAAGAGCTTTAAAACAGCTGATTTACAGCTTCTTTAGTCTTGTAAATATGGCCTGATTCCAGACATCTTCTGTGCCTTTTCTTGAGTAAGCAACCTGAGGTCAGCCCACTACCAGGACTGAGAGGTTTTCTTCACTGTCTATATGTCAAGATCTTTAATACTTGACAAGAGAAAAGGAAAACAAGAGGCTTCGGTTTGAGCATAGTCTAATAGAGAAGGATTCAGAGATTGTCTCTTCTTCATCATTTGCACCAACCTTATCTATCCCATTTCAGCAGCTCAGCTAGATGGTTCTAGATGGATCTGGGGGTGCTCAGATTTTAACTTCACTGCAACGTGCAATGCTGGCTAGCAGGGACGATAATCTTTAGCTGGCATAGGGCTGTAGAACAGGCAGAATGCATGTGGAAAGCAGTCCTGAGCTCTCTGCACACTCTCAAATCCCCAAAACAGCACAGGGATTAAAATTAGAGATTACATGACTGGCAGATTTATAGTACCAAATAAAAGCAATGCCATATTGAGCTTGAAGAAAGAAATGAGGAAAAAAAAGGGAATCCTGTAAAATCAGATAATTTCTGTAAGAGTGACCAATATTGTGCAGCTCTGATGGTGTTCTGAGATGCAGGATGTAGGATCTCCAGGGCCCAGTTGAGCTGTTAAAATAATGTAGGAAACTAAAGAGTTACAAAACGAAAGTTTCACTTGGGAACAGAGCAAGCAATAAACCTAGCCAGACACAGTGTTTTTGGCTTGCAATGTGAGAAAACATACAACATTTTATCACAAGAACTTATGAATGTGTGAAGCAGGAAGCCCAGATATACTTAGCAGACATAAGTATTATTTCCCCAACACCAACTTTCTTTCTAGCCCCATTGTTTCCTGGTTTGATTATGCCCTGAAGCATAAGAGCCATTCCCCTTATAAGTGATTTTATTTGTGGTGACTCCAGATAAACATGCTTTTAATACTGTTATACTGTTAAACACCATGTGGCAATTACATAGGTTATTTACACAGTTTGTAAACAAATGCTTTCTTGTGTTCCTTTCTATGCAATTACACATGCGGAGGTAAGTGAAACCATAAAACATTATTAACCATTATTTTATATATTTTCTAATCTTTCAGGCTCTTCTTTAATAGAGAGGTTTCCATGATTCTTAGTATTTTTACCATGTACACTCCCTTACAACTCCACTGTAATATTATTCAGTAATTTGTTTGAAGTGACTAGGTCAGACTTGTTAAGGCAGGGCACTGTTTAAGACATTGTAATAGTCTTTCACATGAACCAGTTTTCCATGTCAGTGTTCTTATATTTTTGGTTTCCCAATTAGTTGCTTAAGAAGTCTCCAAGAGGTTGCACAAAGAGTAGAATCTGTTTTTAACAAGGTTAACTTCGCAAGAAACAAAGTCTCTTTGACAATTTGCAACATTCTGGATGAGTTTTTTAATATTGTGGAATAATCTTTCTTTTTTTTTTTTTTTTTTTTTTGTTTTTTGGTTTTCCCCTTTTTTTTTTTTTTTTTTTTTTTTTTGGTTATATGGTTTTCCCCTTTCTTTTTTTCTTCCTTACATGATGAAAGTAATTTTGATGTGTATGAAAAGACTGTTTAAGGCACCTAAATCTGTAGACTGTGTTCTAGTATATCTTTGTTTTAGAAGTTGACCAGTTTCTCACCTTGGAAGTTCATTGTCTCTTACGCTGTGTCTATTTAATTTCATAATTGCCTGTTTAGTGGGTTGTTTGAAATGCTTGCTGAAGTACAAATAAATTAGTTGGATATCCTATATTGACCGTTTAGCTGAAATATTACAACCATTATTACCCATTAAAAACCCGTATGATTTCAAAAGGGTGCTTTATAATTCTCACTCCAATTATATTTTCAGGCTTCCTGTTAAGATTCATTCTGTTCATTTTTGGTGCTACATTAGAGGTTGTCACAGATTTAAACCTTCAAATTTGTCACTAATTTTTGTAAAAAAGCAGCTCAGATTTTTAACTGTAAAATACTTTCGGCACTGTCAGAGGAAAGCTGGCATGTTTTGCCATGGACACTCTATGCTGTAATATTCATTAATCATCCAAAATCATAGAATGGCTTGTGTTGGAAGGGACCTTGGAAGATCAGCTAGTTCCAATCTCCCTGCAGTGGGCAGGAACATCTTCAAGTAGATCAGGTTGCTCATAGCCCCATCTGACCTGACTTTGAATGTTTCCAAGATGGGTCATGTGCAACCTCTCTAGCCAACCTGTTCCAGTGTTTCACCACCCTCACTGTAAAAAAATTCTTCCATATTTCTAGTCTGAATAGACCCTCTTTTAGTTTAAAACCATTACCCATTGTCCAATTGCTGCAGAACCTATTAAAAAGTGTGTGCACAATGTTCTCATAAGCCCCCTTTAAGTATTGAAAGGCTGCAATGAGGTCTCCCTGGCATCTTCTCCAGGATGAACCACCCCAGCTCCTTCAGCCTGTCTGCGTAGGAGAGGTGCTCCAGGCCTCTCATCATCTTTGTGTCCTTCCTCTGGACTCACTCCAACAGGTCCAGGTCTTGTGCTGAGGACCCCAGAATTGGGCGCAGGACTCCAGGTGGGGTCTCATGAAAGTGGAATAGAGGGCGAGAATCATCTCCCTTGACCTACTGGCCACACTACTTTTGATACATCCCAGGACATGATTGACTTTCTGGGTTACAAGAGCACATTGCTAAGTCATGTCCAGATTTTCATTCACCTGAAGTCCTTCTCAGGGCTGCTTTCAATCCATTCTCTGCCCAAACTGTATTTGTGCTTGGAATTACCCAGACCCAGGTGCAGGATCTTGCACTTAAACTTACTGAATCTCATGAGTCTCCCATGGGCCCACTTCTTAAGCTTGTCCAGGTCCCTCTGTCTGGCATCCTGTCTCTCAGTCGTGTCAATCAAACCACTCATTGTGGTGTCATCTAAGGGTACACTTCATTCTACTGTCTATGACATTAAACAGAATTGGTCCCACTACGGGTCCCTGAGGGGCCCTACTCATAACTGGTCTCCATCTGGACACTAAGCCCTTGACCACTACTCTATGGATGTGACCATCCAGTTTAGTTTCTTAACTGCCTCTTTGTGTGCTTCTGTGTTAAGTGGGTCCTTGGCTTTATGTGAAAAGATTAGCCTCCATCCTAGGTATCACTTTCAACAAAGTGAATCATGATATAAAAGCATTATTTCTCTTCATGTCATTTCCTTCTTTTTTTTTTTTTTTTTTTTTTTTTTATTATGTTTTTTACAGATTCAAATCTTGTCCCCAAGGTTTTTTTGCAATTCCCAAATTCATCATGCATTTCTAATTCTAGTACTTCTCCAAAATGATTATGGATTGCCCTTACCTGATGTTGACATTGCTGCCGCCCCTGGGCTAGAGTGAATCATCTCCTGGGAAGACTAAAACCAAAACTTATTACAAAAAATACTTAGTACTTAATTTAACTTTGAAAAATCATTGACTGATTTAGAAGGAAAAGAGCTCTTCTGACTGGAAGGAAGATGCCCAAGCCTGGGCACCTAATCTTCTGTGTGTTGAAAACTGTGGGTCGTGTAAACATATAGTGTGCCTGTCAGACCTTGAGCAAGCATGCAAGAATGTGCATGTTTCCCTGCAGAGTCTTCATCAAGATGACACCTAAAAATAATTGGACAGCTTTGGTTTGTTAATAGGTACAGAGTGAACAAACAGATGGGGATACCAAGGCAAGGATATTTCTGGTGGATTTCCAACCGAATTGTGTAACATGCTCCTTTGGGCCAAGCAAAGCTAGAATTACTTTAGAGCTTTCACTTCTGCTATTCTGTCAATATTGGCTTGTATGACTTCTAGTACTGCCTTTCAAATTTCCTGTAATTTTGTTGCCTGTCATAATTAACACTGCTTTCTTTACAATTTAATATGGTCCTTCTGCTTCTCCTTGAGGAAAAGAGCTTCAGTTTTCATAAACTGTCACATTGACAGACTGAGGCTGTGAGAGCTGTGTATCTGAATATTCAAACACTTTAGCCCTTCCAAACCTTACAGGTTTTTTGCCATTGTGCTAATGGATAGAGTTATTTTTTTTCATAGAAGCTGGTATGGGGCTGTGTTTTGGATTTGTAGTGAAAATAGAGTTGGTTTTGTCATCATTAAGCAGTGCTTGTGCAGCATCAAGGCCTTTTCTGCTTCTTACCTCAGCCCACCAGTGAGGAAGATGTGAGTGCACAAGAGGTTGGGAGGGGACACAGCTGGAACAGCTGATCCCAGCTGACCCAAGGGATATGCCACAACATATGGTGTCATGTTCAGCGTATAGAGCTAGGGGAAGAAGAAGGAAGGAAGGCAGGGGGAGGAGATATTCAGAGTGATGGTGCTTGTCTTCCCAAGTCACTGTTATGCATGAAGGAGCCCTGCTCTCCTGGGGATGGCTGAACACCTGCCTGTGAGTGGGAAGAGGCAAGTGAATTCCTTGCTTTGCCTTGCTTGTGTATGCAGCTTTTGTTTGCTTTACTGAAATTGTCATTATCTCAAAACTCCTGATTTTTTCTCAATTTTACCATTCTGATTCTATTCCCCATCCCACCAGGGGTGGGGGTTGAGCAAGTGGCTGTGTAGGGCTTAGTTGCCTGCTGGGTTTAAACCATGACATACACCACCAATTTCTCCATGCTTTTAAGGTCCTGAAAGTGATCTTACATCATATGAAGAGAGATATCTTTACACCGCACCAATGTATGTCTCCCCAAAATACAGAATTTTCAGCAGATCAGATATCTGTCCTAAACACCATTATGCCCCAATCAACTCCAGCTGGAGTCATGCTCACATGGTGTTAGAAACCCGTTTGATACTGGGTAAAGAAGAGACTGAAACCTCAAGGAAGACAAAGCCAGCAGGTGTAATCTGTGACTGCGTACTTCATCAGTTCCTGCCATCAGAAGCCAAACAGGATGGCTAATTTCTCCAGAAATTGAAAACTTGAATCTTATCATCTGTACAGAATTAAAACGGAAATTATTTGAAATAAATAAAGAAGAGGAAAATTGTTAAGATATTGGAAAGAGACAAAATAGATTCTAATTTATTCAGATTACAGAACTTTCGAAGTACAGAAATATGCTTTAATTCAAAGGAAACAGATGAACTGTTAGCTAAAAATGGCAAAAAACTGCCTTGACTTTCTTGTTGAAAGGGCGGTTATTTTCTACAGTTTCTGCAACGAGCTAAAATGAGCAATTTATTTTGTATTTATTTGCCTTCAGACATGTTTCTATTTATGGCCACATGGTATGCTCAATGGAGTCCTAAAATAGTGAGGCTGGGCTCACAGGATGACTCAATGGATCGGCACGTAGACGAGGGCGGATGCAGCCTCTCTGTTGGGGGCAGGATGGCGGCGAGTGTGCCTCGTTACTCCCCTACGGGTGTCCACAGGCTTCCCTGGAAGCAGCTGGTCCAGTCCCAGTATGACATTTTTGAAATAACCACAGTTAATATTTGACATCCCTGTTGGTCTTACCAATTGAAAGGCTAAAGGCTAAGTAAACTGTGGGGAAAGATATTGGCTCTTGTATTTTGTGACCACTGGGGTCAACTCAAACAACAGTGGTCAAGGGGAAATACTTCCATTACGGCCACTGGCAGCACGTGCACCGTGTGGACTAAGCGCTGCATTCTCTATTCAGTAATGCTGTGCAGGGTGCCCAGGCCCCGGGAGCAGCGGGACCTGCGGGGGCTCTGTGAGGGGAGGCCGGGCTGCCCCAGCCGGACACAGCCGGTTCCAGCCGGTTCCAGCCACCCACCGCAGGGCGCGGCTGAGCCCACAGCCAGGGCGGGGACACCTCAGGAGAACAAATTCAAGAAAGGGCAAAACACCACAGAGAAGATTCTGAGGAAAAAGTAGATAAGAGAAACAACCCCATGAGCACCAAGGTGAGAACAGAGAGAGAGGGAAACGCTGCTCCAGGCCCTGGAGCAGAGATTCCCCTGCAGCCTGGAGAGGACCATGGTGGAGCAGGTATTCACATCAGAGTTGTGTTGGTTTTGTCTGAGGTAGGGTTAATTTTCTTCCCAGTGGGTGGTATGGGACTGTGTTTTGGATTCGTGCTGAACACAAGGCTGATAATATAGAGAAATTTTTGTTATTGCTGAGCAGGGCTTGCACAGAGCCAAGGCCTTTTCTGCTTTTTGTGCTGCCACACTGGTGAGGAGGCCCCTGATGAGGCCCTGCTCTCCTAGAGATGGCTGAACATCGGCCTCCTCATGGGAAGCAGTGAATTAATTCCTTGTTTTGCTTTGCTTGCACACCTGGCTTTTTCTTTCCCTATTAAACTGCCTTTATCTCAACCCACGAGTTTTCTAGATGTTACTCTTCTGATTCTCTCCCCAATACTGGGGGGAGGGCGGGGGGGAGTGAGTCTGGCTGCATGGTACTTGGTTGCCGGGTGGTGTGAAACCACGACAATAGCCCATGGAGGACACCCACACTGGGCCAGGTGGATATTTTCTGAAGGAACTGAAGTCCCTGGAGAGCCCGTGGTGGAGCAGATTTATACTGTAAGACTGCAGCCACAGTGGGGAGGACCCACACTGCACCACTGAGTCTGGGGAGGAATTAGAGGAGTTGGAAATGAAGGGCTGAAGTTGATCCTGGGAAGAAGGGGTGGATGGAGAGAAGGTATTTTATCTTTTGTCTTTTTTTTTTTCTCACTACCTACATTTTTTTAATTGACAAGAAATTAAATTAGGTTTTCTTCAAGTTAAATCTGTTTTGCCCACGATGGTTGAAGGTAGCTTATAACTTTTATCTCAACATATCTTTTTCATCTTATTTTCCCACTCATCCTTTTGAGGAGAGGGAGTGAGAGAGCAGCTGAGTAGCAGCCCACCAGGCAGCCAAGTTCAACCCACCACAGACAGCTCACATGAACACTAAATTAACTAATTTCTATTTTAAATAAATAAATTACCTAATTTTTAATTGAAGCATTTTTCAGTTCTTAAGAGTCGACATTCTTGATTCAGATTTAGCATTGAAGTAGAATTTTTGAGTTAGCATCAGAAAACTTGCATCCTTGCTTATGGAGAGGGTTTTTCTAGTCTGGCAGCTTTGGATGTCATGCAGGTGCCTTTTCAGGCCAATATATGCCATTCCTTTTCAGGAACTATGTCCAAGACATTGTCTGTTATATTTGAGGTCAACCCTTTTCTGATGACCAGGATAACTCTTTTTAAATGCCAACAAGACTTTGATTTGAATTTACTTAACTCAGCCCTCTTCTCTGGTAAGGAGGTGTTCCCGGACTTTACAGTCACTTTATAAAATCCAACAGACTTCTTATGCTTCTAAGCATATATTATGAGTGCACATGAGTTAGAAGGTGGGCTATTTTAAACAATAGTTTCTCATCAACACACTTTGTGATAAGTGAAAGTGTGGAGAGTAAAAATTCACTGAGTACCCTCCTCTTCCATGTATTTCTCCATCAATTCTCAGAGCCAGCTGGCCAAGCCAGGTGGCTTCATTTTGGAGAATGTGACATCAGCTGATTAAAAACAAAGTGGACAACTTGTGAAAGTACCTTCAGGTGAATACTCATCTCTTTTACCTATGAATCAACACTCCAAAATCTGTACAGTGAAAGAATGCAAGTCTGAACAAATAAATTAAATTGATTATGTTCACTCAAATACCAGCTTCTAAATAGATCTCTCTTAAAACAAATCTATTTTTTATGCTTATGTTTCTATGGAATGCTTCCTCATAACCGAAACAAGACAGATTGCTGCTGGGCTCATACTGTATCTGCTGCCAGGAGTCTATGAGATCCCACAGAAAATGGAAGAAATTACTACAGTTTTATTAAAAACAAGCAGCCAAACAGACCATAGCGTTGCAGTGGGAAGCTATTGTAGTGCTCACATCATTGTTTTTCTGCGCTCTGCTGTCCCCAAGGAAAGCGCGTACTGGAATGGACGTCATCGGTACAGATGCTCAGCAGCTACTTCCGGATATAATTAAGAATAGACTGTTCTGCAATACTTTTTTAAATGAATTACCGGGTGTATTTTTGATATAAGAATATCTTCTTATATAGTCTTCTATTTTGTAAGACTGTTCTCTTACAATTCTATTTTATTTGGAAAAGCTGTCCAAATTGCTTTTTCTTTACCCATTTTTTGCTAAGTTTTTATAACTTCTGTGTATTTGATATCATTCTTTTGTGATTAATTCTGTGGATTTGTACTAACTTGCTATGTTGTTCATTCTTCTGCTTCAGAAAAAAAAAAAACAAACTAAAAAAGGGAGTTTATTCCCTGAGTATAAATATTTACTCTGAAAATACATGGTGAATATTTGCCCTTATACCATGTGTTATGATTAATTTGTTCAATTGCTCCTGTGCTTTTTTCCCACCACTGCACAAGCTTTTTCTATTCCAAATTTACATCTTTGTTAATATTGCTATTTCTCTCTCTTCATCTCATTTTTAAAATTTATTGGGGAAGGTATTTTTCTATTTGCTGACTTTGAGACTAATATTAAATTAGTGATTAATCCCAACTTTGTTATGTATTTTCAAATAATTCAGTACTTACCCAGACAAATATATGATGAATTCTTTACAGCATAACTATCACTCTCCTGCTGGAAGAATAATAAGAAATAAGTAGCTCCCATACTGCCAGTGAAATGGGGAGGGTTTAAGAGTAGGCCATTTTATTGACAGACAGGGAAATACTGATTTTGCTCTAATGTTGTGACCAGCTGATTTCTGTGCTATTTTAAGGGAAATATTGATGTGAAAATTTAATTATAGAATTTATAATCTATAGCCACAACCTCTAAAAACTACATAGGGCTGCTTTAGTTGTGGTTTTCCTGTGATATATATTTTAGTGGCAAATTCTGTTATAGCACATCCTGGCTGGACTTGTTTACAGTTACCTCTTCCAGGTTATGACTGGTCACATATTTCATTCGCCTTTTTTAGCCACTTCTGAAACTGGTTCTGTGTCTTTGGGTTTAGAGAGAGCATGATAGCACATTTTTTCTGAACAATTATGTCGGTATTTTAGTGAGCTTGTTTAGTTCTGTCTCTGTGTTTGTATCTTTATCGTTTATCCTTGGTCACATCTATATGAAGTTCACCTAATCTGTATTTAGCATATTCATCTGTATGAAGACAGCTGTTCCCTTGAATAAACTGACCAGACATTCTGAATGTGACAACAGATTAAAAATATTGTGAACAGTGTTTTCACTAACTGAGGACTTGAAGTTATGTTGTTAGAAATTACTGGTACTTAAAAAGAAATATGCAGTCATTTCCCACTGGATTTGTTTCCATAGCAATGGGAAGGTTATGATGTTAGCAGCTCTGTGGGTATTTCAGATTTGGGGTTTCATCAAATTCCTAAAAACACCTTTTGGAGCTAAGTGTTTGTATTCTGCTGGGATTATTCTAACTGTGTATAGCAATACAATCTATGATCATTTTTCTTTGAAGACTATGATACAGGAGTGAGATTAATCTTAACCATCTTAGAAATTTAAAATTTAAATTTATTTAAAATTTATTGTCCAAATCTAATGTAATAATATTAAACTCCTTTTCTCTTCGGTAGAAAAGAACCACCACTTCCAGAGAAGTTCATCTTCTTATACAATAAACATGTAAAGTTGCATAGGATTCATTTTATTCGAGATGTGGGGCTTGTTTTCAGTGCTAAGTTACTCTGGGGTGTTTGTGTTGCCTCTTACCTGACATCGGGACACACATGGGGTTCTGTGGCTTGAAATAAGTGATAGATTGCACTGGATACAAGTGTGTGATTTGGTGTGGCTTGAACGTTGTTTTGACGTGTGATTACTGTCGTTTCACCTAAGCCGTCTCAAGAAAAGTCGACCTGTCCATAGATAATTTAAGTCACACATTGTGGAGAAAAAAATCCTAGGAACGTAATTAACTCTGATCATTAATTCTCTTTCATTGGAAGACAGACCTTGATCTGCACCTCAGATCTGCTCATGCACTTTACAAGGCAATCAAAATATTTTGGCAGCCTAACTGTAGGCTTCAGTGCAAAACAGTCATTTGGGAGTCATGAGAAGATGCTGAGTTACCATCTGATGGTCTACACACGGACATGATCAGCTACTTGTCTGAGCCCCACTGGCACAGGGCAATGAGCCACAGTCTGAGCTACCCGCGATTTCAGACCAGTGCCTTATCCAACATCTCACGCTCCCTGTTCGTGAGAGCGACTTGCTCAAAACCCCATGCATATCAACACACTGTAATGAGATGAGAGTTTGAGACTCGGAAAACTGTGGGCTTTGAGTGAAAGACAACAGGTGTTACTACTTTGAATAAATTCATTTAGCGTCACTAAATCTGTGAGTTTTGGATGGGTTTTTTTTCTTCCATTTAGGAGCACAGGCAAGAGTGCCTCGAGCATTCACTGGGTGCTTTTACAGAGTTTCCTTCAGTCCAAATCATAAGTAAGAGAGCTTGTATTCCCCATGCTGGAATTCCCTCTGGATTTTCTGTACATTCTGTAAAAACCCTAACCTTTCACATCCAAGGATAACATTTCTGCAGTATTTTCCCACAGAATTCAATCAGTAAATAAGTTCCATCTTTCTGATTTGTTATGCTAAAACTGTTTGAGTTGTAAGCCATTAAAACTTTCTTAGCAACTCAGTTTCTTTAAGGAATCCCACAGTCCGACACTTATACTGCATTAGACTCTTACCATATGTTTTGTTTCTTTGTTTGGAGTTTTTTAAGAGATGTGTAAGGTTCTCCACCTTTATTCTCCAAGGTGGAGAAGGCTTCCTAATTAGCACTATCAAGTGCAGTGTGAAAGCCCTGGTCACAGCCCCACATTTAAACTAGAGTTGGTTCTTTAACCATTTCTGGTTATCTCCATTATGTGGGCAGTGGTTTTTCTGTGATGTGAACACCAACACCTGGAGTTAACCATGAATTGTCATTCTTCATTTACAGACAATTATCCAAATACATTGTTATGATGTTTCAAACTAATAACTCTCTTCAATTGTGCAGCATCTTGTATCTTTCCCACATAAGCATGTTTTGCTTAGTAGTTTTTTGTACACAGTTCTAAGAAGCTTCTGAGGAGTCTACTCATGTTCCTTCCTTCCAAAGTGACTTTGATGTTCAATTTTTAATCAGCTTAATTTCCCACAAAGTTTTGCAGAGGTGTACTGCAAAAGCATGTATCACATTATTCACACAACCCACTTGTGTCTGAATAAAGGGAATCTTTCTCTAATACATTGGTTTCAGAACATACAGAAACTATTTGGATAAGATATAAAAACTGGACAGTGCCAAGGAAAGCTATTAGTATGACCACTGAATTGAAAAATGTATCTCCTAGCAAAAGAATTTAAAATTTTGGCTTGATTAGCTTACTAAGGGCAGTGATACAGTATAACTTTCCCTCAGACATTTCGGAATGACTATACAAGGAGCAGAAATATTGTGGTGGAGGGCATTCCAGTATAACATGGAGAAATGGTAAAAACACCAGACACGACTCCCAAAGTTACATGAATTCAACCTACAGTAGAAATAACTAATCAAACTTATAATTTGGATAAGAATTATCCCAGTTTCTTTTCTCTGGTGATATTCAGACCTTCTTTTGCTTGACACATAGGCTGAGAAAACTTTCTGTGTTTTTTTCCTTCTCTGAAGGATTAGTTTGTCAAATAGAAAGAACAATTCGATGTTTTTTCTACCTACTTCGTCTTTCTTTGGTTGGTTTTGGAAGTGGGGTTTTTGTTTGGTTTTAAATTTTTGGCCTTGCCCCTCCCAACACAGCAAGTTTTTAACAGTAATTTTTCCAGAATACATCAAGGGACTCTCATTCTCTGTTGTGAATATTAAAATTTCATTGATTGAAAATCTAAAATTTGTCCTAAACAAACAAAAGAGTTTTGGGGCTGGGAAGATTTTTTCCTTCTGTGTCCTGCTAAAGTCTACACAGAAGGCAACATATGCCATCTATTTATATATGCTTTGTTTGTTTGGAAGATTTGTACTTCACAGCTGTTAGCAGCCAGCTCGTCCAAGTACGGTACTTTGCCTGAACCTCAGTAGTGGAATGGAGGGGCAGAAAAATGGCTCATAAGCACCCTGATATTGAGATTGATAGGTTGTCATTCCCAATTTGCCTTCTCTATCTGTAGGTAAGGGAAACAACAAGGAGCTCACTTGAGTGCCAGATCATTGCATCGCATTTTTGTGTCTCAGTTTCACTACAAGATTCATGCTTCTTTTTAGTTTGAAAGCTAAATTGAGCAGGAAATGAAATAGATGACTGCCAGGACATTCAATTGTTCATGCCATGGACTGGAACAACAAGAACGACAGAAGGGAATTCCAGCAACTCAACTGTTTAATTGCACAACTGGGACCCATTTGGCAACCGGTCTTAATCGCTGCCCTTACTCTCCCAGTCACACCAAGGAACTCCTTAGTTCACAGTCTAATTCCTATAACACACATTCAGAAGACCATCCTACTTTAGGGTTTTCTTCCACCTGGTTGTGTAACCTTACAACATTTCTGAAAAGTCCTGTGGTGTCAAAGTGCTACCCAACATAAATCCCATCAGATCAGCAGTTATGTTCCTTCTGATAAACCAAGACCATGTGATAATAAAAAGTCTGCTAATTTCTTGTGCAAATGGTTTGTGTTCCATTACCCAACACACAGGTTTTATTCTTTCTAATCCATTGAGATATGAACACAAAAAAAGGGATGCACTTTGGATGCACTTTCTGCGCTACCCAAATGCCAAATACCTTCCCAAACAAAAAAACACCAACCAAACCAAACCCACAAATCCCCAAGAAATCTTGGATTTCAGCAGGATTGGGCTGAAGCAGAAGCAAAGGGAAGAGGAAGGCTAGTGAAAAGGTACAGAGGGAATCTGAAAGTGGAGGGAGCTGATTGGGCATCCCAGTTGTGGCAAAACAAAAGGAAAGTTTTAAAAGAAAGAAAGGAATCAGGTTACTGGGAAATGAGAAGGAAGATCAGCAAGGAAAGTTTCCACAGACAAATAACTTTAATCAAAAAATTAATGAAAGTATCAAGAACAATAGAAGGCAAAGGTGGGAAAAGGTCAATAAATAGGAAGGGCAAAAAGAAATGGTTAAGGAGAAATGTAGAGAGAAATGAGGCAGCATTTTTCAGTTTTCCATATTATATGTATTGCTATCACTTTGAATAACTGGGAGATAAGTGTAGATTTCAATGACTGAATAGATTGAGTAAAACCAGACCACAAGTGTGCTTAAAACAAGAATTGCCTCTCGTAAATGCAGGAAATGCTGCAAATGTGTCAATGGCTCTTTTGTAGATTGTTTATTTTCTGCAAACAGAAGTTTAGACAGGCAAATAAGTAGTGGATAATTATTGTCATTTTGAGGCTGTTACCTGAAATGAAATCCACCTGCAAGCTACACCTGGTCAAATAGCTCCTTCTTAATAATATTTGTTCAAAGGTTAGTTTCCTGTAGCAGATGAACTTGTGATGAGCTAGTCAGGAACCTTTTTATTTACAAGGACTTTTTGAATGTCCTCAACAAACACTTCACAGCTTTCTGTTTGCCATTGGATACCTGTGTTGTGTGAACAATCATCAAAATAACTGACATATATGAAGATATTGTTTGTAGGCGTGACCTAACCCACCTAATATAAGCATTTTATTTGTGCCTGTTTTTAAGTACTGAGGTAACCAGTTCTGTCATCTGGCAGTCACAGGTGAAGGGCTTTGGGGGTCTCCAGAGGGCAGTGCTGGACATTGCAGTTTGGTCACTACGGGTCCATCGATAAACATGGGATTTTCATGAGGCATTGGCAGCTTTAAGTGTCTAAATCCCGTTCACTTGGTGGTGTTATTCAAATAAAACCACATATATAAAAAATAAAGCAGATTTTATATTTGGATGTTTCCACTCTGTTCTTTTTGAGATTTACTCATTATAGGTTACATGGTTTCTGATGACTAAGACTAAGATAATCTCCAAGCTATTCTTTTCTAAAATTAATTTTTGGGGGGATATGCTTACAAATGACATGTATGAGGTTTTACTTTCACAATTCTCACAAAATAATGGATTTCCTAACTAAAAGTATAGGTCTTTTTAAAGTTGTTGGGGTAAAATATGTCAAAGCTGCATAGATGCAATTATTTTCAGGGGATACAGATGGATATTAAAAAGAACCAAGAATTTCTTGCTTATTTTAACTGCTTATAAATCATCTCTGGGGAATAGATCTCCTTTGTGTTAAAATGCAAAACTATGACACGGAAGAAACGGAAAAGTTTATAACAGGCAAGCTTTCTAAGTCTTTTGTTACTCAAATAAAGGATACAAAAAGCCAAGAACAAACTTAAAACTCCCTAGTAATATTACACAGATACATGTTTCATTTGTAGGTCTTCCGTATTGCTGAAAGTTTGGAGTAGATGTAAGATAAATAGGCAATAAAGAATTATAGATTCATTTGGAGTCTTGATTGAGACGAGCATGGTTACACATGAACTATTGAACTCTCCTCTCATCAGCCAAAAGGTTTCTGAATCTCATGTAGTCACCCTCAGCCCGGGATCAGAACTGTTTAGGCTTGCTGAAGATATAAATTGATGGCACCATCTCTCACAGCACGGCAAAGCTCTGCAAAAAATTGGAGAAGATTCTCCCCCTCTGCTCTGCTCTGGTGAGACCCCACCTGCAGCGCTGGATCCAGCTCTGGGTCTTCCAGCACAGGAAGGACATGGACCTGTTGGAGGGAGTCCAGAGGAGGCCACCAAGATGATCAGAGGGATGGAGCACCTCTGCTATGAGGAAAGGCTGAGAGAATTGCGATTGTTCAGCCTGGAAAAGGGATGGTTTAGAGGTGACTTAACTGTGATATTCCAGTACCTGAAGTGAACCTACAAGAAAGCAGGAGAGGGACTATACGAGGGCACGTAGAGACGTGACAAGGGGAAACGGCTTCAAAGTGAAAGAGAGTGGGTTTAGATTAGGTATTAGGAAGAAATTCTTTGTTGTGCAGGTGGTGAGGTACTGAAACAGGTTGCCCAGAGAAGCTGTGGATGCCCTGGAGGTGTTCAAAGCCAGGTTGGATGGGGCTCTGAGCAACCTGGTCTAGTGCAAGGTGTCCCTGCTCATAGTAGAGAGATTGGAACTGGATGCTCTTTAAGGTCCCTTCCAATCCAAGCCATTCTATGATTTTATGATTCTGTGATTATATTTTCATAGCATATGATTGCAAATTAAAATCTCTGACTTACTTTTATGACATACCTGTGAACAGCATTGGGATTGAAGAAAGGCTTACATCTTAGAGCCGTTGAATTAGCTTTTTTAATTTTCCAGATTAGATATAAAATTGGCATAGGGCAAAAAGTGTGTTGTAAAAATAAATCTGAAGGAACAAGTAATTCACTGAAAAGTCTGTACATAGCACTCTATTTTGTGAAGTGGCTGGAGCTACCAGTCAAACACCCACCCAGCCCCTTGCTCAATCCCCTTTCCTGAGGGCCAGGATGAAAATAGAATGGAGGCAAGAAGACTCATGGATGAAGATAGTGATATTTTAAAGGGGAAACAAAACGAGTGTGTGCAAGCCAAGGAAAAAGAGGAATTAATTCACTGCTTACCTTTGGCAGGTGTCCAGTCCCATACTGTAAAGCACAGCTTCAGCACCTGTAACATTTACTTGGGAATGCAAATGTCATTACCATGAGCACCCTTTTTTCCTCCATTCCAGAGCTTGACATCATACAGAGGCTATCCCTTTGGTCAGTTGGGATCAACTGTCCCAGCTGTGTTCCCCTACAAACCCTTGCCCAGCCAATCTGTCACATTAGTAGTCACACAACAGAAGGCTGGTAAAGAGCCCAAGGTTTTTTTGCATGAAAGCATCTCCATCAGGAGTCTTATAGTTTTCATAATCTGTTAGGAGCCATGGCTTGACTACGTGAGAACATGTGTGTTGCATTTTGGGAGTCTTCTGTGAGTTGCTGCTGAAGAAAATATTCCAGTGAGACCTTGAAAATAGCTGTCTCTCTTAGAAACAGGGCTAAAAGGGACTGCTTAGAGAGTGATGGCTTTAAGATTTTTGAGAGATGCTTTACTCCTCCACATTATGACTTTTATTTTCGTTAGGCTGAATAATGTGACTTTTGCCCTAAGGAGAAATCCAGATTTCGTATTTTTGAGAACTGATTGTCAGTTATTTGGGTATCTAGTATAATTTTAGAATATTGTTCAGTTTTTTCACACACACAGAGTGCACAGAAACTTTCCCAAATGACAAAAATGGACCCAAATCTAGAGTGTTTCTGGTCATTTTGCTTCCAGCAAATATGTGGGGTTTTTTGTCAGTAGCACAGAGCCTTACGCATTCAGAAGTAGGCAAAATGTGGGATGTTACACAAGTTTCAAGTTTCAGCAATACGGTGTGGGATGGCAGCAGTGAATCCCACTCTGAGAAAGGTATGAGCTTTCATAAATGTTAGCTACTGGTAGCAATTCAAAACCTGACATGCAAGTTATCTCTTCATTCCTCAGCCTAGGTTTATGACTTAAAATATCACACATTTCATTAACAATGTGGATGTATTCACTCCCTGGCTGTGATTGTCAGAATATAATTAAGTAAATAAATGTTCAAGGCAGCAAATATATCCTTGTCCTTCATACTCTTCCACATTCTCTATGCTCTAAAATAACCCAAGTTTTCGCTTTTTTCTTTCCTTCTATTTATTAAATTATCTTACCCTGAGATTAGCTCGGTTGGTAAGAGCATGGTGCTAATGACACCAAGGTTGTGTGTTCGATCTCCATATGGGCCATTCACTTCAGATTTGGACTTGATGATCCTTGTGGGTACCTTCCAACTCAGCATATTCTGTCATCTCTCCTTTCTTCATTCTCACCAGAGTAAAAGAGTATTTTAGAGGAAAAAATATTATCGGCCTTCTAAGTAAGGTTTTTTTGCAGAAGAGGAATGCAGCACATTATCCTGATGAAATTTTATGAAGTTCTAATATTTCTTCAAAGTAGAGACTCACTTGAAAAGAGCCTTATGAGAGGAGATAGAAAAAAGCTAGTGAAAAAAGAGGAACCAGTACAGGCAGCTACACAGTCTATGCAAAAGCTTTTATAAACCATTGTTGCTGCTTGGAGAGGACTTGGATGTGGAATGGAATTAAGGAACCTGCCTCTCATCTTCCACTCCATCAATGTCCTCTTCTCACCCCTTCAATCATTTTCAGTGTTACAAATGTGCCATAAGCCCTTTAAACATTTAACTACTTGATCACACCAAATCATGTCACTCTCAGTCACTTTTTTTTTATTATTGTTATAAAAGACCTGAGAAAAGATGTATCTGTAAAATTAAATTCACTGCCTTTGAGGCTTGACTCCAGCCTGTATATCAGTATTTGTAGGGTCTGCTGAACATGATAGCTTTGGAAAGAGAAAGGGTGTAGTCGTGTTGCTGTCCCCAGTGAGATGCTGTGAGAAGAGGCACACACATTAACTTGCCTTTCCTGCTTCCAGAACCTGAGCCTTTAATCTTGGACATGTCTTTGCTATAGGTTGCTCAGCAGTAATTCAGCTATTCCTGTTGTTGTACCGTTTGCATAGATAGATGTAACAGTGGTCCAGAAAAGGGAACTGTCTTACAAGAGGAGATATTTTTACCTTAAAGAACATTCTCAAACACAAATGTATTTCAAGGACATGGTGCTGTCATGGTGTGTAATCAACTGAGCCAATACAGTAGTCCTGCTGAAACCTAGTGTAAAGTAATGCTCACTTTGTTTACTTATTAAACATTTTGATTTCCTAAATGCAAACTACCACAAAATGGTTTTATAATTAGCAGAAAAACTTGCTATGTTAAGATATGTCCTTTCCCCCTTGTCTGGTTTTTTGCCCCCCTCCTGTTACGGATGTCCTGCAGGCAGAAAAGCCAATCAGAGGGCGGCAGTTCTGTTTTACAACAGCTTTCAGAATTTCACAGTTTGCTTGTGGTCTGGTGCTCCATGAGAAAACATCTGGTGGACCCATCATGTGAACAACAGAATAAGAAAGTGGAAATGGAGTTTTTCAGGCTGAGGACAAGGTTTCTGCATCTGACTTGTGAAAGACTTTTTTCTGTTTTTCCTAATTGAAACCAGGCAAGATTTTCATCTGAGTTTTTTTCTGATGCACAACAGGGATGTGAGTTTTTTCCTTTACGCTCCCCTGCAATTGCCTTTTAATTACTTTGGGATGCTATTAAACATAATATTTCAATATTAAAAATATAAACTTTATATTAAAATTACATTTCAAGATCACATGCTAGCATGCAGAATATTAAGATTTTGAAAGGAATATGGGTGTATATGCTATTTGTCTTTGTTATGCATATTAGTATATATTATTATGATATTGCATGTTTTATCAAATGGATCATTGAACTTATGTAGTATATTATGACTTAAGAGAGATACAGCAAGTCATCACAATTGTGCTGGAATAATGGATGTTAGTGAACGCAGTGATATACTAAACAGCAGTAACAAAGAACCTTCTCTGCGAACTAGGCTGTTGGGTACACGGAGTGACAGACATGGAGTACAGGAAGTCTGTATTCCAGAAGCTTGATGTAGAAGAATTGAGTCCGAGCTTGGATGTGGGATCTGGAAGCAAGCTATCAAACTGACTCCCAAATTACAAGCTTTTCAGATGGAAAGGATGTTTCAGTTCTTCTAACTGAAATAGAGAATGGTTGAGGATAACTGGAACACTGAAATTGTATTTGAAGTGCCAGACAGAATGAAAACCTTCCTTGCATTCTCGTTCTAACAGTGCACACTTTCCCCCTGTATTTTGGTAAGTTAGTTCTTCTGCTCTCTCTGGAGCTTCATAGTAAAATGTTAATGTACTTCTTTGTCCATTGATCAGTACAATCGCTGTCACAATGTCTGCATTATACTACCTAATTTTTTTTTTTCTACAAAACATGCTGCCTTTTTGGTATGGAGCAATAGTAAATTTTTGGACAGATGATTAATAAGACTACTGGAAATTACATCCTTAATATTGTAGAATTTGTTTTCTGATATGCTGGCCAGTCTTAACCGCAATTCCAGACCTGGTCTTTGTCTTGAATACTTTCTGTGACACAAAATATAGCAAGGATGCAAAGTTGCATCCACCGCTAAAGTCTCTGATGAAGTATTTTATTACTAGAATGTTTAGTTCTTATACATTAGAAAGCAACTGTGTTATCGTCCTAAATTAGCAGCAAAAAATAGATCTTTTTTAATAAGCTGTGGATAAATTAATTGAGCTCAACTAAGAAATAGTTGCTCAATACTAATTTCTTTATCCAATGCTACTCCTATGCAAAAATATTTTGTTTCTTCCCCAGTTTTCTTCTGTATTTCAAATGTCATTTTGTTGCTTTTTTCATTCAGTCTGTGTATCCATATTTCAGGTGCATTTCAATCTATCATGTTCTATGAAGACACCTGTGATGGCTTATCCTGTGGATAAATCCTCAAAATTGCAAATAAGGTAAGGCAATAGGGGTCAATGTCTTTCCTAGCAATGATCACTGTGGTATAGTTACTGTTAAATCCATCTCTTACTATCTACTCTTGGTGAAACATGGCTTCTGGAGAGGCACATATCCTTGATTTGAAAGTATCAGGAGAAAGCATATACATTCACTTTTTTCAGTTTATTTTCCTATAAGTGTTCCCTTTCAACCAATTGGCTTTGTCTTATATATAACTTATTTTTCTTCACCCTTAAGCAAAGAAATATAAAAACTTCTAATCTGTATGCACATGTTACATAACACATCTAGAATCATGTTGGTTACTAACATTAGCAGCTTTGGTATGGCCAGAATTGTAAGTTTGCGGAATCACTGCATGAGACCATTTGATTTTCTTAAATTATCATTGTTTTATTTGTTTGGTTTTTAATATAGACACATAAACTGAAATGTAGGTGTGCTAAATATTTCCTAATGTTGCATGTTTTAATTTGGGTGTCTATAAATGTTATTGCCCTTTGGAAATTTTGTGACTCCTTAAAGTGACTTGATTTCTGAGGTTATCCCAATTTCTTTCTACAGACTTTAGTGTTTATAAACTTGCAGCAGGCATGAATGAAAACAGTAGAATATGACCAAGTTTATCATCTAAAGCAGAAATCAGACTGATTTCTGCAAAGCTACTTCTAATTTATAGCACTACAAATCAGACCCCAACTTGAACAGATGGTAATAATTATTAATGGCAAATACATTTAATGAAAATAAAATAGAAGAAGGTTGTAGCAACAAATCACCTGAGGAAGTCATGGAGATTAAATTTATTTCATTGTCTAAGAATCTCTCAGTGTTGATGTACCTCCTTCCAGATGTATTATACATGTTTGTGGATTTTAGATGCTTTGTTCTTGATAGTAAAATGGAACTGAAAGTTAGAGCTGGACAGAAAATTATTTTCCCATCCCCAAAGAATTTTTTTTTAGTATTTCAACATTTTTCCCAGACTAAACCAGGATGAAAAATTGGACTGTCAAAAGAGTTTAAGAACAGAAATTAAAAGATAAAGAACAGATTTTGTATAAGAAACAATAAATAGAGTTTTCAAGGGCTTTTCAGCTTAGGAGACATATCTATGGCTGTCTATGATAGCTGCTGAGAAGGTAGATAGGCAATTATTCATTGCTTCAAATAAAAAAAACTGTTGGGAGCGTGAAATGAAGTTTGCAAGTGGCATAAAATACGTAGTTACACTTTAAATGCTTCATTATAAGATGCTGTAGAAGCTAAATTTTGTATATATTAAAAAAAAAAATGCATCCTGGAAGAAAATTATCCATGCTTATTAAATGTTTGGTAGTCATTGAGCAATAAAATCCTGCATTTCAAGAAGTAGTCTGAAGAAGCAAAACTGTGTGTTTTTATACTCTCTCCTAAGGATTTGCTATTCAATACTTTTCGTATGACTTAACACAGAGATATACTTTTGCATTTTTATGTTTATCATATGTAAAATGCACTCACACAGATGAACATTAAAATAATATCAAATTAGATTGCTTCCTTCTGCTAATTTTGAAAAAAAAAATTAGAAGGTCTATGAAATGTTTTTCTTAGACTAAAAATAAGATTCTCTTAATCATGAAAAAATGCAGTCTTTTGCTTTAATAAAATGTTGTAACAGAACATTTCAGAATTTCAAAAAACAATGCAAATAGTGGTAATGGAAATTTGCCAGTTTTTCTTTCTGGTAAACTGTATCAATTTGGTTAAACTGGTATTTCTAAGGAAAAAAATACTAATGAGATTTTTCTAAACCATTTCTTAGTTTAGATTATGGAGCAATTGTTAATGTTTTAGCAATTAATTTGAATTTAAAAAATCCTATTGTTCTAATGAAAGCATACTGAAACTAATAGTAGACAGTGGAAGAGAACCTTGTCTTCAGGGCACTTTTTTATGTTAACACATGGCTGTGTCATGACTCAATGCTCTTGATTACCTAGATAACAAATCAGAAGACCTATGAACATGTTAGAAATTTCTTCTTTCGATAATGGAATCTACAGGCTTTGAAGTCTGAGACTGAACTTGTGCTGCGACTAAATTCAGCACACATATTCACATAGATGGAACATCGCTGTGGCATGTGTATGCATTCTGTGTTTGAATAGGTGAAACAATATGAACTACACTTTTGTATATGTCTGTGTCAAGCCTACAGAGGGTAGAACCTAGGATGGGTAACCTGAGAAGAGTACAGAGAGACTGACGTCATATGAAAACACCAAGCTTCGTGTGGCGTGGTCACCAGATTGGAGGGAAGGGATGCCATCCAGAGGCACCTGGACAGGCTTGAGACGTGGGACCTTGCAAACCTCATGAAGTTCAACAAGGCTGAGTTCAAGAAGCTGCACCTGGGTTGGGGCAATCACAAGCAGAAATACAGGATGGATGGAGAATGGATCGAGAGCAGGCCCGCTGAGAAGGACTTGGGGGGTGTTGGTGGATGTTGGGTGGTGTCGGCGGATGAGAGGCTGGACACGACCTGGCAATGTGCCCTTGCAGCCCAGAAAGCCAATTGTATCCTGGGCTGCATCCAAACCAGCGTGGGCAGTAGGTCGAGGGAGGGGATTCCCCTCCATTACTCTGCTCTCATGAGACTCCCTTGAGTATTGAGTCCAGCTCTGAGACCCCCAACATAAGAAGGACATGAACCTGTTAGAATAAGTCCAGAAGAGGGCCATGAGGATGATCGGAAGGATGGAGTGCACTGTGGAAACACTGGACAAATAGGCAAACACAACTGCTGAGTAGGTAAATTGAGGCAATTGTGTAGGATAAAAAAATTTCCATATGTAATTTTACCGATGCTGCCACTTCTGGAATAGAAGAATTTATCCAAATGATGTAATTATCTTCAAATAGGCATTTTTAGGGTATTTTTCACCTCATCTCAAATGTACAAAGCACACTGTGAATCACACATGAAAAGGAGCCCTCACTGACTATAACAAGAGCTTAGTGTGACTACTTGCAGGGAGCCATCTGGGTTGTATTTTAAGTGAGAGCAATCCCACCCCCTCTGTCTTGTTTTGGAGTGTGTGGTCCACACTGACTGTTCGTCACTGAAGAGTGTTCATGGAAGAATGATTAGAAAGCAGACGAGATGATGTTACTGTGCAGCACTCAAGGCACTCTTGTCTGTTTCTCTTACCAAAGAGCAACACAAGGAGGGGGGAAATAACCATTTGAAGGTAGCAAGAACAATCAATGAAACTGTAACCACTGGAAGTCACACTTTGGTAAGAAATAAGGTGCGTATTTTTGCCTACAAGGATGACTTATTGTTGTAGCGACTGAACCAACAGCTGTGGTGACCGGGGGGCCAGAAGGCCCAGGTGTGGGGTTGGCCTGCTGGTGGGCCAGCTCCAAGGTTTCAAGATCCTCCCCTTAATTCTGTGAGAATGGCTTCTCTCATCAAATCTTGTGATCCTCTGTAGATCCCTTACAAGGATGTAATCCAGCCCCCTGCTCCCCTCTCTCCTTTTCCCCATTGGTTGTTGTTGTATTACCCCACCCCCTTCGGGACCCCTTTACAAGTTAGTCCCGAGCGGAAGTTCCCTTGTCTTCGTCCCTGGGCTCTTTCGAATAAACCCATGGGAATTCCATACGGAGGCCGCCTCTCTTCCTCTGGTTGCGCCTGGGCAAGTTATCCCCGTGTGAGAGTGGCTGTGCGCTTCCACCGCACGGGTGAGAGAGAGCAAACCAGCGAGTGCGCCACGAAGCACCACCGAGGGTTCCTTGCTAAGGACCCCTCTGGAACAAGTGGCTGCTCCTCCACCAGCCACCCACGCGGCGTGATAACTTATTATAGGAGAAATGCATAGACGTCAGTATCTGGGCTTTTTCACTGACATTGCATGACTTGGGATATTTTAAGATCTTTCCACTTCAAACAAAAATTAATTCAAAGATGTTTTAGAAGTCTCCTTCTGATAGGAGATTGTTAGATTTAAGAAAAACTCTTTCTGATGTTATGATTCCTTAAATTTTGAATCCACCTATGAAACAAATGTAAATATTACAAAATTATTCAATAATACCAGAAGACAAGTGAGGAAAATCTCAAAAGAAAGACCTGTTTTCACAAGTCATTATCTATCACCAGTACCCGATACAGTGAGTTTCTAGACTTGGCATCAAGCACCACCACCAAGAATGTGCAAATGAGAGATGGTTTGTTCAGCTTCTGAGATGTGAATGTAGTATGAAAGTAAGTTTTACCTACATTGGGTGTCATAATATATAGGGATATCATTAGAGAGTAAGCAATTCTTGGGAAACAGAATTTGACTTCAGAGACCAATCTTGAGTCATGAGTTTGTATACTGAAAATACTCTTGCATTATACAGTGAAGTTGAACATGTTTGTTTAGTAAGATTTTAATGCTGCAAAATAGCAGAATTAATAAAAACCCCTGAATCACAGTAACTCCTAGTCCTGTTTTAGAGTTTATACTACAGTTTACAAAAATTATTTGAGATGCCCAAAGTATTCCCCATTTTTCTTCAGGACATTGTGGCTTTCCAAGCCCTGGAGTACATTCTCCCTAATTAGATAGCTATCCAAAGGTCACATGAAATTTGTAGTATTTAGATAATCGGTCTCTTTAAAGCTGGCTGGTAGGTTCATGGACATAAAGCAATGTTCAGAGAAAGCAGAGGAATCCCATCCTCTTCAAGGTGCAGGGGATTACAGCTAGGAGGGGATTTACCAGGGGGCTACAGCTAAGAGGGCTTTGACCTCTCCATTAGCGAGCACCGAATAACACAAACACGGTGCAGCATGAGGAGGGAGCCGTCCAACAACACAGCCCCTTCCTGGCTCCCTCATCATTCCTGTGGCAGTGATACAAACAAAATCACATTTTAGGCAGAAAATGAGCAATGGGTTTGGATAGCATTGATTATTTAGTGTATTAGCAGAGGGCAGAGTTTACATGCAGTATCAATTAGAAAATACTTGGCAATGAAAACAAGGCCAAAGGCCTTTCTGTTTTATGGCCAAATTCTGCTCACTTTCCTCATATGAGTGGCTCTAATGAAGTCAGCTTGAGCTCAATGATTTCACTCCAATCCTTAAATCTCTTACAAGTTGAAGCTAAAATTTGAAAGTATTTTAAAGGGAAACTTTTAACCTCTGTCCCTAGTTACAATTTTGGCTGCTTTCTTTATCATCCTCTTCTCAGATCACCTCTATCCAAAAGTTCTAAAAAAATCCCTCCAGATATTTTCTTCTTATTCTTTTTCTTTAAAAACTATAATTCATATTTATTTCCCTTAATTCTGTTTTAGGTCTCTTAGAAATTCAATGTCATAGTGATCAGAGATGCTCTTTGAACTTTCCCACAATGTTGCAGGATTCAGAAATAGTTAAGGCAGTCTCAGATTTTGTGTTAAAAGATATATTTCAGCCCCCTTACAGTAGGTTGTCCCGTGCCAGCAAAGGCAGTGGTTTGTCAGAGAACTCTTGCAGGGTGAGAACGGTCTGGAGTGGAAAAGATGAGCTGTGTGATGTGCCTTTGGGGCATGCTATTACTGGGAGGGTGCAAATACTTCTTCACTAGCAATGACCTTCACACAAGGTTGTAATGGTTCAGGGCACATTTGTTCTTTGTCAACCTTGTACCCGACCAGCTTTCTGAGCACCCTGGGTGTGAATCCCCACAGCGGGGCAGTGCCTGTCCCTGCCCCTGGGTAAGGGCAGTTCTCCTGCTGCTATTCTGCTGCTGCCACTCTGCTGCTACCTCCTCTCTGTGCAGTCAGAAGAGTGTCACTTATCATCAAATCATAGAAATGGTTTGGGTTGAAAAGGACTTTCAAGATCATCTAGTTCCAGCCCCTCTTGCCCATAGACAGGGAAATGTCCACTAGACCAGGTTGCTCAAAGCCCTGCCCAACCTAGCCTTGAGCACTTCTAAGGATGGGGCATCCACAGTTTCTCTGGGCAACCTGTTCCAGTGTCTCACCACTTTCACAGTGAAGAATTTCTTTTTAATGTCTAATCTAAACTTTCTCTCTTTCAATTTGAAGCCATTCCCCCTTGTCCTACTGCTGCAGGTCCTTGTAAATAGTCCCTCTCCAGCTCTCCTGTAGGTTCACTACAGGTATAGGAAGGTGCTCTAAGGTCTGCCCAAAGCCTTTTCCAGGCTAAACAACCCCAATTCTCTCAGTGTGTCATCATAGGAGAGGTGCTTCATCCCTCTAAGCATCTTCATGACCCTCCTCTGCACTCACTCCAACAGGTCATGTCCTTATCTCTTGTACCATTGTTCACTTTTCACCAAGGAGAGAAGAGACCAGAGATACTAACAATGTTTTTTCTTTTCCTTACTCCGAGTTAGCAAAAGTTTGTCAATGACTGATTGCTCATATTAATCATAAACAGCAGTACAAATTTAACCTTTAAGTTTGCAACTGATTCAAATGACTTTGACTGTATTAATTATCAGGAATTCCTAATTGATGTTTGGTGATCCTGTATGCTGCCCTGTATTTGAATAAGAGAAGATGAATATCTAACTAGAACCTTTTTTTTTTTTGAAAGACAATGCAATTATGACAAACTATTTCATTGTCACAAACAGTTGACTATTTTCTTGTAAAGAAGTGAATTACTTGAAAAATGTTTCAGACCTAACAACTTCCTAATACTTGGCTTATTGTGTAACAGTGGTCTGTGATTTCTAAAATTCTTCACACAAGCTTTTGGATTTAAGGAGGAGTGAGCAATGGGACAAACTATTTTGTTGAGGTAATGTAGGACAAAAAAAAATCTGATTAAGTCTCTTGTACCATGCATTTGTGTTTTGTGTTTTCTGTTATATAAAGAGATTTTGCAAACTTTCAGTTGGGGTTTAGATATTAAATTCTGTGTGGTAAAGAAAGTAATATGTCACCAGAAGACTAAATATAGCATAAAAAGATTCAAACAGCCCTTTTATTTCCATTGAAAAAATCATTCATTAAGTCTGAAGTATTTTTGAAAAGTAATTAAGCTGAAATACTGGTTTTGGTTGGGCATGTTTCTTGCTCTAAATAAATTAGAAAAAAATAAATTGTTAACCCATACCAGAATTTCAAGGTTTCTTGCAGTTGGTTTGCTTGCTTGAACTATGGGAGAAAAAAAATCCAGATTGTATAGAATAAGGACCTAAATAATCTGGGTGCTCTGAAATCATGTTTTTGGAGAAATAGAACTTTTCCATTTTGAGTTTGGTTTGTTTTTTTTTTTTTTTTAAATCCTTCTTTCCTCCTGTATCAGAAACAATACACTGCCAAATCCATGCCATCTTGGAGGATCAGGGCTGTTTCCCAACTTTTCTAGCAGCCTGATCTCTCATCACAGTAACTGAGACCACATTAATCTCACAAGTACAGGTCTGGCTCTAAAGACTCTCTGTAAAGTATCTCCCCCAAAAACCTCTAATGGCTTCCCAGCTCCTAAAAATTTGGATCTTGGCACTGCTGTTTCTGAGGCCTATCTATCAGCTGGATACTGACCCAAAAGAGAAGTCTCAAACACAATCCTCTGCCCAGAGACAGGAAACAGAGCAGTTCATGCTCCATGGTAATTTTTCTTCTTCTAAGCATTCCATGTAGTGGCAGGTGTTGTCTATTTTATTTTACGTGCCAGAAAAGCACCAGCGAGTTACAGTTTGACTTGCAATGCTACCAAGATGTCTGAAGTCTTTGCACCTCTAGAACAAAGAAGTAAGTCTCATCTGTTTTGTGTAATCAGCTCTTTTTAACACATCGCCATCTGATAAAAATACTTTGTCAAATGTTGTACATGTAGGTAGCATGAGCTGTACATGTTTAGTTATTTCTTTTTTATCTTATTTCTTTTTTATTTGATAGGTAGGCTGAAACATATTTCTTAAACATGTTTTTTTACAGCTTTTGAAATTTAAATGCTGTGAAATCTGTCTGTTGTTCTGGCAGTCTGTAAACTTTTAAAAGGTATCAGTTGTTACATATTGGCTTAAAACAACCTCGAGCCTTTTTATCACATCAATAAAAGCATTTCCAACCTGACAACAACGTAATTCTTTGGACAAAGCTCCATTTTGTTGTATGTATCTGTTATGCCTCCCAAAAATTCATTTAAGCATTTGTTCCTCCTCATTTCCTTAAAATGGCTTCTCTTCAAGGAGACCAAGAAGAAAGTTACATACCAAAATAAGTCTGAATGTTCTTTGTTTATGTTACTTCCACTCTGGAGCCCAATCTCTAGCCGAGTCAAGACTAGACTGCTTCATGCTGCTGAATTTAGTGCATCCTGATTATTCCAATCTGAGTAATTAGCTGCGGTAATCATCAGCCCTTACAGATACATTAAAATGATATAAATCTGGAATAAATCTCTATCAATTTAAAAAGTCTGGGCCTGAATTTCTATGGTTGAGATCAAAATAAAGTTCATAATTTTATGCATTTTTCATGTTTACTTTGTTTCCCATCTCATCAGTGTTGAACTGTGTTAATGCTGATGTAAAAAATCCAACATGCCCTGATATATATTTCTGATAGATACAGATTTACACTCCATATGTGTGTGTGTGTGTGGTTATTTCCTTGGTTTTTGAAACGGTGGGGTTGTTAGATTTCATATTAATTTATTTTTCTTCTGCAGTACATGTTGTTTTGGACACTAGTATTTTAGAACTGAAAATCCTTACAAAAGGGAATCGAGCACATTCTAATGAAAGCAAAAATATTCAGGAACATAGAAGGGAGAAATGTGCTTTAAGCCATGGCAAAATTTTCTTTTTGGTTTTGATATATTTGGGTTCAAGACTGTCTTCATAGAAAAGACTAAATACTCTAAGTCTCCTTCTTATGTCTCTTCATTGACCCTAATTGTGAGTGAATGAGCCCCAGGGACACTGGGAATAACAATTCCAGTTAGGGGAGAGGGAACAGAAAAAGGAAATATCTTTTCACAGGTGTTGAAAAAATCTGAGCCTGAGGCTAGCTCACATACATTCTCAAAAGAAAGGGAATCCCACAGCGAATCACCCAGATTCTCACACTACTAAAGAATACAGAACTAGAACCAGGGAACATCTGGGGAAGAATCCAATTTTCAACATAAAATACTGGTTTGAATCAGCTATAGTGGCTGGTTTGAGTAATTAATTTAATTTTGACCAGCACATGGATTCTGTTGCAGAAAAGTCATTGTTCCTTTTTATACGTGTGGATTAAAGCACAGCTTTATTTCTGCTCCTGTAGGTACCTGTTAAACTGTTTATGCTCTGTGGGCTTGGGTCGTGTTGTGCGTGTGCTGGGGGTGGCAGTCAGTCTGTCTCAGTGCTCTAAATCAGTACGAGCAGTGCAATCATGCTGCTGCAGTATTGTTAGACCACCTCCAAATGCTTCCCATTGGGGAGAAGAGGTTACCACACCAGACGTGCATCCAGAGCGAGCAGCAGCTGACTGTGACACCAAAGAGTAAAGGCAGGGTTGTGGGAATGTGAAGGATGCACCGCCTCAGACACCAGTTGAACACATACTTCCAGAGTGGAAGCTGTAGCCAGAGCCTAGCTGCGGATTTGTTGTGCCCTTCGGCATGAGTGCACAGCCTAAGAATCAGTGAACGTGTGCAAGTTCTGGTTTCATTTCTGCTCCCTCTCCTCTTACTCCTGCAGGAGGGCAGAAAGGAAATAGAGGAGAGGGAGGAAAAAGCCACAACACATATCTTCTGCAGCTTTCCCAGCAGCAGTAGGCAGCTAATGAGCCCTGCATTGCCCCAGGTGATGCTCTAGAACTACATTTTTCTCAGTAATCCCAATATGCAACGCTACTGGCTTGGGAAGTGGCTGGACAGCTGCCTGGCTAGGGAAGGGATCATCTCCCTGTACTCAGCACTGGTAAGTGTGCACCTTGAATGCTGTGTTCAGTTTTGAGTCCTAACTACTACTTCATCTCATTAGCTGATGAAGGGTCTGGAGCACAAATCTAATGGTAAACAGCTGAGTTTAGCCTGGAGACCTTATTGCTCTCCACAACTACCTGAAAGGAGGCTGTAGCCAAGCGGGTGTTGGTCTCTTCTCTCAGGTAGCAAGCAATAAGACAAAAGGAAATGGCCCCTATTGCATCAGGGGAGATTTAGATTGGGCATTGGGAAAAATTTCTTCACTGACAGGATTGTCAAGAATTGGAATAGGCTGCCCAGGGAAGGGTTTCTCTGGAAGTACTTAGAAGTTGTGCAGAGGTGGTACTTAGAGACATGGTTTAGTGCTGGACTTGGCAGCGTCAGATTTACAGTGGGACTCAATTATCTTTAAGGTCTTTTCTAACCTAAGCAATTCTATGATTCTGTGACCCTATATTGGTACTCCCAGCGCAGAAACAGTGGACCCATACTGAAGGAGATCGTCCTGTCAGAGGGTCACAGGGCTCTTCCCTGGCTGAGATCAGCTTTTGGCTTTCACAGCTGAGGCTTGGTTGCACTTTTATGTTTACTACTTCTCTCACTGACTTCTTCCAATGCTAAGGAAGGCCAGTGCCAAGGCAGCAGCAGACGATCTGGGCTCAGACCTGAGCATCAATTCAACAGTCCAAAATAAATAAAGAACACGTGTTCCTAGTCCAGCTGGGCATCACAATTAACGTTACTATTTCTCTTTCTAGATTTTGATTAAAGTAGTAATATTTTCCCCTCTTGACTTTTGTAGTTTTAGAGTCAGGGCTTTTGTATTCTCTTCTGTTCTATATGTTTTAAGTTTGAAACAAAAATCGATCACTTCACTGCTATTTTCTGATTCTGTTAGCTCTCAGTGAGATCATCTCTACCTCTCTTTCTTAAAGCAGACTAAACTGGAAGCAGCTTTTTATTCAGTGACTCAATTTTGCTGTAGTCTTTTCCAATGTTCCGAGTGTAGCTTTTTGCTTTGGGTATGTCATAAAATGTATATGTAAAACATGGAAAGAATATCTCCTTTTAAAACAATACAGTGTACTGCAGTTAATTAAATCAATGTCAGCTTTCCAACTGCATGATCTGAGCTGACCTGTATCAAATGAATTAGAACAGCAGCTCTTGTGATGGACTTTGGCATGTTGTCATTGATTTATTTCCCTGTGGTCCTTCTAAACCTTTAGGGAGGTTTATGGGAGGTATTTCAGAAAAATCTGTAAACCCATCAATATAAGACAGAGTAAGTATAGTAAAAATAGTGTTTAGGTTAGGAATACCAGCTGATTTAGTTAATAAATTAAAGAAGCAATCTAACTCGGTTGCCTCCAGCATTTATCCTTCAGACATCATATATCCTTCTCTTGTCTAATTTAATTTTTTTCCTTGTTTCTATTTGACAGAAATATGAAATTTATAACTGAATACCTAGGTGGGGAAAGCTGAAATTCAGATGTATAGCACACAACATGATCCTCTCTATGGAAAACAGATAACGAGTTGGCAATAGCTAACATTTGGGTAATGGTATTCTTGGCAGCTAGAGGGTTTTACAGAATTAGAGGGGCTCCTACCAACCTTCCCATCCCTAATGCACTGGGTCAGTGTGATAGTCTGAATTCTGATAGTCTTAATCCACTCTTGTCTGGCACACTGCTCCTTCAGTACACAGGCGCTGCAGACAAGATAGGTACTCTTGAAAATGATGGTAGTAATTTCTGACATTACCCTCAGGGATACATGGTCCATGAAATCATGGGGGAGAGATTCTCTGCCTTCAGGATTTCTCCAGCTTATGCATCACCTGGTGTTCTCCCTCTGGAGATTTTCCATGTCCATTTATCACTCACAAAAGTAACAGTTTCTGGCCTCTGTAATTCCATCATAGAAACTTTTTAATGTTCCTAGATGTTTGTGTAAGAAACCTCTGAGCACAATACCAAGCCTGAGAAACTACTAAAGCAAAATGGGTGCCAGAGAACAAGAGGACTCTGGAAAGCATTGAGGGTTTTAAAATGACATGATCATAATTACTCTGAAGTCTGCATGTTTTCATTTCTTTAATTGGAAGGTGATCCCTGTTAGTGAGACCAACTCCACATTTTCAGATTGTTTGGCTATAAGCTAGGAGAGAGATGGTGGTGTGTTATTGTTATGGCTAATTCTGCCCATGTATTGGAATAGTGGACAGAAATACATAGAAATGGCATTGGCAAGTTTCAAATAAATGATCAAGGCACTTTCTTCTCTTAACATGCTTACTTGGATGACCCATTTGAACTGTTCCTTGCAAGTGAGCTGTAGTGTCAAGCAGCCATGACCTTTTCTGAGAGTGGTGGGAATTAAAGGAAATCACTCAGCTATTTGGTCTTTGGAAATTCATAGTGCATTCTCTGCACTGTGATAGTGTTATAATGTAATTTAATATTATTTAATACCTTATAGAGAAAGCAAAAAAAGCTTAAATCAAAATTAACTATTCTGTTCCCCAAGCAGGAGATAGCTGGATTAATATTATCCACCATTACACTCTTCCTGGGAGATACCTTCTCTCCAGCTACAAAGATCCTGGGTTTCCCAGCAGATTAAGTGTTTTTTAATCTAGATAGGACAGAAGTATTAAGCTGTGTAGTGAATCTTCGGCTCAACATCAACAATACCCAGGAAGTTTGAACTAGCTTTCTGGACGCTACATACTAAGACTGCAAAAAAACCTTTGGCAATTTCAGACCCAAAATCTGCCTTATTTTTTTATTAAATCAGCAAATATAATCTACAATTATATTATCTAGATCAGGTTCTAAAATCCAAATGATTATGAAAAAGCTTCCTTCATAATGAATGAAAATGATATCTAAATGCTTGTTCAAGGTACTATGGACATTTTGGGGACATTTAAAACCAACATGCATATTATCACTCAGAGCATTTTATTCCAAGAATAAAATGAATGACATCAGAGTAGCGTTTCTGGCTGGCATGACACTGGTTAGCTGTTTCACAGAGTTCCATCATGCAGTACAAGTAGCGAGTGAGAACTGCAGAGCATTTATTGTCAAGCAATGGAGACACCCTCACCACTCTACGGGCAAATCTGTTCAAGATTCAGCCATTTCCTCAGCCATCGTCCAGTGTCTGCCGGCCTGCGGGACTGGGGAGCTCAGACCCAGCACTGCATTGGCTACAGCAGGGGGAACTTGCACCATGGACATGATCCTAGAAAAAGCAGTCAAAAGGACAATTGCCTATGTCCCATAACAGATCTGTAGCAGATATATCAACAGATGGGGCACTAAGGGCATGGCAAAACTGGCAAAAAGTGTTTTTCTAAACCTTTGGTTAAACTGTCGCTACCCAGCATGAAATGGTTAAACTCTGACACTGATATGCTCGCCTCATACATTAAGGAGGCATAGAAAGAACATTACTCTCTGAAATATCACAGCTGTGTTTATTTAGATTTATTTATGTGAACTTTATTTAGAAGTGCATTTCTGTAGTTCAATTTATATGAACTTACTTAATAAGCTTTTTGCCTTCATCAGACATCTCATCGGAAGACTGTGCTCATGGGACACCATATACCAAACAACTTCTTATTTCTCAGAACACTTTCAGCTGCTAGCAGGGTAGCTCTACATACTGACACACAAAAAATGCATTTCCATTTTCAGAGTTTAAGGCCATAACAGCAGCCTCCATAGCTGCATGTATACTGTTCAGAAGATGTGGTTTAGATTGCTGTAACTTGCCTGCAGCAGGACTCACTGCAAAGGCTGCATTCACTTCCTTCCCAGCACATGCTTCATAGTCTGTTACCACCCACTGCTCTTGGACAGTTCTGACCTCTTTGCAAGAAGCTACAGTCATTGAATACCTCTGAGTGTTTTCTTACCTAAGTAAAACCCTTTTCCTGTGAGTGGCCCTAGTAATCTGTGCACTGAGGAAAACAACTCACTCATTCTACCACCTCCTACCATTTTGTGATTTCCTCTGGTTTCCTCCGGTTTCCTCCAAGCACTGCTGTTTTCTCATACTGTACACTCAACACAGATTAATCCTCTTTACCAACCTTCAAATGTCTCCTATCTCACATGCTGTCATGAGCAGTCCCTCCAGAGGGAAATTCCTGTTAAATATCCTTCTGAGTAAGTATCTGAGTGTGATAATGTTCCACAGGAAGCTATGGGGAAAATATCAGATCTGGGACCTGAATTCCTGATCTGAGTAGATGTTCTAACTTATGCAGGTGGTTGAAAGTGATTTATTTCCCCTTTTGCTTTCCTGAGTATCTGCAGGGTACCAGAATACAAATCCCACTATTGGTTAGTGTCCCAGGGGTGCCATATAGTCTTTCATCAAGAAAGGATAGCCAGTGTATGACTTCTGTGAACTGAACTGGAGGCTTTATAGTACTTCTTGTAGTTTGTACTGCTTGGGTAACTGTGCTGAGAAAAGATTCTTTGGTGCAGGAATATAAAAGTGTGCTTAATCCAGGCATTCATTTAGGCCTTAGAACTGTGTAAAAAAATAAATTATTGATAACTCTTGACATTTTCGACTAGAATATCACTCGATGTATGGAGACTGTGTCTTTTACATCAGGGCTATCCACAAAGATTAAAAGATGAGCTTTTAAATTTTAATTGCTGTTGTTTCTGCTGCCAATAAAGCAAAATCCCAGGAAGAACATAAGTTAAACTAATTTGAAAGAGAGTAATTTGAATCTTTAGCAAAAAGATTCTATCAGAACGGGGGGACAACTCCACTTTTTATGTTAAATTGTTCCGTACATTGTAACATTGGTATGCAAAAAAAGAGTTATGATGAGTCATAGGAATGATTCATTCAGTCCCAGTTCTGGCTACAAGAAAATGTGGATAGCATGTATTTTAGTGTCAGCAGTAGTTTCGATAACAGGATACTTGATTTTAAAAAGAGTGATATAGAAACAAGGGGAGAAGACAGCTGCAATGCCAATATATTATGTCATTTTTAGTTGAGTTTTCTAAGAAAGTGATATATGTGGTCATGTACCCTGTACCTCTCAGCCTTCTTCCGATCCCTCTTGTTCAGTAAATAGCGGTAAATAAAAACTTGTTCACGACTTTTTTACTGGAAATACTTTAATGTTTTTCATCTGACAAAGGAAAATGCATGTATTGAAAAAATATACTTACTTGAAAAATAGAGATAAAATATGAAGAATAACCACAGAAACACACAGGAGCAGAAGAAAATTAGGGCAAGATGTGCCCTTTGCAATTTCATGCAAGCACATTTAATTACACCAAAAGAAACCACCCCGACAGCTCCCAAGCAGGGAAATCTCTATAGCCCTGTGTTATTCTATTTTCATTTTAGAAGAACAGGGAAGAGCAGAACCCTCTGAAACTCCTGCGATGAGCTTTTTGAAACAGAGTATAGCACACCTCTTAAGTTTCCTTCAAATTCTGCCTTAAACATGAGAAAGTAGAAATAAGTTGAATTAAGGACCTGGATTTGTGCAGTTTTGGAGGAGGTGAGTATAAACTGGACATATTAATTTATAGGAGACAGAAAAATCATTGCTGTCTGCTACAGACCTCAGTTCATATTTCATATTAAAAATACTGGAATTTTCTCCCTAGCATGTGTTAGGGCTGCCAGAAGATGATGAGGTCTCTGACAAGGTCTTCAATTGAGGTTAAGCTGACTGAAAGGCATGTGGAGAGCTACTGGCTATGAAATGAGACATCGCTGGCCAGGACAGATAACTGTGGGAAGCTGGCCAAAGCTACAGAGTGTTGTGACTTTTCCTGGATTTCACATCTAATATAAAGGGTCTATGTGAAAAATGACCACATGTCACAAAAAATTGTCAAGTGCCTTCTCAGGGCCAGTCTCTTGCAAGGCCAGCAGTACCTGGGACGTAATGTCACTATGCCATATAAAGCATTCAGCCTGGGATATTCTATGATTCCATTATGCTCAAACACAGGAAATACTCCTTAAACATAAGAAAAAATTATTTTTCCCATGAGGGAGTTTAGACACTGGAACAGGTTGCCCCAATAGGTTGTGGAGTTTCTGTCCTTGAAATTCAAAACCCATCCAGATGCAGTCCTGGGCAGCGTGGCCTGGCTGACCCCACTCTTAGGCTGTTGGACCAGATCATCTCCAGAGGTGCCGCATAACCTCAGTGGTTCTGTGGTTCTGTGGAAGGATTCTGAGCTGATTTGACACTTGTGTACCTGCCCAGTGGAACTCCATGTTTAATCTTTATAAATGTCAGCTCACTTGGCTCACACTTGGGGGATGTATCATTTTAATACAGTCTGAACATACATGAGGATATGTTTTCACTCATTAAAATTGCCATAAATACAGTTTGAAAAATCCAATATTTTCAACTGGATGGAGCAATTTTTAGTCAAGGGGACTGGAATGTTTATTATTGCACTAATATTCCCACGTCAGATATAGGTTTGCCATATTTCTAAATTTTTTCCTTTCCATGTGACATATCAGGTGCAAGTATATTTGTGACATTTTTATGTAAGCCCTTAGAAGGCCTCAGAAAACACCTTCAGTCATCGTAAAAGCAAGGAATCAGTTGCACCAGTAGCTTTCAGCTACGAACAGTACCCGCTAGTTTTCTTCTCTTACTTCACAAAGTATTTAATGTTTTCAGAGTTTTTGTGTTCATTGGATGTATTTCCTTCATCTGATGACTGAACAGAGTACGGCCATATCATCTTTTCACCTTTTTACACTTTGGAATAGTTTTCAATATGATTTACTATAACCTGTGAGTTAGGTTAGAGGTGGGCTAGGAAAAGGTTGGAGGTTACACTGACGTGTATAAGAGTGATGCAGATGACATTGGGGTCACACAGAATTATCTGTGATGGCACTAGGTTCTTTTCTTTCTAGGCAACTGAGCGAGATATAGGATAAATGTCTTCTGTCCTGTTTTCTTTTTGGTGATATATGGTTGGAAGCTGATGGCCTCAGGGAATGGAATTTTGGATTGGGAGAGCTTTCCGAGTGAATCTGGGAATGTGAAAGACAGTAGGTCCTAATTCTTGAACAGTTCCTGGGATTTGAATTCTTTTTAGCCCAAGGTTGGCCTTATCACTTTTTTAAAGAAAGCTAAGTTGGTCATTGTAAAGCAATGTAGAACTAAGTTCAGTGATGAATTAAATGTTCGGGGAGCATCAGAGTAGTTTGCTTTAGCTGGCACATGTTGAAGTGCCTGATTTATCTCAACATATTCGTTTGTTGAACTTTAAGGATGGCAGTGGCAAATGAATTAGTTGTAGCACAGCCTCTGAAATTGTAGACAATTAATCTTTCTTGCAGTATTTAGAGTGACAATAATCTGTCTGGATAGCTAATTCTCCATCTTCCCACACAAAATCAATTCTGCATTAAATGGAGATAAATAAAATATCTTCAACTTTTAGTAGGAATTTTGGGAAAGTATGCTGAAGATAAGGTTGTTGTGTTATTCTCCTCTTCAGACTAGAATAGCACCAGTATTTTGAATCTCTGTGAGTTAGAATGTGTCCCTGGAGCCAGCTGGGTGTCCTCTGTGAGAAGCACATTGGATTATAATGGTCAGATTTTGAAATAAAGACATACAACATGGCCACTGTGGGAAGTTATATCAAGTCTGTGACTGTTTCATGGCAGCAGCTTTCATTAGCAGAATCACTGTGATCTCAGCATCTTCAGCTCAACTACAAAGAGTTGGGAACAAGGAGGAAGCTATAACTGCAGTCTGCAATTGGCTGGTCTTACACCAGTCTTCTCTTTCATAATAGTGAATCTTTTGATATCAGCTCCCTCTCAGGCCTTTTTGCTCCCTTCAATCCACTCTAACTTTATAATTTGGCACTTACCCTTTTTTTCCTGACATTTTTATTAATGTTGGAGAAATTATACCTATTTTTAAGTTGAAGATGAAAGCAACTGGTCTAACCATCTCTGCTAATCTCTTTATGTAGCTCTTACAAGATGCTGCTCAAGGTAAGGATTGAATCTGCTGACTCTCATATAAATACAGCACTCTCTATTACTGTAGGTGCCAAATAGCACAAATGGCACAAATCACCACTGTGGTCTTAATCTGATGAAAATGCTCTGGAAGAGACAGCTACAGTCAGACAATCAAATCCCTCACTAGAGAACAATCAGGAAACCTCACAGGGGCTTGGCATGCACATCAGATGTTTACAGTTTTTACACTGAATTTCCTGTTCTCTCCAATAAGTCCTGCAAATCCAGTGACTGCCCAGGGAGGTGGTGGAGTCACTGTCCCTGGAGGTGTTCAAGAAATGGCTGGATGTGGCACTTAGGGCCATGATCTAGTTTACAAGATGGTGATCGGTCAAAATTGATGATCTTGGAGGTCTTTTCCAACCTAAATGATTATGTGATTTTGTGGTTTTAACTTTTATGAGTTTATGAAGAAACACCTACCTGAAATTCTGTGAACATCTACAGAAATAAGCCATTTTTTAACTGCTGTAGATAACGAAGTTCCACTGCAGCAATAAGGCTAATGATTGAGCAAATGACATTTTGACATCTGAACACTCTACATACTTAGACAGTGCCATGCCAAATATGGCTCTGGTAGTGACGCTTCAGAATTCAAATTAAATAAGTATATGTTCTTGATTTAGGGAACTGATTCAGAGAAGCTGTTGCTCTATTGTTTGCCATCCACCACTATGTCAAGAATGTGCCTGTGACACTGAGACTGCTCTATCAGAAAGTGGCCTCCAAAAAGACAAGGTCCACCATCAGTGGCAAGCAAAAGTACAGTGGAAAAGGGATATAAACTTCTTTATTAAGTCCGAGAATCCTATTTTTAAACTGTATAATTTTCCTCATGTGGCACAAACTTGGATGTATTCTTCAAACACAGTGATAGATGTATTTGTCCAGACTGCTCAGAAGGCAGTTATCTTACTGTCCTTGCTGGCCAATGCTGCAGCTTTTCTTAAGGCCAAATAACAGAGTATTTATTGAAAAGATGTTGATGTCGAGGACCTAACCGGCTTTACAAGCAGGACAAGATGAAGATGGTGTTTGTGATTTATTAGCTGAAACCATCATACGAACCAGCATAACAAAGAATGCAGCATGTAACTATCATAAGACAAGTACTGCATTCATTTGCCATCACCAGACAATGACCTGGGTAGCTGACACCACTGTTTCGGTTACTAAGATTTACAAGTTTTAATAGAGTTCACACATAGTATGTGTCAGATAAAAAGCCTGGCAAAATGGTAATTGTGTGTTATTCTTGGCTGGAATACTGTCCTCTGTGTAGGGTACAGGACTGGGACTGAGGCATTGTATTAACTTTCATCCTCTCTTATGTTCACCAAATTAGTTAAAGGCAGGTTATTTACTCTCCTTGGGCTTGTTTCCTCATTTGTGACATAAGAAAAATTATACTAATACTATCAGGAGTGACAGGAGGTTAAACTAACATTGCTGAACAAGATTGAATTGCAGTATGTAAATACAAAATATTACTATCATTCCACAACCAGAAAATCTTCTGGGTTATGAAATATTTTTGCATTTTCCTCTCTGTTACAACCTGCCAACTTCATGACATTGTGAGAGTTCTAAGGTCAAGCTATACTCCTTTACTCCCCAGTGATGAGGAGCTCAATGGACATAGGCTGGAATTGAATGGATCATCATTTTATAATCTTTTAAGAGCATGTATGGAAAAAGCCATTTCTAGAACTCCAAAGAATTTTAGAAAAAAAAAAATCCCAGCAGCCTAGAAATAGTCTACTGATATAAAGTAAATTAATAGTCTTATTTTTAAAAAAATGTATTTTTAATGTAGTGATTCAGATGCAACCCCCCTGCTCAGAAATTCTCTAGAGCTGTGAGTTATAGCAAGGAAAAAGTCAGTCTATACTTGCTCTGTTTCCTTATAATGCTCATTCCTTGAGCATTTCCCATGTTGATCTCTATTAAAAAGTGGGCTTGTTGAAGCTAAAAGACCTCCTTGATTCTGGAAAGGGAAGCACTAAAATCATAGGAAAACTTAATTTGGGAGTTAACCCACAAAAAATTAATTAGCTAGTCGTAGGTTTGAAGTGAAGAATCTGGAACAGTCACTAGAGGTGTTCAGGTAGGTGGCGTGTGCCCCCAGCATGTAAGTGCATGAAACTTGACTGCTTAACTTGTGGTGCTGTCCCGAACCAGAAACAGGTATTAGATCAGCTGGATCCTTGGTCTGACCCAATGCAGGAATTATTATATTCTTGTGGCCTGAAGGTAAACTTGGTTTTATTGCTGATGTTCATCTGTCCCAAACAGATGCTTTACCTTTACAAAAGAACGAGAATTCCTGTCTTTATCTCTTCAGGAATGTGTATTAAACTCTCAGATACCACCTGCTATAAGAGTTTTTTTCTCCTGATTCAGGAAGAAACTGAAAATTTGACCTATGGTTAATTGATGACTTGTGGGAGCTGCCTGTGTCAATGCAAGCCACATGAAGTAAAGCCCCAGTGACAAAAGCCAGAAAGAAGAGCTTACCCCAAATGTATCCGGAGGCATGAGACAGAGCAGTTACCGCTTACCTTGTTGTTTGGGAATTTTAGTAGCCACAGTGCTACTCTCTGGCCTGGGGAAAGGTGGTGTGGATGTCAGCTGTTCCCTGCGTAAGCCTGCCCCGGTCAGCCATCCTTTGCATGGCACCGCGGCCGTACCCACCGTCCCCCCGGGACAGTCTGTGCCTGGGGTGTTCCACCCAGGGTGGATCTATTAGATATTTGACCACCAGGTGGCATAAAAACTATGTAAAATATCACAGAGGTGCTGCAGATATTATGAAACCATTACCTCCTTTTAAGAATATTCAAATACTTTGTGATCAACTTTGAATATTATTTTTTCAAAAGTAGCTAATATCTTTTAAAGTTCTTTAATTTGCAATGTATCCCATAAGGAAGAGCCCATCTGGGACACAAATTACTTAGCTTTTTAAATCACATTGTATCATACTCTTATTCATGCTTTCTTCATGCCAAAACCAAATAACTTCATGGATAGAAAGGAAGAGGTTATGTTATATGGATTTGCATGGAAACACAAGCAACCATTCTAAGGAGTAAGTTTAAAAGCAACGATTATCCATTGTTGAAAACACATCTTATGAAACTGTCTTTAAGCTGTAATATAACTTCCAATGTAACAATAGAAATTTGTTCTATTGTAATGAAATCTGTTCCTATGTTCTTATTACAGGAAAAGAAAATTACTTTTTGGCAAAATAGAAAGGCAAAATAAGTGTTCAGATGTGTTATTGGCAAGAAAACAGAGGGCCTGAGGTGGCAGACATAAATTCTGCAATGAAGATAAAGATTTTCCTACAATGAGATTCTAGACAGAATTCCATGAACATTTTTGGGATCTTTCCCACCTTGCTTTCATGGGTGGGATGTAAGTATTGAATACAAAATCCCGCAATGACACACATATAGCAGTCCATACTCCATTATATTCTTTCTGCAAATTTCCTTAACTTTTGCTCTTATTCCTTCTGCTTTCTTTTTTCATTTCTCGATCCTCTCCTCTGCACTGGCGGAAGTCCCCTAAGCTCCCATTTCATAATTTTGACTATAGTTTTAAATTATGCCATTGAGAAGTCAGAACTTTTCTTTTTAATCAGCTTTTTTTAAAAATCAGCTACCTTGACTTCCTTTCACGACTTACTTTCTCTTCTCTGCTTTTGAGCTTCCATTCTTTTCATGGTCTTGTCCTGACACTCTGGCTATTCCTGTAGTATCTTATTTGGAGCCCTCTGTTCTCCCTGCCTCTTTAACACTGTTTTCCTTGAATTTCTGTTTCAAGTTCCTTTCTCTTTTGTTTTCTAATATTAATTCTTTATTTACTTTAGACTCTTCTGTCATTTCTGCTACAAGTTGTTTAATCTATTCAACTTCTGTCTCAGCCTCATATTTCTGTATAACCAACGACTGAATTTCTCACCTCCCCCTTTCTTCTTTGTCACCATTAAGAATTTGTAACAGATTAGTTTAATCCATCCATCATTCATGTCTGATACACTGCTGGATTAATGTAGAAAATGTAGTATGAAAATTGCTTGCAGCTTTGTAAATGGAATGAACTGTTTTGAGGATGGCACCTTCAGTCTAGACCAATAGCAGAGAAAAATATGATACATGGTTAAAGGTTTAAAATCGAAGCTCTTCCTAAAGTGAAGTTAATCCAAATAAAGATAAAAAGACATCCTGAGTAACATATATTGTCTATTTTCACTTTCAGGAAAATCCATTTGCAGACTTTTCTGTCTGCAAGAACCAAAATAATTGTTCTGAAGGCATGGAGGTCTCAGAGAGCGCGTGGTTCCTGTGAGACTCAAAAAGATTTAATGGCATCTCAGAAGCTTGTGAAGTGGCAAAGGTGCCTCACAGCAGTGACTGTATCTCTACTTTCCTTGCTTCCAATGTCGCATAGGAAGGGGCATGCAAGGGAGACGTGGTTCCTGCTGGTGCTCTCTGATAAAGTCCAGGCGGAGATCCTTGAACTCAATCTGCAAGCACAGGATTAGGCATGTTAAATAGACCTTCTCTTCTGATGTGCTTCTCCCAATAAGAGTTGTTTTACTCAGGTATTGGAATTCTGTACTGATAGGAAAATTTTAGGTAGACAGAAAATTGAAATGAGCTTTAGCCTCTAAGAAGAGATGGTAAAAGAACAGAGCTGGCTAGAACTGCTCAAAAGACAGGATTGTAACAAGTCCCAGTATAGGTGTACTGGGACTCAGCGGCACTGATCAGTTTCCACTCTCAAGAACAACACTTTAACAGCCCTAGGAGATACAGCACCACTTTTTTACATGCCTCTCACACAAAAATAGCAGGAGCTACTTTTTCCCATCAGCTAACAAGACTATATTAGCTTGTTCCACATAGTGTCTTCTCTTTCCATGGCCTATCTGATGCCAGAGGTCAATGTTGGGCTTCTCACTTTCACCTGGGTTCTATTGGCAAAGTCACATCATTTGCTGTTAACGTTGCAAAGCACTGCATACTCCTAGGACACTGAAGAAATAATAATGTTGATTTATCAAGTGTCTGGAAACACACTCAGAAGTGATTCTTCTCTTTATTTGCTTACTCTTTTTATTTTATTATATCTTTGGGATTGATAAAAGCAAATGCTTAGTCAGAGCTAAGCACACAAAAAAAATTACAATCATTTCTTTCATATTCTAGGTGATGGAAAACCTCAGTGGGGAACTTGGGCACACTAAAGGGACTAGCATCAGTTAAAACAGATCTTGTAAGACCTCAATACAATGTGCAGTCACATTTACATTACTCATGGATAACATTTTGCTCATGTCTCTATATGTCACAGCATAAACAAGGGTGTATGGAAGTGTTGCATTAAATAATCAGTCCTTCATGTTTCAAGTTCTCAGCACTAAAAATGTAAAAGAAATGGGAATTGCAAGCTGTACGGTGTTGCAGGTAGTTTGCCATGTCATATTACTATGATGTCCAGGACAGTTCTCCTCAGCTGATGGCAACAGCAGCATTACAAATGAACTCATGCTGGAAGCCTTAAGCCTGGTGTTGTGAGAAGCAGATATCCTTTGTTAGCTCTACAAAAGTGTCCTGGTTTGAGACAAAATTTGGAGGAATGTGATAAGCCAGCACTGACACTAGAAGCTGTGAAGGTGTGTCAGGGCATCAGATATTTTTATAGTATAAGGAGCTTTGCTTTCACTGACCCTTAGAAATGAATCCTATATTACCTTATATACCAAGGTTTGAAACTGTGTCAGTTACTTTCCTTCACATGAATGTGTATCAACAATTCAGTTAGAAATGTTAAAATTCAGTTCTGGAGAAAAAAACACTCCAAACTGCTTTTCTAATCTAAGCTTTCCTGGAAAAGTTCATAAAGCTTTTAATAAAGTAACTTAAGTGCCAAGTTCTAAACATTTTTATTAAGAATATAATACTGACTGGAATTCAAGTACACATAGAAATATTTCTCCCAGTATAATGTGAAAAATATTTTGGACATATTTTAATCAGTCATACAGTCCCATATGACTGCAATACCAGAAGAGATTTTTATCATCAGTCAGTTCAACTGTGATGCAGAACTTTTCACAGTATGTGCATAAAAGTAATTTTTTCTTTGATTTATCAGTCTTTTAGCCAGAGCTTTTCACACATAATTTGCTTTTTCTCTATCATGACCCTCCAGTACTTAAATATACAGTAGTGAGCACTCTTTCATCCAGTCAATGAACAGTAGGTTTATTCTAACAGTTGCTGTTGAACATCCTGCCTACCTGCTCATGTGCCCTACCCTACTATTTTAATCAATGTCAGTCATCAGTAAATCACTGGTCATTCTTTTTTTTCTGTCCCCCTTTTTACTTTCTTTTTCTCACATTTGCTTTCTTTCAGAGGCTGTTATTTTAACTGAAGAAACTCCTGCTTGTGATTGCCAGCTTGCATCATCATTGGTCTAAGACAACTTTTTGTCTCAGACTCATGAAAGCAATGCACCACCTGCCCTTGTCCAAAGAAACTCCATCAGCAATACAGCTCCCTGCCTCGTCAGGGTCACCTAAGTGACCCCAGAGCTGCACCACGAGCTGTTCCTCAAGGGCAGAGTTCCGTGGCTGGTCAGAGGAGTCCAGGCTGGCTGCATTGCTGTTACAGTGCACACCTGATAGACACCCCATGTGGTGCAGGGAAGTGGCTGCACATTCACAATCGTGTGCACAAAAGACTTGGGCATGGAAAAAGATGATATCTGTCACATCTCCTGAGATTACTTTTGTGCAGCAGATAGAAATATGAGAGGATAATCACCGAATGACAGAATGACATGTGTCCTAGGATGGGAGGAATTACTCTGTAGAAATGCTTTTTTGTCTTTCTCTTAAGTATCATTGATGAACTTGAACTACATATCTTTCTTTTAGATGTTAAAATTACGGTGAAAAAAAGACATCAAAATATGTCATCTTTCCAGCAGAGGAGGTGAACAAAAAAGTGTTGTGATACATTATAAGAAAATATTCCTTACTCTCCAGCTGGCAGGAGCAGATTATTCAACTGTAAGAGATTTTTAATTGTTTGCAGTGTAGTCAGCATTTGAATACAATTGCTTTGGAAACCTGGAAGTAAAAAATCAGAATATGAAAAAATGTTATTAAATACTATGTCTAAAGCAGCATTAACTGATGAAAAGCAAATAGTCAACAGAATTTGCCCTTAGAGGCATGCATGCTTCACAAAATATCTGCCTACCTGATGAGAAAATATCTTCATAACTTTCAAGTTACAAAATCTTGCGGTATCACTTTTCAATACAAAACACCAAAATCAAACCATTTTACAGTTCTTCTAAGGTTTCTCGGCTGTATTTTGTCCTTGTAGCTGAGACTCTCTCAACAATTGCTGTAGTTTACTATTAACAGTTCTCTCAGCATGTAATCTTTTAATGGACATCTTTTTCTTAAGTCTGTGGTTAAGCATGACAGAAGCAGAATTAAATTGTTTTAATGCAATAACATAATAATCTTTAAACTTACAAAAATTATTTTTTGAGCAGTCTGGTTATCACATAAAGAAAAAAGAGAAGGTCTATTTGGCTGGTACAATCAGGAGGAATGCACAGCTCCCACGCCTGCCTTCGGTAATTGATGAAGTGGGTCAGTGACATTTTACAGGGATGCGATTGAATTGGACCCTGGAGGATAAGTAGCACATAAACTTTTTCCGCCAGCTCTTTGGTAAGTTAATATTGGCAATTCCAATTTAACACTTATGAATGAAAGTATTGCAGGCTAAGTGAAATTAAGGAACAGCCACTGCTATTGTTTCAGGCGGTGCTCTTCTCTGCAAGCACTATTTAATCAAATGAAAACCAGAGGCTTCATCTGTCAAAGAAATACATGTGACTGGGCTGGTTCTGGGGAGAGGGGAGTGTTCTGGAAGAATTTAGAATTGTTGTAGAACTAAAAACGCAGATTTTTAGAAGTGTCTGTCACTAGCCCATTTGGGAAATATTCTTGTTGATTTCTTGGTGAGGTGGTATATTGAATGGTTGTAAGTTTTCAGGTGCATGTCAGTGTTAACAAATTCTATTAATAATTTACAGTAAAAAGAAATATTTTATTAATGCCATCTGAAATCAATGCACAAAATTAAAATGAAGCATTCCCAATTGCATAACTAAGCTATGGGACATGGTTGGAGAAAACAGGTATTTAATTTTTAGAATACATTGTTCATTTATTTTTAAACATTTCATTTAGGCATAAAGGAAATTCTTTCATGCTGTCATAATGAATATTTAATCTCTTCAGTGTCACATATAACTTTTATATAAACACACATAATTAGCTTTTAGCTTCAACTGAATGAATTTGGAGCTTACTAACAAATCTTCATGAGTGTGTACAAGTAAACTGGGCTTTGTTGGTGGTATTGGCGGTGCTGAACTAAACAGAGACAGGGCTTAAGCTCAGTTCCTGGTCCAGTGGGTATCTGCAGTGTTTAGTGCTCGTGCACTACTTGGTGTAATTTTGTTCTGTTGCAGGCATCATTTTCCCAGAGTGCTTGGGCTCACCCCGTGGGTAGCCTGGGGCAGTTCCAGGGGGATGTATGAACAGTGCTACCCTGCTGTGGGGGGGACAAGGTTTTAGCCATATGGATGCAAGCCATTCCATATCACTTGTCCTCACGGTCACAGAACCCATTCTATTTACTAGCGGAGGTGTAGAGACCTGAAGGGCCTTTTAGAGTTGCAGATTGATTTGCAGGGATGGCTATTCACCTGTGGCATGCCATGAGCCAGAGGGGAGCTCTGTGGATCTCTGCTGCTGGATGTCATGGTGCAGCTGTCGTCCCTAAAACTGGTTGAAGAAACACTGTAAGGTTTAACACAAAGCTTTGGGGATGAAAGACCAATTGCTGTAAAATAACTCAGGCAAACTACTATTGAATTCAAGAGAACTTTCTCCACAGTAAGGTTTGGGAATAAGCTCTGTTGCCATTGAAAATGTAAAGCCTAAAGTGTAGGGAATGGGGTGTCCTCACAAATAACTGAATATCTGCTTACTTTTCCTGCAGCAAACCACTGTCCTCGGTGTGAACACTGGGGGCCCATGTGGACCACTCCTCTGGAAATATAAAGGCTTGAAGGTAATGATGGATTTACCAGGGAAATCCCAGCATATACCTTGTAGGCAAGGCATATGCTCAGTGTCACACTCAGAGCTGCTGTCACCACCATGGCTGCATCCAGCCCAGGGAGCTTGTGCCTTTCCTGCACATATGGTCAGAGCCGAGTCCCAGGAGCTCATAATCATGGGATGTATACTTTTTTAAAGGGATGAATAGTTTTTCTGGGAAGCAATTTAATCAGCCTGATGAAAACATTCCTGGCTGGAAAGCTTAAAATGATAATGAAACTGAAACTGTAAGACCACTTGTGAAAAATGTTTTGTTTCTCTGGCTGTTTGAAAATGTAATAAATGTGAAAGAATCTTATTATATTTTAAATTCACCGTGTGGGAGCAGACCCAGCTACCTAAGCCTCCTACCTGTGAGCATCTGGTATCACCCTTTATGTGATAGACATATTAATTCAAGCTAGTTGGGAATTTAGGAAAATTACTGTGGGCTTTTTCATTTGAAAAAGGCTCATTCCACACTCACCCATGCTTTGCAAATGCTAATCCATTTCCAGAAAGTTTACAGCCTAGAGATTTTCTGAATTCAGCATAAGAGAAGGAGTGGGTAAAGAAAGCCCTCTACCAGTGCTTATTGGTGGTATTGGAAATATAGAAGGATGTATTATGGGACCTTATGGGACTACAGCTGCTTCTTTTTCCCTTTTGGAGAACTTGCCCGGCACTCTGGCAAATAATGAAAAATAACGACCGAATCTTTGGGTTTTGTGTGTACTGTTTTGTGTGAAAAAAATCCTGGGTTTACAGCCAATGGAAAAGAATCTTTGTAATCCTGCTTTAGGATTGAGTCCTACCTGATACCACTGCTTCATCTGTCATCTATCTTGGATGCTTTGCAGGGGCAGGAAAGAAGGGCCGAAGGCAACCATTCAGTAACTCACTTACCTAAAAGAGCAAATACGCTGTAAAGAAACGCTCTCAGATTTTCACTGTTCCTCTTAAATCATTGAGTACTATGGAATCCTGCATTGTACTCTTTCTACACAATCGCCCTTGCCAGAACTACATTGAAATTAATATTTATTCAATTTTAAAGGGCATTTGGATTTTAAGAGTGAGGCACTGTCATGGGGTGACCTTATGATGTGTATCCCCTATTGCTACTCTATGCCCAGACAGGATTCCTGTGCCTCTCTGTGTCTTTAAAACTGGGTGCAAGAGAAAGGAAAAAAAAGCCAGACGAACTTTTCAAAACAGTTTTGCTCCAAGGACATTCACTCCCCTGCGTTCCTGCTGCTGCAGAGCAGAGGAAAGCACCTTCCCTGCTTTTCCCGGCTCTTGGCTGCTTTTCTCGGGAGAGAGAACGGAGAGTTCAACTCCTTTGTTTCCCTGGGACTTTGGATTTTTCCTTCTTCTCCTCTGGACTGTTCAGAACACCAGAACATCAGAACCTCACTGGGAGCCCTCACACCTCGGCCCGGAGGGGCCCGAGCCAACCCAGCTCCAAAGAGGAGAGAGAGAGAGAGCACACCCATGGAAAGGACTCTAAAATATTCCCAGAATTTCTCTCCACAGCAAGAGGTTTTATTATTTAGAATTATTCTTTTCCTGTGTGTTTGTTAAATAAATAGTTCTTTTTCCCTTCTTTCACTTTCCTTCAAGGAATTTTTTCCCGAACCTGGTGGGGGAGGGGTGGCTGTAACCTGCCTTCTATAGAGGAGACGTTCCTCCCAGAGCGTTCCTCTGAAAATTTGTCTCAAACCAGGACAGGCACCATGGGCATGTAATTAAAAAAAATATGCACAGGAAGTTATGCAACCTAAATTTTCCTTGGCATAGTTGATTACTATTAGGCAAAGAAATACCTTTGGGAGTATCTGAAACATCCCTATTGTAATTGCTGACAGAAGTGCTCTCGGTGCCTTTGACAGCCCTCTCAGATGGTTTTCCCAGTAAGGGTGATGGCAATGTCCTCACCAAGCTCCACAGTGCATTTGAGTAGAGTCAGTACCTTGATTGCTGCTAGGTGTGTTATCCAGCATTAAATTCTGTAACCTATAAGGAAAGGCTTTCATATCTATGAAGTAGCCCATACAGAATTCCAGGTAAGACTGGAATTGTAGTCTGGCCAATAATATTGACAGTATGGTGAGAAAATGGATATCAGTTATTCTTTTATTTCCAGCAACCTTGAAGTGACAATTCCTGTGCTTGAAAATCTTACACTATTATATATTATATAAGCAAGGTGTAACTACTGTTTAAAACTGCTTAAGTTAGGAAATCCTACATCAAATATATTTAGTCATGTTTTTGGAAGTTTTGGGGTGCACAAGTAAAACAAGTTCAGACAGGGCTGCCTGACAGTAGGAAAGTGGAATAGATGATTTCTTGGGGTCATTTTCAGACTATATTTTCTATGAATTTATGATTTCATAAGGTTATTCATGCGCCTCTTTCCTTCAACTCTACCACTCTACCAGAATTAGATGGAATGAGACTATCAAGATAAGCAAATATAAGAACTGTAGGAATAAATACCTGTTAAACATCAGTGAGTCCCCAAGGAATGCAGCAGAGGTGAATATTTGAAAGATAATTCTAACTGACGGGAAGATGACAGCAAGTCACGCTTTAATAAATACAAACCAGCAAATTAATATGCTACAACTTCAAAATCCTAACAAGAAGTTGGAGTCTGTGTGCTTGTGAAAGGTAACAGTAATTGTTCCCCACTGTATATGTGAACACAGTGTGCTGCATTACCTGTTGTGTGTCCTTTAAAAGATGAATGTGTTTGTCCCTCACGATTGCATGAGCATAATGATTTGTTTACTTGTGTCCTCTTTCACTGCTAATCCATATTAAAGAGTTTAACCTGGTAAACAAAACAAAATCCAATCAAACAAAGAGGTAATAAGGGTCTAGAAGCCCGAAGCTCGGCTGGCTAACTAGACTGCTTATCCCAACAAATTCTCAGTGGTGCAACTCTTTGTTAAAAGGTTATAGCACATGCAAAAAAACCCAAAACGACAAACTTCCTCCAGTGAGTCATTTAACCCATCCATTTATTTTCCTTCCACTTAATAACAGATTATATTTCAATAACACTGTTGCCATAAACTGTTTAGGTGATATAAAATTTAGCATTTAAAAAAACCCTTGAAATTTCTCTGATTTATCAGAGTCATAATCAGTTTTGAAAACTGTTTTGACATCTATACTGCAGCGATTTAACCTTGAAAGGAAATGCTTTTGGTTTTCAATTGTTTGAGGTACATCTTCAGAAAGCCTGATGTATTGAAATTCTCTCAGGGTAAGAAGAGGAGATGCAATCCACTGGTTCCCAAACTGAATGGAAAGAAAGTTTGATTTACTAGGATCTGATCCTGTGAATCATGTACCCAGCTACAGCTTCATAGATTAGGTTTTTGCAACTCTAGGTTTGAGATGAGAATTTAATGAAACAGGATTTGATGAATTCTATAATTCCTCTATCTGAAAATTAGGTTTCTATACATACTTTTGGGAATAAAAGGATTTAATTTCCAGTTATCTCTCTTGCTATTTTTCTTTGCAATGTTTAGATTCTAAAAGGTAAAGACTGAAACAGGTAACCAAAAAGCTATGATAATGCTAATTTGTCAAAAAGCAAAAGACATAGAAATATTTTGTCTCTATGCTTGCCTTCAATGTCTTCATCCAGACTGAACAAAAGCCTGTGTATATGTTTTCTTTTCTTCACCACTATGGAATTATAGCTATATTTACCACAAATAAAATTTTAATGACTGTACTTGTATTTGTATATTAGCGCTTTATTACATTATTTTACCTTTCATATTGAAGTGTGTCCAAAAATTATATAAATATTTTCGTATTATTTTTGCATCTAAAATTTCTATGTTGCTAATATGATAACACTTTATTGATCTTCTAAGTACAGCAATTGACATTTTTCTAATTAAAATAAGAGAGAGAGTGTGTTACTTAAGTCTATACGGGAGATCAGGAAGCTTGTTGCAATACCACTAAAAATATTTTTCAAGAAAAATGCAAGTGTTGCAATATTCTATTAAGGATATAAATAAAAGATTGAAAAATTTTAATTAGAACATGCTAAACATGTGATAATAATTTCTAAGAGAAAATTTCTAAGAGAAAATTTAAAGCTAAAATTTAAGAGGAAACTACAGAACTGGGATTGAAAAGTAATGACACAAAGGAGAAATGAGAATCAAATGGTCTTAGAGACCAATATGTGAATTGCTTCATGGTGAATTAATAATTGCTCCATTTGATTTGTTTACAGGATGGAGTGAGAAGGGTGAGAAATCAGACCAGGTACATTTGCCTGCTGACTAAGACTGCGGGCTGCAGTAGGCTGAGTGAAGATAATGTGTTATTCGTGTTTTTCTTGATCCAGTTTTCTGACAACCAGTTTATTCTATACGCACTATGACACCACTACTGATATACACAGCCTCAGAGAATAACCTCACTGTAATTTGGGATGTGCTGGCTGTGAGAAGGAATTCAATTCAATTGTATATACAGGGTAAATATTCAAACCTGAGTTAGTATTAAAAGCCAGATTTGTTTATCCCTTATGGCGTTAGGTTATTCTTATGTCAGTCTTTACAGAAAGAGCTCGATACATGTAGCGTAAATCTACATTTTCCCTTTTTTTTTTTAATCTAATGAAAATATACATCTATGAAATATGACTCAACCATATATGAGGGCATAGAAAAGCAAAGTGTTATTAAATATGTATACTACTGACTTAATTATAGGAGTTAAGGGGAAACTTGAGAAAACTAGGATTTTTCGGTATGTTTTTCTTCTCCTTAATCTAATCAGACAACACTAAAAGCCCAAGAGATATATAAACTTCAGTAACTAGTTATATTAAACCTGTGTTTACTTAGATGATTTGTATGAGATAAATAAGTAATTACCCAAAGGACATTAAAAAATGGAATATGTGAGACTGCATGTGAGCAAGCTAACACAAAGCAGAAAGCTTGACTGGTGCATATTTAATAAGAAGAATTCCCTGTGCTTTTATATCCTCTACCATTCTATAGAAGTCCTTATATCACCTTTATCACCATAGTAACTCAGCACTTTGCAGTCTTCTGTTCATCATATCATTTTATCCGTTTAGTAAAGGATAAAGTGTTTCCTCGATTATCCACTATTTGGTACGCTGCCTTGTGGGCATCTTGCTGAGAAGTATTGTACATAATGTAATAATTCAGCAATCTTCTGCAGAACAAAAAGTGATCCCTGGTTTATTCCACTGTATTATCAATTCGTCCCTGTATTTCATCACGATATTTCAAAATTCATTAATCATCAGAGCTTAGTATCTTTTAAACACTTGATAAACATTTCTGTAGCCTTCTGAGTTTGAAGAACCAATTATTATGGTCATAAACCCTGCATGAAGACTGACTCTGAATTGTCAAAACCCAGCATTCAGAAGAGACAGCATTATTTAAGTTTGCTAGAGGGTATTTTTTACTATCTTCCTCCATTAAAGTACCCCCAAAAGCACAGAAGGTGCCAAAAAAGCATGTTCTGTAGCCCCAGTTTACTCTACTACTGAAATATAACAGACTAGAAAGAGCAAAAAGGTATTTTCTTTTACATCCATTTCTAACCCTTTGAGCTAGAGCGTATGAAATTAAATAAATATTACGTACATAAGTTAATAGGAAACAAAATTTGCAGTTAGCTAGTTCCATACAAATAGGAATAGCAAAGATTATATCAGTGACTAAAACCAGTTTTATAGATTGGACTCAAAAATTTAGGATATTTGCCTCTCATTTAACTTTTTTTTTCCGAAATACTGCCTTCATGGCTGCTAAATATGCATTTGGCTTACTTTTATTTGTTCATACTAGAGCGGTGTGCTGAGAAGCTTTGTCAAAATACTGGAGTTTATCTGCATGAATGCATACATATTACTACTTTGAAACAAAGCTGACGTTTCTGGGGTTTGATCCTTCAAGTGCAGACTGTACGTACACGTGTCCTAGCTTTTATCTAACATTGCAAAATACTCTTCTCTTGTGTTATAATACTTCAGTTTGATCCAAAGAAGTGTTTTTATTCTGAATGCAAGTTTCCAAAGTCCACATTTCAATGTGTTTTTATTCTTAATACAACTTAATTTTTCTCTACAGTTTCCCTTAAGGTTACTAACAAAGCATCAGAAGGACAATTTTTTATTTTCAGCTATAATGTACTATTGGCACATCAACAGATATCTGATTCCACTAAACCCTGCCATAAGAAATTTAATTGCAGTAAATATACTAGCTTCAATCCATTAAAATAAGTGTCATGACTTGTGCAGTTTCACTCCATTAATCTCAACCTTGATCTGTGCTTTCTCAAAGGAATAAGGCAAGGTACAGATAAAAGAGCACAAAATTCATCCCGCAGTTGGTCAGCCAAGAGCTGCAGTAACCAGCTCAGGGATGTGACTCTCTGTGCTGATCAGCAGGTTGGATGGGGCCAGATCCTTTGGTTAATGCAGCCTGACAGAGCTTCAGGATCTGATTTGCGGATTTTAAAACATGAGATGAGGAGTAACTGGAGCAAGTTAAGCTGCTCAAACCACGCTTAAAGACTTGCTGTGATATTTCCTGCAAATAAAGAGTTAAATACTCCTGGTCTAGATAAATGAACCTAACATTTACAGAAGCCTATTTATCCAGCACTGCAGGCTTAGTGATTCTTTCTTCTGCCTTGCCTCAGAAGGCATTTATATGCTTTCTCCGCTGTAGAGACTTTTCCAAGCAAAGTTTTTCCACCAAGATTACAGATTTCCTTTTCCAACCTCCTCTGATTACTCTTTCCTTACTCACCTGACAGCTGAGCATGATTAAGCACCAATGAAGAAAGGAAAGGTTCCAAAACAAGATTCTTGTGAACAGTTGATACTTAGTTTTTATCTACAGAGAAAGCTGATTTAGCTAAAGGAACAACGAGACAGAAATAAACCCAAGTCATGTAAATGTAAACTTCCTTTAAAATATCCAGTGCTCTTCATGTATTAATTAGTCAGTCCTGTCTTGGCCTTGTTTTGAGCTTAGTTCCAGAAGCTTGTTCTTTCTGTAGGTATTCTGATTCTATTTAAGCACAATGGCAATATTTGAGGTGGACTCAAGTGTTACAGGGCCAACAGTGATGAAAGAACACTGGTTCCAATTCTCCTGAGCCACAGCTCTTACAAAACCTCTCTAGAGCGTCTGCCTCAGTGAGGGTGCCAGTAATGATCGCAGCGTAGCTCTTCTGTTCCTAGCAGCACATGGGAAAAGGACCCTTTCAGACTGTGACTGAACAATAAACAAACTAGAAAGTTAAAGCTCTATAGTCTTAAAAGAAAACTTTCCCAAGCAGTATCCAGAAGAGCTTCCATTTTAGGGTATGTTAATGTGAATTGCAATTATTTATAATTTTGTACAGAATGCAGTTTTTAAAAACCCCAAGTCTTAGCTGCTTGTATCAGGAAGTGAGTCAGTTTGGGTCTGCTTTGATTACTTGGCAAGCTCATATCCCCTTGCTGTTGCGTACATTTTAGTCTGCATGTCCATCACTGGAACTTGAATATGATTATGTTTGGCCCAGTAGGTTCATGTCTTTTAGAACTATAACATTACTTCACTTGAGCAGTTATTAGGGCTGCAGAGATGTAACTACAATTGCTAAATGGGATAATGCAAAATGAATGAAGTGAGAGAACCCCTGGAGGCTTCTTGATGTTTACTCTTTCAAGTAATGCACTCTGCTAAGTCTGTCAGCTCATCACAACGGGGAATTATTTAGGGAACCGTGTGAACAGTATTGCTTCACAACTCTTACAGCCACCCAGAATATAAAGTGTGTATTATACAATGCAATGCATAAATAGACATTTCCCTGTTTTCTGCAAACCACTCTCACTACCATGGCTTGTCTCATCACAGCAAAGCAGATGTGAAAGTAAAGATGTAGCAGCACACTGTTGTTCTTTATATGCTATTTGCAAATTATTTACTGGTATAAATAAAGCTGAATTACCAGGCTTATTATCACTTACATTCTTCTGAGGATACACTAAGACTGTGACATTTCATTCTTACACAGTATCTTTCAATAGGTCAGCCGCAGTAATGCCATTGCTTAATGTCGCTACATGTTTTAACTCTGAATATATTTATGCCAAAATAATTAGCTTCACAGCATTACAGGTGTATGAGACATATGTTACAACTTAAGGATGTGCAATCCTCATGAAACCATTAAGATCACTTGCAGGAAGAATTGGCACCATTCTTTTGTGGAATTTTTACACATATGCTTAAAAGACACCCATACAGTACTATCTATTGCTAACAGAATAGAAGTATATTTTTGAAGTGAACAGAATAGAAATATATATTTGAAGTGAAATATAATATATATGATTTAATAGCAATAGAGCAATCTT
>VZTA01006878.1:0-31915 GCA_013398855.1 Mohoua ochrocephala | reverse complement strand
TTTTATTATAAAGGCTAATAGTCCCTCCAAAGTAAAGGGAGATCAAGGCACATTTTCTAGAACTCTTCTAACCACTCCAAGGCCAGGTGGAACAAGAAGTAGCCATCAACTCCTCCCCTGAACAGGGAAGAACTGATGTTCAGTAAGAGGAGGAGGCAATAGGAAGTCACAGACCAGGCTGTGACCTTCCAGGTCATGACAGAAGAGCTGTGCATGTGCCATGGCATGGTAAACCAAGCCAATCACATTTACCAGGACACGCGGTGGCAGCTGCGCCCTGATCTCTGGACTATCAGGAAGCAGAATTTCTTTTGATCCCAGAATCCCAGAATCTCCAAATAGGTCAGGTTGGAAGGAACCAGGGTGGGTCATCTGCTCCAGCCTCCCTGCTCAAGCAGGCTACAGACAAGCATTCCCAAGAATTGTCTGCTTCCAGTCACAGCTATCAACACTGAACTTTTAAATGTAGAATTTGGGCAACAAATGTGTCTCTATCGACGGCCTTCACACCATCTCAAATTTTATATGTTAAAGCCTACGCACTGTGAATAGGAAGTGGGAAGAAAAGGTGACTTGTGTAACTGTGGTTTAAGGAGATAGAGGTCATAAAATCCTTTTCTTTTTTAAAATTGGAGTAAAACATTGGAACATGCTTCTTATAAAGGTTGTATAGTCTCCATCCTTGGTGATTTTCAATATCTACTTGGATGATGTCTTGAGCAATTCCAATTTAATGTTGGCCTTGCTATAAGGAGATGAGCCTGGGTGATCTTATGAGATCCTCTCTCATATAATGGTTCAGTGGTCGAATGACTTTTGGGGTCAGACATGCTGCCTGTAAGCCTAACTTTTACCTTTGGCCCCAGTTACAGATGAAAATAATTCAATCTTTTCAATGTGTCTTTTACTGGATCAGACAATGGAGGAATGAGAGACTGAGGTTATAGCTTTTTGCTGGAGGATGTCAGTGCAGGCAGAGTTGCTGTCTGCTGAAGTCCTGCAATGAAAGCTTTACCTTTGAAAATAAATTCACAGATTCCAGAATTATTTCAGGTTCACAGGAATGAACCTGATGTAGAGTCTTAGAGCACAGTGTCAGGAATGTTATTGCTTCCATTTTCTCCTGAACCATGGCACGGAAGGGACAAAATATGCCATAATTAACTTCTGTCTCTTCCCTGAAGACTCCAACATGCTCATTTTGAAACAATTGGAATCAGAGACTTTGGTGTCGGTGTCACAATGGCAAAACGTACAGATTACTATTTCCTTACTTTTCTTTGACTGCTGTTACTGTAATTCTTTCCTTTCACTTGTATCTTATTCCACTGATGTGTCTGAGAACAAACTGTTAATGTACTTACATGCTCTGGGTGACAAAGCTCCATTGTGAAGCAGTCAGTTTGCTGGTCTATGTTTAGCATTGCTGTGGTTATTTATTATTTATTCCCACCTCATCATCCTATTACAGGCAATAAATATATAAAATTGCAGAGGCTGATGTGTTCCTTGACTGTCCCCAAAGTCAATACAGTCAAATACATATCCAGGTGAATGATGAAATATTAAAATAAATATGCAACAAGCATCCGTAGGAAATGCTACTTCAGTCTACCATCCTGTGTTCAGACAGAGAAGGCACTCCCTGATGAAAAAGCTTCTTAGCTTTGTTGCTGTTGACTTGTTTTGGGGGAATGAAGATGTTTAATCCAAATGTGCAGAGGAAACCATAATCTAAGCATTTCTTTTTTCCTACCTCTAAAGCAAAACAAGAAAACTCTAATTGCAAGCCTGCTTTCCCAGGTAGGGAAAATGTAGTTTACATGCTTCTTTCACAAATGGCATTATTCCTCACTCCCCTTTTTTTTTTCCCTTCTGCTGAGGAAAAGAACTCTTGTCTTCATTTCTTCTCTCTTCGCATACTTTACTTTTCCAGGTCTATTATACATTTCCTAACTCTTGTTTATCTAGGTGACTTATAAGAACTTCCTTAAATAAGTTTATTTTTTTCATGTCTCGATATTTAATATATTAGAATATATTAGTCTCACAATGGCTCTGTGAAGTGAAAAATTACTATAATTCACAAGTAGGAAACTTGGGCACCAATCCTACAAAATAATGGAGCTGCCTGGGGTAGGAGTTGGATATATAAATCAGAGAGGGGATTTTAACATCTCTTCTTCCACAGAAGACCTTAGTTATCAAATAATAGTTTGTTCCATGGGGATCTGAGTGAAGAAAGGAGATACAATCCAAACCTCCTCTGGAAGCTGTGCAGCTATTTAGAAAATGATGTCACTGGATCATGGAAAGCACAACTAAGTCCTCTACAGTTAAGCATAGAATGCTTAAGGAGCTCAGGCCTCTCAGTTCAGTGCAGAGTCTTATGAGATGAGAGAGCTCCATTACATGTGGCATTTTAATACATGGGACACTGGTTTCTCTACCTTTGCAGATTCCTGTGGCTCCTTTCGGCTTCCTCTGGCTCCTGTTCCCTGTCAATAATGTGATGGTACCACCTTATCCTTTGTCACTCTTCTAGCTCAATGTCTGGACCCTCAAGCAACTCTGTTCGAATACAAATAAATAATAATAGAATTTACAGACTGTATCTGTTCTTGTCCTCAAGGCATTGTCCCCCATCCCTTCAGTCTCTTACTGTGTGAATTCAAGAAAAACATTTTCCTCTGACAAAAAAACCCACCCAACCAACCAACCAACCCAAAAAAACCCACAATCAAAAACCCCAAAACCAAACCCGAGCTATGGAATGAGTGAAATTGGTATATTTGTAATGAAGTCTCTATTTAACTTCGTCACAAACCCAAAATTTGGATGAGCTAGAATATTAGAAGCTTTTTTAAAAGATTCCATGCTGTTGCTTAAAAATTTAGAAGGTTCCTTCTGTAAGTACACCATGCCGCCACAGTGCAGAGAACATGAATGACAATCCACTGCTTTCCAGATTGCATGACAGTTGTTTTCATCTTCTGATAAAAAACACACAGAAATGGCAAGGAGAGAGTCAAAACTCTGAGATATGATATCAAGTCAAATGTTTCGCGCATTTAAAACACGGTCAAATCTAAGCAAGCAAAACCATCAAAACATCTCTGGCACCACCTACAGAAGTAATTCAGTATTAGCTTCAAAGATTTCCTGTTGAAGGAAAAAAAATTAAAATAAAGACAGAAAATTGAAGAGGAGTGCCTCCTCCCCCCCCCCAAATAAATAAATAAACAAAGAATTTCGGGAACTAGAATTATATGGATGCTCAGTCCCCTACTGATGAAGTGCTGCTTATTAGTAGCTGCTGTGCTTTCCATGCAGCACATTCAAACTCCAAAGTGTGCTTGCATGCTTGTGAATGTTCTCCAGGAAACGATTAAGTGACAAGATACAATCTGTAATGTGGGGAAATCAGTCTTTACTATGAAGAATTTACTTTCTAGTACTGGAAGACTACATATATAGATTAATCACATTTTCACAGCTGGATTTTTGAATAGAGCCTCATTAAACCGGTATAAATATACACCATATTGTTGTGTATGTTTTTGGTTTTTTCATCAGCATCAAGATCACTTTGGTACAGAAGAATGCTGTTTCATTACATCCACTCCAGCTGTGCTCTTCTTACAAAGTCCTAGCACTTGCCAAATATAAAACTTAGCACTTGCTCACAGCAGTAAGTTCGTAAAGTTTGATTGAATGAAATATGATATGAGAACAGAGTAAGTAAGGGAAAGCATAAAATGAACTTTAGAATAAAGAGAAAATTTTGGTCACAAATATTTTTTGTCTCTTTGCTATTCACTAAGGGTGCTGTGCTTATTACCATAAACAAAATAGACACTACCGAGTCCCCATAACAATGAAAGGGAAAAAAAACCAACTTTTGACCAAAATGACAGACTGCAGCAGAAAACCCCATATAACATCATTATGGTTGTGTAAAAAGGCACAGAAAGAGCAGGTTATACAGCTGATATTGTGCTCAGAGCTCTATGAGGAAAGTGTTTCACAGTAACAGTGATCTGAAAAGCTCAGTAAGATCTTGTGCTTCAAGTGTGGGTATAAATCTTAGTGAAAATCAAAAAATTAGCTCAGCGATGTCAAAGGCAAAATATGTCTTTAATTTCGTCAGGGTCAGATTTCATTCGTGGATTCCTCACCGGTAAAACAGGTATTTTTATGTCTTCCAGACACGGGGCCGTGGCACAGCTGTGAAAGCAGGAGTCAGCATAGACCCTTAGGGGTTTGCAGTCCCAAAGGACCCAGCTGCTGGGCTGGACGCCCTGGAGGCAGCCAGGGCACTGCTGGAAGTTGGACTCCTGCCTGGTGGGTCTGGTTTTGCCCTTTGAACTGTTTGTGCTTAGCTGTACCAAGCGTGCAGCATCTCTGTGTCAGGTTGGGCACCTCACTGGGCACTTACAGAAAAGAAGCAAGGTTTGAATAGACTTGTGGAGCATCTTAGCCAAAATCTTTGGTTTTCAAGGTGTTTTGTATTTTGCCAGCTAGCACTTTTATCCCCGAAGTTATTGTGTAGTCTCCAGGTAGGTATAAGATTCACCAGAATTGCTGTATATTTTCGTATTTGCGTTCTTTACCATTTTTATGGGTATATAAAATGACTATAAGCACTCTTTATTGTTACTCTTTATTGAAAGTAGCTCCCTGATGAAATAATTTCAGTTGATTGCCCACTGATGTAACTCAGAGGGAAATTAGACTTGGGATTGATTTTACATCCTTGCATTTCCTCACAGATTTTTGTTTTTTACCGAAAACAGATTATATATAACCATTACCTTTTGAATTGAATGAGTAATTATTAAACTGGAGATTGTTATGATCCCATTAAAATAAGCCTATTCTTGTAATAAAAGCAATGATTCACTGTTCACAAGTGAGTTTAGACCACTGACGTTAAATGCTAATCCTTCCGCCAAACCAGAGCCGGAATGATTTTCTTCGTGAGCTGCAATATGAAATTCCAGTAAACAAACAATTTAAGCAGTGTAGGAGCCTCACAAGTATCAATAACTAGTGAGACCAAGTCCCATATTGCCACAGAGGGCACTGGAGAGTGTATAATCCCATCCAGAGTGTGGGGAAGTAAAGGAGAGCTTTAGCTGATGGGCTGCAGGGTGTTACCCAGGAAGCATCTAGTTTCATGCTGTGGAAACAAGGGTGGAAAAGGAAGGGCATGACAGCCTCATTTGTCAGTGGGTTCTTCCAGGTGCAGCATTTTATATTTTTAACAAAAGCAACATGCTTTTGTTTATGGGTGAACAGTTGAGTACCACTGACATTATCTCCTTCTGCCCAAAAAAACCCCAAAAACAAAACCCAAAAACCTCAAACAAATCTGTTGAATGACTGTAACGGAAAAACAAATATGGAAAAACCAATCTCTCGTCTATTTTCAGTTCATTTGCTTTGTACATTTGATAGCACCTTTGATAATGTCATTTTCACTTTCTTCTCTAAATTATTATGTTTTCTTTCTTGAGGAAGAAAAGTTTATGTCAACCAGGATCTAGTTATCTCCTCTGTTTTACTATGTCCATAGCAATTATTACTTATTCTGGATTTATCTAGTGTATGTAAGGTCAAAACAAAAAGTTGCTGGTGAAACTGCAATTTCTTTCATAACAAGAGGTTTTTGTAGAGAATAAGTCAGTTTTGCATGCTCTAGGTGGGTTTTCTTCAATTAATTTGACATATCAATTAATATGGGCCACATAGCAGGTTTTGTTATTGCAACAATTTAATAATGCTTCCCCTTGATTGAGACGATGACTTTAAATTGCTCACTTAGCAGTTAAGAGGTCTGCCAGTTACAACTCAGCTTCCTGCCATCCATGGATTAGGTGTTTCTTGGGATGCTACAGAAAATGATTTTCACATAACTGTTTTCCTCTGAATTCATGGATTTGCTGCAAATGTCACTAGTGAGAGGGAAGTGATCTTATACTCCTGATTGAGTAGTTTTTTGGCAGACTTCTTAGCAGCCCTGCATACTCTCCGTGACAGAGTGTTGATTTTTAGTCTTCCTATGAGATTGAGTAGGGATGGAGAGAATTGTTTTCTTTTTCCCATTTTTTTTTTTGTTAGGAAGCAAGTGTTTCCAACACTGCTCTTGTCACATTGGCAATGAATATTACTCTTTTGTTTTAGGAAGCAGATGCACTTCAGAAACTTTTTACTGATTTTATAGTGAGGTTACATTATGTTTTCTTCTTTTTTTTTTTATCCCTTTGGAGCCTTTTCAGTATAGTATGGTCCTCTAACAAAATATTACAATTATATCACGAATTCAATCAATGGGCTTGAAGAGTAAGCAGTGAGAAATTTGTATGATGCCACAATCTGTGACTATGGTGACTCATGCCCCAACAAAGAAGATGAATGATTTTAGTGATAATATCCAAGTGGAGTATTCCACTAAACTCATGGCACTGACTCATTGCTTGATTAGATATGGCACACAACAGCTCCAGTGGGCAGAGAGGGAACCTTCAAGGCTTTTCTTATCACACACCTTCAGAAAACTCTAGAAGGTAGCTGATCCATTCTTATAGTTCCCACTGTCATCTATACCTCATTTTTTGCATTGATATTTTATAGATCTTCCAAAATACATTTACAATAGGTAGATGTGTCAGCACCACTCTTAGACACACAAGTTTAAGCTAGTTCTTAGCTACTTGTGGTCATCATTAGAAAGACTTATGGGTTTCAGAAGGTACCTGGGGATTACACACTTCTCTGAAACTTAAATCCACACATATGTATGTATGTAATCCCATATAAATATACTACAATGTATTTCTGATTTCAAAAAACCTGGAAATATGAAAAATCTGAATCTTGAAGCTGCAAATTAATAACTTTCCAAACTGGGAGCTTTAAAGGGATATTTTTTATCCTTCTTTATCCTGAAGTTTGAAAAATTATACTGCTTTGTGTAGAGTAGACGGTACATGTTAACTTATACTATCTCACATAGCATATTGCTAATAAAAATAGAATAATCAAAGTACTCACAGCCTCTTAGAAGTGAAATGGCATCTCAACCTAAATTAGCAGAAAACAGCTGGAAAGAGATTTTATTTCATAAATTAAAATACTGAAATATCTTTTTTAATGGTGAAGGGATACTACAGGGCCTAATAAATCATGTGGTAAAAATTGCCAGAATAACATCACTTTCTAAGAAGGTAAGATTTTAGGCAATATTTCTTTTGCTAAGCCTAACCTAAAATTTATTGTAATCAAAGCCTTTTCTAACTCCAAGAGGGAAAGCAGCTCACTCATTTCCTCTCTTCAGCAGCCTTTCATAGATCAGAAGTGTTCCATGTCGTGGCTCAGACTTCTCTTTCTTCCACTCAGCAAATCCTCCACATCCTTCATGAAGAGCAGAGCTTCCAACTTGCACAGCACTTCAGGTGACTTTTGAAGAGGAGGGAAGATCATGTGTCATGTGGGCTGTGACTCTCTTCGTGTGCTCCAGGCTGTCCATCTGTAGCTCTGGAGCGTGACACCATTGTGTTAACACCCATTGTCTTGGCCATTATAGTCACAAAATATTTCATCTCCAAAACTGACAGCTTTTCAGTTCTCCATTCTGTACTACTGAAGGAGATTTGTCTGAGTCAATCTTTCATTTACTTTGTTATATATCATAGTGTTTTAAAACTATTTTTTCCAGTTTGTCAAGATCATTTTGAATTCTATTAGTCTTTCAATACATGTGCAGTCCTTCCCTTATTGAACAACATTGTCTGCAATTTTCTAGTCTCTTATTTGCAATTGTTCCAATTCTGTGATTTATTAATACTGTTTCTTACAACTCTTAAATGAATATGACAAAATGATCCTGCTTCTGCTGATCCCTAAGAAGCTCATTAAGTCTGAACTACGAAGTTGAAGCATTTACAAAAAACCCACAAAATATTTACATATTATTAATCAACCCAAAATACACTCCTGGACACAGAAGACAACATAATTTTCCTTTGGATAATATATAAATAGCATCAAAATAGTCTAAATGATTGCATGAATAACTGATTTTTAATTCTGGCAAAATGTTTTTTCTTATAGCAAAAAAGTAAACAAACCTTTTTTTGCAGTCACATAAAATGCTTCCTAGAGTTATCCAGAACATTAATTTGGGCATTTGGTTTGTTTATTATTCTTGGGTTATCCTTTTACTGAAAAATGAAAATGTAGAATTGAAATCCTTGTTTTAATTAATAATTTTTTCCTTTTTTTTTTTCATTTTCATTGCTTTCTGAAACCAGTGATAGTTACTACATTACTTTTAAAAAGAAACCTTACAATGAAAGGGTTAAACACTGAAATAAGATCACCAAGAAGGTTGTGACATCTTCAACCTTAGAGACTTTCAAAACTCAACTAGACAAGGTCCAGCACAGATGGATTTAATTTTCATCTAACCCTGCTTTGAGTAGCAGCTTGAACCATACCACACACAGAGTTCCTTTCCAGTCTGTATTTTCCTGTAATTCTATGTAAATTTAAGGAAGGACGTGCATATTAGGATGGAAAAAAGCAATAATTTGCCTACTTGATAAATGTCAGTACCCATTGTTCCAAAGTTCCTAAGCTGGTATTTTTGTGCCTGGTGTGCTTGCTAAGCACACAAATAGATATGTTTATTAGCTGAAGGCAGGATGGGCACAGTTCTTGAACATCTCACGTAACTGCAGGGGCAGGGGCTGCTGGGACAGGGGCTGATGTCCCGTGGGCCGGACACGGAGGGGACAGGGAGGGGGAAGCCATGGGGGTGGCAACAGGGACTGTCAGGGCTGGCTGTGTCCTTCCCCCAGAGCCAGCACACCTGGGTCTCATGTAGCACACAAATGGCACCCATCAGTACAGATCACAAAGCTTCAGCATCACAATGTGAAGGCACCACGCAGCTGGGCTGTGAGAGCCCTGCTGGTGTTCGACTGTGGCCAGTGAAACCCATCCCCAGCGAGCACATCCCAGGGATGGAGGGGATGGAGCCCGGGCGGATGGAGCCAGCAGCTGCCTCTGCAGCAGCCAGCAATGCCAGCTCTGAGCCATGTGCACCTGCCTCAGCCTCTGCTGCTGGGTCTGGGACCAAGGTTCTCCTCCTGGCCCTGTCCGTGCACACAGCGAGGAGGAACTTGCTGTTAAGCCTTGGACTGGAGCCAGTGCATGCCAATAAACCTGTACACACAGTTTGGGTCCTCAAATGGAAGGCAGAGTGACATGCAGCTCTATCTCCTGAGGTCAGGGGTGACAGGTGCCACTTGGGGGGTGTCAGAGGTGTTCTGATTGCAACCACACTCTCATGCTCACAATGGAATTTGGCGGCCTTGCCACAGCATTTCTTCTGCCAAAGTGTCCTGGAATGCCGTTATATTTTAATGGCTTCAGGATCTGCCATCCTCAGCTCACACACTTTGATAGATGTTGCCACTAAGGCTTTACTCTTCACTAAGAATTTTTTCTTCAACTGTTCATCCCACTAAGTCTCTGTGTACCAGGGTGTGAAAATCTACACCAACGAAGGGCACAATTCTGTTTAACTCACCTTTTTTTATTATTATCCAAAGCTCTTTCTCTTTTTTAATGACTTTACTGCTCACCTGGATGTGTCCAGCAGGGGATTGACACCACATTCTTGGAACTACATACTGAATTGTACATGGATTGTCTCACCTAAATCAGTGTCCCTGGTGTTTTCCAGAAGCAGTTGAAAATTTTCTGGTAAAGTTTTCCTAATAGAAAATATCTTAATTTTTTTTAATCTTCCACCTTCCTTCTTCAACTAACCATCCTGTCTGAGATAAGAGCAACAACCTATGGGAAAAAATCTTAGAAAATTCACTTTTAACAAATACTCTGTGAAGGAGTGTGTGTGGAAAAACCTGCTTCCAACCTCCAAAATCTCTTTGAAATGTACTTCATAATGTATCTGAGCTTGAATTCACTGAGTTGAACAGCTTTACTTTTGCTCAGGGACAGTGTCATCGTTAAGTAATAATCAGCCAGATCTTCTGAAGTAAAAAAAAAGTTACAGTTAAAATTTATGAAGAAGAAATGAGATCAACACATAAATTATAAGCTATAGTTTACAGCTATATAGACCCTCAATAATTTCAGTCCACCAGCGTTTCACATCTTTTTTGCAATGGAAGTGTGTCAGCGTCTCCTGACAGGGCTGTGTTTCAGCACACACGGTGGCCTGTCTGCTTTTCTAGGCTTGTTAACCAGAAGTGACTAAGGTGTGTTATCCCCTGGACCTCAGTCAAGGTGATACTTCCATAGATTTAGCACCTGCAAGAATGATTTGATTACCCTCTGGTGACTCCAGTTCCTAGAGGAAATGATTTTGTTAGGCACAGATTGAAACAGTATCAATGGTTCATTCACTTACTGCACTGGTCATGTCTGAATACACTTTTCTTTAAAATGCTCATTCCTCCGAAACAACACCTCTCTCAGGATAGTCTGAGGTGGAAGCAGACTGTGTGTGTAACTTCCATGTATTCTTACACGCTCTAATTCTCCACATGAAGAGAGAGATTACCTATATTAGGTCCTGTTTGCCCTGCAGCACTGCTGATAATGCTGTGAATTAAATTAGCTCAAGTTAGCCTAGTTTGCCTGTACAGTTCACATTCTTCCCACTTGGCATGATTTGCTTTCACTTAGACAATCTGCAAAATTATAAACCTTCAGCTGATTCCTACTCTATTGTAAGAATTGTTGAAATCTCATTGCACATTTTGGAGCCCTAGTAAATGCACTAAGCAGAAGTCCAGATGTTCAAATCAGCAAGATATGACACGGCAATTCACCCTCAAAAAATAAAAAGAACTGATCAAGAAAAGACATGGATAAATTAAGTAAAAACCAGAGCCAACAGAGGCAGAACAACAAGATTTTTTCCTCCACTCTCTTTAGTGAGGTTTGCAGCAAACTTTTGCTTCCTTACAGGATCATTATAAATTTCAGATTCTAGCATCTTTGTATTCCTCTCAGTAAGACTGCTCTGTGCAAGACATAATAGTGTGCTCAGTGCAATAGTAGTAGAGTATAAGAGCTCAGGGATATAAGATTTCTAATAGAGCAGAAGAAGTTTGACTGTGAAATAGTGAGAAAATTAGAGCTTTTTATTCCATACTATCAGGAGCTAACAGGTGAGATTACACAGATAAGAAACATCATAAAAGAAATTAGCCTCTGTAAATGAAAACAAGGACATGTTATAATTAGAAAGAGGCACTACCAATAAATTGCAAAAAACAAGACTTCATTAGAAGAAAATAGAAGGGAAAAACTCACTTTTGTTTTCCAACATTCATATTTTAAATGCTTACTTAATTCTTCACCTCTGCTGGTAATAAAATAGAAGCTATAATTCACAGAGTCCCAGAAGAATCATGGCTTTTTTTATTAAAAAAACCCCGAACAACAACAAGAACAACAACAGAAGGAGAGAGTAGAAATACAAAACTTGTGGTGGTTTTTTTCTGCATCAAAGTTGTTCCCAGATAGTTGCACTAGCTGAAGTGTGTTTTTAGTTGTTAGGTGATTAATTTTAAAATTTCCTAGAAAATTTTGAGACCTTACAACTGAAAGGGTGCATGACAAGGAAACAATATTTTGTAAAGGCCTTCATGGTGTTAGATGGAAAACAGTGTTTCAACTGTCTAACAATGGTAACCTTGGAGTAAGTGCCTCGTACAAGGAGCCTGGTTTTATTTTATGCTTAAAGCTGATTTTGGCAGAAAGGCAAAATTGTAAATGCTGAATATAAATGAGGTATTTATGACACCATTGTAATGAAGATTTCTCCATGCAATGAATTTTAGTATAGCAAAGGGGTTCTCCAATAACTGTGCAAATAAAATTAAATTAAATGAAAAACCATTAAACATTGTTAACCCTTTCAATTCTTACAGAATAAGCAGTTAGAAGTCAAGATCTAAATTGCATGTTTTAATTGCTTATTAAACTTTAACAGTTACATACTAAATATGAAAACGTCAAATGTAAGAGATATATATTTAATTAATCATGGATGTTTAAATTTACAGTTGTAAGTAACTTACCACCAATGACTAACCAGAAAAATAATTCAGATGAAGCTTTTCTGCAGCCACATCTAACACCTTCGTAATGTATTTTTTTAGTGACTTAGAATTCATTTAACTACATAGTGTAGTGTGCTTTCTTGCTCCAAGATAGATTTAATGTTAATTCTTACTCTCGGGAAAAGAGTAAGTGACCCTTTGCTTCCCATGCTGATGGTCACCTGCAGGTGGGGAGCGACAGCTTTCTGCTGACTGAGAAAAGCATCTGCTCACGTCTCTCTCTCCTCCTAAGAGACATCCCTAAACTTTGTATGTGTTGTCTTTCTGTAGAGAATGTAGTAACCTTTACTAATCTTTCTGAGATGTTTTCAAGGTCAGTGAAAGGAATGTCATGTACAAGAGCAGAGCTTTATGATTTAATAAAATTTGTGGCAAATAAAGCACAATCAGTTGTTCAGAAATATTATTCAGGCAGCCCACCACACATTTTCACATTTTCATGCAAGGATGAAAAGCATATTGGCTGTGGTGAGATACAGCACCCCTTTTCTACTTGGAGCCTTCCAGCACTTGCTGCCCACCAGGAATTCATGCACTGTGGGTGTGCAACTTCTCCTCCCAGCTAGCAGGAAGAGCAAGAGCAGTGTCTGATAGGACCTGAAGACAACTCCTTCTACGCTGCACCCACTCAGAGAACATCCTGCAGCAAGTGTTTCTCACCCTGCCTTCAATGGTGCTGTAATTAATAGTGTGGCTGTGACCTTCTCTGTCACCACATTTCAAACATTTGTGTTTCTAACATGACAATGTGAAACTTTAGTTAACTACTTCTCTATAATTCTGTTATCTGATTCCTTTCAATTTTCAAAAAACAAACAAAACTGGTTATTGCTAGAGGTTATTGTTAAAATGAAGGCTACCTGAATTTTACTGTCAGAATTTTGGGGATGGAATGAGACTGGGACACACACACACACACACACACACACAAAAAATGGATATATAATCAGAGAACAAATGGGGGAAATCTTATGCTTTACTGAGGTTGGTGCTCCCCTCACTGCTTAAGCAATGCCCCTCCTGAGGGTCACAGCTAAAGTCTCTCTCAGATTTTGCCCTTAAACTGTAAGATGATTTTAGGCATAACTTTGACCTAAAAGTTGTGAGCTGAACTGCTCTACTTTTTATAGTTAAAGGAAATGAGAACTTTTAAGGTAATGCTAGTAGAAGTTCTCACATTGAAAAAAAAAATAGATTCTCATCTTGATTTTACAATTTTTGATGTATACTATACAGCTTTGCTTTCAGGCTTTTGGAAACAACATCAAAGTTTGTGCAATTCTAAGAGTCAAAATATTGCACAAAATCCCAATCCAACTTTTTTTTCCCCAGAAAAATAATCTGGCTAATTTCAGACATGATTTTGGTTGGGAAAAGCAGCTCAGAATTTGTAACAACTGAATATACCTATTTAGACCAAAATTACAAACCTTAAACATTCATCCATTTTTCAAAATACCTTTACTGCCAATGTCTTTGCCAGAGCTTCAGGCAAAATTTCACAGTGGGACTGACACAAGTGAAACAATCACACAGCAATACACACAACATTGATGGACATTTGGAAACACCTGTGCACTGAGACTTAATTTATATTCTCATAGCAAAAAATTCAGGTATCAAGAATATTGAAACTGACCAACAGTGGACTATTTAATAGCACAGAGTAAATAATGTGTTGGAAAATGATGATATTCTGTGTATTTTAAGGCTCCAGCTTTCTCATGTGTTAAAGTAATCAATCCCACATGCACTATAAATGTCAATTACTATATATGAAGCTTAATGTAAATTTTTCCTCTTGCAACAAGAAAACAATATTATGTAAACCTGGAGAAAAGCCACCATACAGTACTAAAATTTTTTCAACAGTTAAGCAGGAAAAACCTATCAACAAATGCAAGAATAATGATCATTTAAGCTGTTACAAAAAGATTAGCAATAGTCCTTCCTTGCCATATGCATGTAGTTATTTTTACTGTACATATTAACATTCATCACCTTACAATTTCCCATGTACATGAATAATTATAATCAGGAAAGAAACAAGATTATGTTTTAAATTTATGCAAATACCCAAGCATTTTGCAGCACAGTATTTTTTCCTTAAAATTGTACAGCAATCTTTCAAAAAATAACATAGCTTTAACTCTGAATTTTTGCTACTGTATTTTTGACCGCTTTTTTCAAAGACTTCTTGGTTTTAGCCCAAATATTATGAACATTTAAACTAATGCTAATAATTTTAAGCATATTTTTCAGTGATTTCTGTTTCTGTTTCTTTAGTAATCCAAATGAAAACCTGTCAGTCTATTTCCAGTATGATACTTACAGAATGAGTTAAGATTGAGTCAAGTGTTCCTTAAAGCATTTCCAAAATATATATCCTTTACTAACACTTACAGGCAAAACAAAATACAGTAGAGAGCCTCATTCCAGAGTATTTTGATGTCTAGACTGTTCACCAAGGTTGGAGAGATCCCAGAGGCATGACTGCAGGTTAGACTTTGAACCTGTCTAATAATCAAGCTCTCTCTCTCGAGCCCGTGACAGGAGATAGAAGGAACAGGCTGCCCAGGATCTAAGAGCCCGTGGGTAAGTACGCTCCACTGTGGTGAGTCTCAAGCTCATGTCTTACCCAGGCCAGGACTGTGAGTGAGTCTAGTTATATCACTTTCTAAATGAGGGTCCCATTCCTTGAGCTGTGAGTTATCAGGAGGTTCCCTCCATCTCTTTCTGTCTGATCATCATGACCAGCAGTTTCAGCTTAGACTTGAGAAAGCTCTACCAACAAAAATGTTACTCAAAAGAGCTTATTCCTAAAAACCAATCCAACTTAACCCCCTCCAAAAAAACAATCCAAACCCAAAATATCAGTTCAAATCAATTATAAACATATACTTCCTCAAAAAAAAAAAAAAATCCCATTCACCCCCACTTAGGAGGACAAGAAAGTAGACACATTATTTATTCACATGGAATTTGTCAAGCATTAAGGTAGCAAATCAGATTGGCATCCATCTATCATTTTAAGCAGGGATCAGATAGTCCAGTTTTTTGGAACATGGTATCAAAATCACATTATTTATGTACTTTGCTTTCAGAATTGACCTGAGATCATTAAAAACTTGGAAAATGATGAAGAACTTCAACCGAGTTAGCATTATTGCTACTAAAATTTTTAATGAGTTAAAAACCCAAACTCATTAAGTTTGGACTTGATCCCATGCTTTTCAGCATGTTTGCTTAGGCTATAAATATCCAATGGGTTCAGCTCATCTTCCAAAAGGAAAATGTGGACTACGGCTTTTCTGCATCTCACAAAAGGTGAGTGGATATCCTTGAAGACTAACCCCAAGAACATGCCGTTGAATTTGCCCTGAAGCATTCATTGAAATTGCAACATTTTTATGGGGAAAGAAAGTGCATCAAAGGCTGTTTAACAGCTGTGTTCTTATCAGGATGTCCCACAGCAAAACTTACAAGGCGATGTGTGGTGGGATGCTGGGACATATGATTTTTTTGTTCTTACAAGCTTCACAAAGTAACTGCTATTTGCCAAAGAGACACAGCACTGGAATGGATTTGGCCTGGACCAACAGAGCCTTTATTTTATTATTATTATTTTATTATTCCTTCCTATTAGCTCCTAGTATCAGAATATGATAATCTGTCTTTATAAATCAATTATTTTTATCCTTCTGAAAAATGAGGAAACATAGGCTACACTGTGAAAAGACAAGCAGAGTTCTGATGTTGAGTAATGACAGTATTGTATAGACAAGGTGATGTCCACTTCACAGTGTTTAACAGGTTTCTAATTTATTTATAAATGAAGTAGATAACCCTAAACTCTAATAAGGGAAAGAGATAATCACTCCTGCCTGAAAAGAAGGGTAAAGAGGTAATCATTCCTGCCTGAAAAGTAGGGTGGCAGGGCATAAAACCCTGAGATAAACTCAGAATCAAGAGGGGAAAGCAGTATGTGAGCTTACTTGATTTCTTTCTTTGCTTTAATGAGGATGTCCTCTCCTGCATCTTCAGTTTGCTTGGAGCCTGTAGGCAGAACCAGAACAATCAGGTCTGGAAGAAGGTGGAGTTCCCTGCTGTGGGAAAACCTACAGAAAGCCCAAGTCACTGTCCTAAAGCACAAACAAGGATAAACAGAAGGCGAGGTCTTGGTTCTGTTCCCAGAAAGGGAGCCACTCAGTACACCCCTTAAAAACTGCAGAGGAATCTGTATAAACAAAGGCCAGTTCTTCATCATCCAAATTCCTCACTCCCCACTGCTATTGAACATCCTGAGAATTTCTGTTTCTCCCGCATGCTGCCCAGAGTAAATTATAATGATAAATTGGGTTTCTCCACACAGAATTACTCTGTGAGAAGTGGTGAGGAGGTTTGTCTACGGGGATAACAGCCAGAGTTCCAGACAAAGGAGAACTAATTTTGGTTGAATCCAAAATCTCCAGCAGAAGATCATGGCAACCTGGGATACACCTGATCTCTACTGCTCCCCACTGCTAAAATCTTTCTCCTCTCAGATGACCTGAGCACATCAGACTTGGTAGAAGGTTTTCTGGTGTAACCCAGACCTGTTGAAAGGTTTTCTCTGTAAGAAAGTCAAGCTGACCTTCAGAAAGGGCTAATGGGGAAAAAGATATTAACCCTCTGAGGGTTAATGACTGATTTGTTATTGGAGCTCCTGGGAATTTTTGTTGTTCCTCCTGTGCACTGCCCAGAGTGTATTAAATGATCTTCCCCTAAAACCGCTGAGTGGGCAGGGGCATTAACAGAGGTGCTCCAACCCTCTGATCATTTTTGTGGCCCTCTTTTGTAGCCAAAGGAGGTCTCATTTTGTTACCAATTATCATGTTGTCTTTTTTTTTTTTCATTTGGAATATTAGCCACATAGATTAGATTTGTTTTCTATCTTCCTCATACCTTACCGTTTGTATTTCCACCCCGACCACTAAGAGCATACTATCACATTGCAGAGAGGCTACAACTCACACACTTTTTGGGAACCTTTTATCTTTTGCTCCTAAACTACAGTTTGGGAAATCATCACTAAAGTTCATACATTGCATAATGTACAGTGTTTAGGAGACATGAGATGTCTTGAAATCTTGCTATAGTGCAGAGCTTATCAGTAATTTCAAAATGTAAATCTCATTTGAGAGGAAAATGCTAAGTTTTCAGAAAAGTAAGAGGAAAAAAGGGAGTATTCCCACTGGCTCCCCTCTAGTCTCTACTGTCTTCTGTATCTCCTCGCTGTCCATCTTGTTCCTTGTAGGTATCTCTGTGCTAATGCTTTGGCAAATTATTTCTTTATACAGTTATTTTTTTCATCTTAGTATTATAATTCTGTAGTAATAACTTACTGCTAGTTCTGTGCAGAGACTTTCCAGGGTTAACTGAAGTGCTGCTTGAGGAAGGGAATTGCTGGCATCACTTTAATGTAGGGGCAATCAATACAAACTTGCAGAGTGAAATACATTGGATCCATTACCTCCCTGCCTAAGCAAGAAAGAACTAAAAAAAATTGACTTGAGAGATCACACTAAGACAGATGCTAACAAAAGAAAGTTTCTGAGAGTTTTAAAAAGTACTGGTCTACACTTTCGGCCCAAGGCCTGTCTGTACACCTCGATTATCCAAACTGCTTATGTGCTGGCTCTCAACCTGCCCAGCAGAGGAACGAATCTGGGCCCACCAAGAGATCAGCCTAAATTCAAACCCCTCTGGTTAAGAAATTTCAGCCACAGGGTATATAAACTGAAACAAGCCTAAACCATGCCATAAATACCTGCTTTAATGTAGTAAGGGCAAAGTCTATCCTCTGTGACTAAATAGGTCTGTGAAGAAGCATTTTGCAGTAGTACGGCTGCTACTGCAGCCATTTCTTAGGGCATTATCATAACACAGCATCTGCTCCTTTATATCCTCCTTTATAGCTCTGACTTTCGGAGAGATGTTAGTGATTACCTCACATCTTTATTATATAAAAAGAGCTGTTTGCCAGTTCAGTGTTCAGGAAAAAGAAAGTTTTTGTCAGTTACTCATCAATTTGCTCATCTGTTTGTCCTATGCAACATGATGATTTCAAGTCTGCTGACACTGTTACCCAAGGGAGTATGATTCATGCAATAATTTTCCTTCCTTCCTGTCTATTTCTTTTAAATTTGCTGGAACTTTAATACATCCCATACATATTTTTCACCTTAAACTATTCTATCCCTACTAGCACCACAGTCATTCCTTCATTTAACTTTTAAAACCTTATTTTTGTATTTTAGATAGGAATTTTATGAGTATTAGACAAATACTTTCAATTAAGATGGCATACAATTTTGGTTTCGTACCCTTAACATTCCATTCTTGCCAGGACAACTATTTTCTTTTTCTCTTCTCTTGCAAAAATGAACACCTTCAAGAATAAAAATTAGTATTCATAAATACATAAATAAAATGCATAAATAAAATTCATAAATACTTTTTTGTTTATAGATTCCATTATCACCAAGACTATGAGAGAGTATTAGCAAGGTGGGCAGGTTCCCCTTTTTCTGTAGGGAGATCATTTAGCATTCTCCAGGGTACAGGGTCAGCCTGAGGCCTTCTGAAGTAGTCTCCTGATACTGAATCCTGTAGCGATCAGAGCACGGCTTGTTGGAAGAAACCCATTAGGTTCCTCGGGTGAAGCGAGACAGGACTTCCCATTCCTATGGCAAGGGAAAAGCAATTGAGGAAGAGATCATGCTGGCAGAGGTTTCACTTTGGTGAGCTCAAATCAGGTGAATATGAAAATGCACAGCAACATATTGATCCTGGCAAAGACAAGGGTGCCAGATTTGTGCGCTAAAATGGTCACGGCTGATGTCTTCATGCTCTAGATGCAATGAGCTGAGGGAAGCATTTTGACTTGTAAAGCACACCCTAATCCAAAGAGCAAAGGAACAAGGAGTAATACCTTGTGGTCAGTCTCCCTCTTCAGCAGAGTGCTAGAGGCAGTGCATGAGGTTTAATGGCTTTTAACTCTCAGCACTGACCAATTTATTAAGTGTTTGCTTGCTCTTCCTGAAAAACAGTTTTTACTGTCATGATCTGATAGATTTAGAAGAGTTTCCAGCTTACATGCACAACATAATTTGGGTCCCTTGCACAAGAGCTCTTGTGGAGGATTTTCCCAGAGAAAGCTGGCAGGCTGTAGGAAACACTCCTTTTTACTTTACTGTCCATTTCTATTTTCCTTCAGACAGTGGTCTTCTCCTTTCCTTGTCCCAGATGGCTGCTCTCCTATATCCACCACTTACCACAAAAACTTTCACCTTATCATGTGTTTTTTTTCTTCCATGTATTTTTTTCCTCTGCTTATTGGTTTGGTTTTCTTAACATTTCCTTCCAAACATTAGATTTAAAAAAAACCAACCCAAAACTTTAAACAAAAAAAAAGCACATTTAATTTCAATGCTTCATTTTCCCCAGATCTGTTTCTATACATGCCAGCTTTGTTTCTGTACAGGGGTTCCATTTCAAACCCCTTCCCATTTGCTGTGCACAGCATTCTACAGGAACAGTCTGTGACGTTGCAATTGTCCTTCAAGGTCTTTTATGTCCCAGTTACTGCAGCAGCCCTCACATTGGCCTTTAAAGGAGTATCTTCCAGACAGCTGAAATGTGGATGAAAGTCACAGTTACCACATCCATGCCCTTTCCTCTCTTTCACATCAAACACTTCTTACTTGTGGCGCCAGGCCTCTGCCAGAGCTGTCATTAGTCTTAGCCGGTTCTGTGCCTCTAGAAAGGAGCAGAGTCACACCTGAATCCCCTGGAAGGAAAGAAAGGAAGCACTCTTATGCTTCTTCTCCCATAAGAGATTTGTTTGGAGGCAACACCCTGCCTCAACCTGTTAAAGAGAAAATTCCTGCTATGCTGTAATTTACACACAGCCATTCTGAATGGACAGTGAAGCATTCAGAAAATCACGAGAAATTAAGCATGACTTAATAGTCATGCTTTAGTGGTTTGCCTTCAGATGAGTCCTCATGTTTTTGAAATCTGGGAACTGAGAATCTTCTCACATTTTTGATACTAATTCCAGTAAAACTACACATAACAGCATTGTAGGCGTTCTCCTTCATCTCACAATCCTAAATCCACGTCATCAGACCTTTTAACCAGCTTGGAAGGTCCTGTAAACAGTTAAACCCATGTAAATAGCGTTAATATAAGGCCTAAATTAAATTACAGGAGATGTCAGAATATGTTAAGATGACAAAATTAGTCTGTTTTCCAGTCCTACATAGCAATGGAGCCCTCTAAGGGTTACAAAGCAAACTGATCACTTTCTAGCCAAGATATAATATGGCCAGTTATGTATTTAATTGAAACAATCATGTATATTCTCCACTTGATCTTTTCTTTTTTTGATGACTTAATACAGCTACGGTACATCATGTTACTTACATAAGATGACCACTCTAAAGGGTATCTTCTACAGTAATGATCAAAGATAATAATACTGAATGACAATGATTGTTGCAAATTGGAATTGAATTAATATGCCTCTACCTACAGAGCATACATACAAGTAAGCCAGAAGGCTTTGGTGTTGTTTAATTGAGTATGATATCCTGATATTTTAACCTATCATTTGCTAGGCAAAATAAATAGTAGTAATAATAGTAACAGAATATTAAATTCAATGCAATTAGCATACTTTCAGCATTTTCATTCAATATTTTGTGTGAAGATTCAGCTAGACTTTTAAAAGACGGTTGCTTTTATTTGAGAGGACAAGGTCTCAATTTTTCAATTGAAAGGATTTTTGGTGACATTTCTGAGATATAGCAGGCTGGAATTTGTCAATATTGGTATATATTAACACACACAAGAATTAAAGAAGCAGTCATTCAAAAAATGTGATAACAATATCCTTTTTTTTCCTGTAATTTTATCTTACTTGACATTTATATTTCTTGATCATGATAGAAACATGACAAGTTGTCTTTAAGTGCATTAATTTTACTGAATTTCACTTTATAAACACATTGGCATGATTTGAAATTCATATTACAAAAAACAATCTGAAAGACTCCAATGTATTTCACTCCACTTAAGACTGTGTGCCTTTTTGGATGATTTCTATTAATGTCGAAGTCTTGAAAGTCATAAATTGAAAACAGGCTGAGAGACTTGTGGTTGTTCAGCCTGGAGAAGAGAAGATTCTGGGGAGATCTTAGAGCACCTTCCAGTACCTAAAGGGGACCTTCAAGAGACCTGGAGAGAGATTTTTGACAAGGGCCTGTAGTGACAGGACAAGGCGGAATGACTTCAAACTGAGAGAGAGTAGGTTTACATACGACTTTAGGAAGAAATCCTCCACTTTGAGGATGGTAAGACACTGGAACAGGTTTTCCAGAGAAGCTGTGGAAGTTTCCAGGGCCAGGTTGGATGGTGCTCTGAGTAACCTGTTCTAGTGGGTGGCATCTCTGCCCATGGCAGTGGGGTTAGAATTAGGTGATCTTCAAAGACTCTTCCAATCCAAAAATTCTGTAATTCTACAAAATTCCAGTGGACTTGATGATCCTTGTGGGTCTCTTCCAACTCAGAATAATCTGTCATACTGTGAGTTTCTTCAGAACTTGGAGAAGAACTTAATTTTTCTTTCGACGTAAATGAAGAAATTAGTATCTTCAGTACATTTGATTCAAATTAAAACCTGCCAAACTTTTTATAAACTTTATGCAAGTTAATGGTTTAGGGAACCACAGCTCACGTATAAACTATGTTTTCTGCACATTTTCAAGTTGTTTTTTGTAAGCATCAAAGTTACTGACAACTCAGTTTCTGAATGACATCTATTTAATATAAGTTTTGGAATATTTTTACTTCAAAGAGAATTACATGGAAATCATATACCATTATAATTGTCATTGGTTGCTCACATATAAATCCAGCCAGCTAATTTTTCATTTTACATTTGTTCTTTCAACAACATGGAGGAAGCAGAAAAGTTGTATAACATACAATATTTACTAATCGATTTGAATTTTTGATGGTAAAAATCAAAAAAGCAATTTGCTAGAAAGAAATCAGTCTCATAAGCTTTTTTTATAAATTAGCTCTTTTTAATCAGATGGATGTTGTGTCCCACTTTTTGGTAATTACTGTAGAATTAATGGTCTAATTTAGGACTTAGGGACATTGAAACAACAAAAATGATAAAATTGAACTGTTTTGTTTGTGTTGATTCTGGGACTTAAAAAACCAGCCTGGGATTACTTACAAAAGCTCTCACTATCAATTAACGCACAAATCCAACACCTTTAAGTAAAGCCATTAAATCTGTTTCTAAGCCCATTTTTCAACACTGCTGTGGATCGAATGTATTTAAACAACCAAAAGCTTACAGTTCCCTAGATTCTGATAGAAAATACTTTGCAATAAAGAGCCAAAAGCTTCCATGTTATTTGTTTGGTACATCAACTTCCTGACTTTTGTGCTGATTTTGCTTGAGGACAGACCTTACAAATCACATTCTCTCCAGGACTGCTATAGGAAGCTGATTACTTTCACTAATCCTTAAATCAAGGTGACGAGTATTTTATCAGAGACATTACTCTTACAGTTACAGACCTAAATGGTTCGTGTCTTGTAGATCCTACCATATTAAAACCCTTCCAAGCTTAGTGTTCCTTAAGATCAAGGTGTATTGGTTCTGATTTTATGAAAACCTTCACATCCTCCTCTGCTGATTGAAACTACTCAGGTGTGTTTACTACACAGTTCTAATACTGACAGATGAGTGTGATTTCAGTGAACGGTCCTACCCTAGATGCCTCTTTGTCCCGCTGAATCTCATTCTGCCTCCCCCGGGTCACTGTGCAAACTCTCCTTGATGGAACAGAAGGGAAGAAAGGTACGCAAGATTGTATTTCTTTGATTCAGGGCTGGATTAACAAGTCTATTGCAAATGACACTTGGAACTTGTCCATTTTAAGGCATGTGCCTTGTTTCAATCAGTTCTGCTGAATGCCTTGTTAATTATTACAATGTTTTCAGATGAAAGAGGCAACATATTTGATCCTGTCCTGTTAGTTTCAACTGGTTCTAACTTTAGACAGTGCCAAAGAAAACAGGACCATGATTTCAGTGGGACCACTTAAAATCAGTGCTTGTAGCAGTGTAACACATTACCAGTTACAGCTCCTTTCCTGGCGTCATCACACCCCTTTAACTATATGAGAAAGATTCCTACAGTTCATATTTATATGAAAAAATAAACACAAATATAGGAAGTATGGAGGCCTTCCTTTTGAGTCCTCTGAGATATTTTCTATTCATTACAACACTGTTCTGGTATTAGAGCAAAACAATGGTGTAAGTATGGCCACAATTTGGAGGAACTGGTTAGAAGAAGATAGATTATAAAACAGGTCCACAAAACACATCGGTTTTGATTTATGAGGCTGGCATTTCTCAAGCATGTTGCATTATAATTGCCTAATCTTTTAAGAGTTGTTATGTGAATGTGAAGGCATGTAACTCACGGGAAGTGGGACAAAGTCCATTTGAACTGTAAGTCTATATTCTTCAAGAGGTGGTGTGTGGAAAATAGAACTCGGATGAATTCCAAAGGTAAATAAAACCAGGCTCAAAACCTGGTACACAAAGGAGAACATCAAGTGGAGAACACTGCATATAGACCTTCTCAAAGTCTCTGAAGTCATAAAGCCTCTGAACACTCCAAAGCACTGTTTGCCAGGTGGTGGAGAAAGTCTGAAGTGACTTCTGAGAACTTCAGTCATGACTTTAAGTGACTGCCAGCTGTCACATAACAAGGACAGATGTGGTAATACTGCATTATGCAATGGTAAATCACAAAGAAACAGAGGGCATGCATAAGCTCCATCTAGACTGCTTCAGTAAACTTTCCTGCATATTGCTCACACAATAATGTAATTATTTTTCGTTGTTATACTACTTTTTAATTGGTTGAAAACAGGATCCTCCTCATGAAATGTAGGTATGAGCAAACAGGGTATTTATTCCCTTGCTGCATTAAGAAATTTTGAAACACATTTATACTTCCTGACTCTGGAAGTATATAGGTACCTCATCACTGCTACTTTTTAATGTAAAAAGCAGGAGTGTCAATAAACACCTGAAAGTGGCTCAAGACGTCTCTTGGAGCTCAGGTAAAGTTTATGCTTTCAGAGGCTACAGTCCAAGGCTTCCTGGTCATTCCAAAATGCTGCAGAATTTATGAAGCTATGGTGAAAAGCTCTACAGAACCCCCTCAAAAGGAAAGCTTTGAGTCAGCTTTTGCGTGTGAGATAGTGACATCCAGTGGTGAGTTTGGTTACCTGCACTGATCTCTTCCCCGATGGACAGAAAAACATCAATACTTGCATTTAGTTGAAACACATTAAAATATTTCAAACATATTTCAAACATATTTTAAAATATTTAAAAATATTTAAATAGAGAAATATACACAGTGTTTGTGTTCCCTAAGCAAAACCCCATACTTTGATATATTAATTATGAAAACGGTGTGGTCACCTGAAGTGAAAAATTACAGAATCACAGAATGGGTCACATTGGAAGGGACCACAGTGAGTCACCTTGTCCAACCTCCTTGCTCAGGCAGGGTCATCCTAGAGCACATTCTACAGGACTACATCCAGAAGGTTTAAGCAAGCTTACAATAAAAGTAAGCAAAAATGTTTAGCTGTATAAGAAATAGAACATTTCCTACACTACAGCTGTATTCTTTTCTATCTTGTTCAGACAAAGAATCACTACTCCTCTTTTTCCTGAAAATCTCAGTTCCTATAAAAATGGAGTTCAACATCTGAGCTTATGATTCTCAACACCTACAAAGCAACTCTTTGTAAACTCTTCCTCCATTTAGGATTCACAGCCACAGCAGATCACCATCTCACTCAAACACAGCTTTTCTAGAGTAGATCCCTCCTTTCAAGACCCAGCTGTTGAAAAGCACTAACACTGTCCTTCAAAGTTCTGTTTAGAATACACTCAAGGATGTAGAAGACCTCAATTCACTGTCCTTCTGTGCCTTTCAGAGATAGGTGGGTTTTTTTTATTGGAGATGGAGATCAATGTACCTACTAAGCTAAGAAATACTGCTGAGGAAGAGACATTTAAAATCCCTTATTGCATCTGTTCCATTTTGTCTAGAATCATAAGATTCATTGCACCAAAAAGAGGTGAAAATACGTCCCACGTCAAGAATACGGTATTTCAGTGGATATGGAAAAAGAGAGCATTCTAGCTTCTCATTTTTGGAAAGTCATCTCACCTCAGTTATTATTTTTTCATAGGAAACAAGGCCAACCACAAACTCCAGCAAATTTGCCAATTAATTTCTGATAATCTCTCTTTTCACAGATTATCATTATTTCACAGTGCAACAAAACTACCTTCTACTATGGTAAAGTTGCCAGGTTAATATTACTTTCTCCCTTGTAATGTTTTTCCATGACACCGTGTGCTGTCATGGAAAGACACATTAAGGCAGGCTGAAGATTTGAGTCACTGCCTGCAAGATACACAGACCAGTAACAAATCACCTCTGCCTCGTCTCCCTCTCCAAAGGGCCCAGCTGAGCAGCTACCAGCTTTTCTGTATGCATGTTCAAAAATGAAATAAACAGGCTCTTTCCCAAGCAACCTAAATTCAGGTTCCTCAATTAAAAGCAAAGGTATCCCAACAGTCTTAAACATTTTGGCTCTCCTTCACTTATACATACAAATCCTAAGCAGGCAAAACAGCCTCTAAATTCATGATCTAATTATTTTGGTTTGTCAGCAAGTAGGCCCATACTTAATGTTATTGCACTATCACTTCATAAATCTAGACTCATGACAAAAAAGTCACGCTTCACTTACTGAGGGTTTCTCTTATGGTTTATGATACCTACTTTAAAGAAAAAAACAAAGTAAACCAACAAGTAACTTCGCTCTTAAACTTAGTGTTTCTTAGGCAAGTTTAGCTAGAGGAGAACACAGGTAAGTTTGAGTGCTCCTGAAATGTAGAAAATGGGAATATTTTTCTGACAAACACACATACCCATGCAAGACAAGAAGGTCATCCATGACTGCCAACAAGGCTTCACGAAGGGCAAATCCTGTCTGACCCACCCAGTGGCCTTCTATGATGGAGTGACTGCAACAATCAACAGGGGAAGACCGACAGATGCTATCTACATAGACTTCTGCAAGGCCTGTGACACAGTCCCACACATCCTCATTACTGAGCTGGAGACATGGATTTGAACTGTGGACTGCTCCGTGGATAAGAAATTGGCTGGATGTTTAAAAAATGCGCCTGCAGGTTCTGGTGCTGAGTGGGACAAGCTGCTGCGTGTTCCTCAGAACCCCGTCTCCACAGAGTTCCGGGCGAGGTTAACACCTCTGCTAGCTAGCTGTCCCCACTCATGGCCGCTATGGCCTTGCACCTCCCTGCGAATGATGGCACAAGGCGCCCCAGAGGTGATGGAGGTGGCCCTCGGGCTGGCCGCCATTGCTTTTATTTCGTGAAACCCCCGGGAAAAAAGAGGATCCACATGGCGACCCAGGAACCGAGAGGGTCGACTTCAGTTTGGCTCGGGGTTATAAGGGAATCCCGAAGGGGCGGGGTGATACAGAACAGCCAATAGGGAGAGAGGGAGAGAAGGGCGGGTGTTACAAACCAACCAATGGGAGCAAGGGGGCAGGCATGGGGGATTTGGTTACAGCTTGCAGAGTACATGAATATGCATGAGTAGGTGGGCAAGGCTTTCTCCTGAAAACCAAGAAGGGGTTTGGACCAAACCATAGTCCTTGATCCCTTTTTTTCCTCCCTGATCCCAGCTCACTGCAACAGCTGGATGGACACAAGCAGAGGATTGTAGTCAATTGTTTATGTCCAGGTGGAGGCCAGTGACAAGTGATGTCCCTCAGGGCCCTTGTCTTGGCATTGGTGCCCTTTAATGCCTTTATCAGTGACACAGTGAGATCCAGTGCACCCTCAGCAAGTTTGCAAATGACACAAAGCAAGTGGTGCAGGTGACACAAAAGAAGGAAGGGGTGTCATCCAGAGATGTTCAGCCTGGATAAGAGAGCTCCAGGGAGACCCCTGTTGCAGCCTTTTAGTACTTATTAACGGGTGCTTACAAAAAAGAGGGAGAGTGATTTTCTATAAGGACATGCAGTGAAAGGACAAAGGGGATCAGCTTTCAACTAGAAGAGGGCAGGTTTAGATATAGTTGTTAGGAGGAAAGTCTTCACTCAGAAAATGGTGAGCCCTGGCTGCCCAGAGAAGCTGTGGATGCCACTCCCTAGAAGTGTTCAAGGCCAGGTAGGATTGGGTCTTGAGCCACCCAGTCTGGTAGGCGGAAACCCTGACCACAGCTGGGAGGTCAGAATGAGATGATCTTCAAGGTCCCTTTCAACCCATGTGTTTTTGTGATATATGGAAACCACATTTTTGTGTTTGTGAAAATTTATCTCATATAACTGTTACATTTACTTATGGTAGTTGCAGGAGTCAGTGAAGGTTTTAAACTCACGATTTTGAGACGCTCATCCTTCAAAAAAAATACTGATACAATTTTTGAATTTGGAACCGTTTATACTTTCACACTGCAATTCTTTTAGAAGACCAAAAAAAATGCCATCATGCTTTCTAGACCAAGTGTTATCCATCTTTTTTCCAACCTCACACACAGGATAGACAAAATACCAAACTATTTGGAGAAAGTTTGCCTTGGATGTACTAAATAAGGCACATTGTTTTCCACTGCAAGAGACTTGCTGCTTAGCTGCTCTGAACCTCCTAACTTCCTGTGAATCAAATTCACACACTTCACACTGTGAAGCCGAAGGTTACTTGCTAACAGGTGGTATCTCCACATGAAGTATTACAGCTTCAAGCATGTGACACTAAAACAACTGTGCACTGATATGGATGCAGAACAGTTATCAACAGGAAAGTCAGGAACACGACATTTGAGTGGTCATGCTTAGGGCCACGTGTGAAAATTGCACCTCTCCCCATGAAATTGTACGAGCAAGGCTGACCTTTTATAATCCAGCCTGGGAGGACAACATCCTACATATATGAAATCAAAAAGGTCTGTTCTTTGGTCCTGGTGACAGCTGCCACAGCCCACCTGTGCAATCATTTGGACAGATTCTCTTCACTCTTTCCCAAAAGGCACACATTATCTACCAGACCACTTGAGATTTCTCTGTACAGTTGACATCACCCAACACTGCACCAAGAGTCGCAGCAAAATGGTCAGAATGGGATAACACACAAACCTGCATCTCTTTAGTTTGCTAATATAAAATAGTCTAGCTGTCAGTAGTTCTGGATGCAGCAATGAGTAGGTAAAGGAATGCCAAAGAGGCACGAGAAAGGTAAAGAAATGGATCCAACACTAACACTTCACTGCCCTTCCAGTAGGGGTTCCACTTTTTCCCTATTTAGGAGACTTGCAAACTGTGTATGATGTGCATCTGCTCTCTTCCTCATGTCCATATCTCCACTCTTGTGAAGACTATTCAAGTAGTTAAAATTAGTTTCACAAATACTTCCTTAGCTTATACACTTAAGAGTGTTCTGCAATTTTGTACCCAAATGTTTTTCACATTACTCTAAGATCAGTTTTGTAGATCATCTTTCCTATGTCTTAAATGACACCTATTTTAGACAGAACTGTACATCTCCACACAAAGATACTTTTACTAAATATGGACAGTCTCCACTGTGCTCACATTCCTCCTCAAATTACCTTAATTTAATAAAAACAGGCTACTTGAAATGAAACTGAAGCCTTCTTCATTCTTACCTATTTTTAATTTTCAGTTATTTATTTTAAAAAAGCACTAAAGAAGGAACAAAATTGCACAGAACATTAGTAAACTTCTTCCCTTCCTTTCTGTTCTACAAAGAAGCATAAAACTATAAAATTTTCATCCAGTTTTAAAAAAAATATTTATCTAGAAGCCTTAAAAACATGCAGCGTAAATTAAAAGAAATGCAGAGATCATTTTAATTTACATAAATTAAGCTGGGAAATTTGCCAAAATGGGAATTTTTATGAGGAAAAAAAGAAGGAAAAGGTCTGATTAAAAATGAATACAAATTAACTCAATTTAAGATACAGTGAATGGATAGTTTTATTTATAAAATGCCACTGGCACACAGTACACATAGGAAGTATGAAACTTGATTTATAAAGAAGTGAAATGCTTCACAGAAGCATGGATTCCTGAGTTATTCTGAATAAAATCTCTAATTTACTGTAACTCACAACACAGCTCCAATTGGCTTAAGCAGCAGCAGAATTGATACTTGACAGCACAGAGTAAAGACATAGCTAAAAAATACACAGGCAAATGGAAACTGGAAGACTGTGTCTCATCAATACCAACAGCCTTGGTCATGGTGGAAAGCTATCTTACACTGAAGGGCACAAAGACTTGTGAAGACTGGGTTTTATAATTTCACAGCCAATTCAAATGTACTGTAGATACCTGCTTTCACCTCAATGTCCACAGCCACAATTACAAAGTCCTCTTGATATCGGACACAAAAATACCTCTGTTTTTGCATACCCACACAGAAGAACTGATTACCCAGGGCAGGCGTTATCACAACTGAAGAAAGAAAAATAGTGTTTGGCGCTTTCACTTCTTTTTCTCTTTTTCTGCTTTCCTTCTCTGCTGTAGCATCTTTAGCTCAGTCATTACATTCAAAGTTCTGTAAACCCAGGTGACCTGAAAAGTAAATAAATTATTAAATTCAACTAATCCATATACCTTTACCTACCCATTTATGAAAGCACCTATATGAATGAACACATACATACCACAATTATGATAGTATTCACCAGCAGTGGTGCTGAAAATACAAGTGAAATAAACATTCCTCTTGAATCAAAGTATTGGTATTTAGAAAAGAGCCTGAAAGAAATACAATGAAAATGAAAGATGAAGCTTTATTTAGTGTAGTTCGCACATTCAACTTTCCCAGCAACTATTCTACATGGACATTGTTCACATCATCCCACGTCTTGGGATCACCAAGCACAGGCCAGCACTCTACTGTACCAAGTAAGAAAAAAGAGGCAGTCGATACCTCATCAGTTATGAATATTAATATCAGGCTTTCTCTTCTTGGCAGTTTTACTGTGCAAAAACTTACTAACATGACTACCAGAGTACATCACAAGAGTGCATCACAAACCATGCTTCTTCTGAAGCATCTAAAATGACTTTTCTAGGTATTTTGCTTACTTATATTAGAAAAAGATAACAAAAATAATAAATGTAGCAAAGCTCTAATAAGGTCATGTATGCCTGAAGTGAAACATAAAGATTACAACTAGATGCCAGCATAAAGTGGTGTTAAACACATAACTTCTAGTCATATCAGGTAAAGATTAATTCAATGCTCATTAAAATAAACCATCAGTTTAATTCTGGTATACAAGTTTAGTAAAACAGACAAATGTTAGTGCTTTTTATACATATAAGAAAGTATATAAAGCAGGAGTGGGATTTTTGAGAAGTGGTTCTTAACTTCAGCTATTAAACATGAATACTAAAGAAAACTCAACAAAAACAAAGCTCAAAGTTCACGCGCTTTTCTCCTTAACCACAGCACCCTGCTTTCCTCTCAGATCTTTGAGCAGTTAGTTTACAAACATCCACATAAACAGATTTTAAGCAGTACAATAAATTATGCTATTAATAATTGTTATTTCTTATAAGCTATGTTGTATAATTTTATTCAAAAAATGAAAGTGAAAACATTTACCTCCAATTCATGGCTGCTAATTCATTGATATATTCGGCGCAGTACACTAAGCCCGCTATACAACAAAATAAAAATATTAGATTCGGTATTGCTTTAAAAGTAAACTGCTCGTAATACATCATCTAATCCAAATCCATGTGATCTTAAACCAAAGCTAGTATGTGTTCTGTCAGTCAGCCACGACTGCTTTGGCTAGGCAAGGTCACTGTGGATTCTCAGGCTGATAAACCCCGAGACAACACAAGCTGTGACTGCAATGTACAAGCCAGTCTCGCTCTTCCTCATGCCATTATCACAGCTGTCAGTAGGGCATATGCTGAACTTGCTTCAGAAACTAAACCTGACCATATTCAGCATTAGAACAAGGCAGAGTACAAAGCAACTGCTGGCTCTCAGTCGATTTCTTTTCTGCTTCTCCAGGACAGAAACATCTCATTGGGAAGCTGTGACACACACGGCAATGACCATGCAAGAAAACTTACTCATCCCAGATCCTCACTAAGGCCAGAGTCTTAAGTCACTACTTCACACATTTTCTTGGAAATAAATACATATTTATAGGTCATAGCAGGTTCTATCGCAGATTATCGCCGACAGACACATGCACTGCTAGCAGAGACACATGAACTGGCAGGCAGGGCTCAGGTGCCCGGCACCCCACGGTGTGCCCGTGCACTCACCCATGCAGAGGAAGTGCCCGACCTGCACCCGGCGGTGCTGCAGGGACGCGCACGTCAGGAGGAAGCAGAGCAGGTGGAAGGCCGCCAGCCCCAGCAGCCAGGGCTCGGACCAGTCCGTGCTCTGCGGGCAGAGGGAAAGCGGGTCAGGCAGCGGCGGAGAAGGGGCGTCGCCGGGCGGTCACGGCGACCGGCGCTCCTCCCGCACCGAACGCGGCCGGTCTCGCTCACGGA
>VZTA01006877.1:0-73250 GCA_013398855.1 Mohoua ochrocephala | reverse complement strand
TTTATTTCTTATGTATTCTACAGAGATTTGTATTATATTTCAAGATCTGTACAAGTTTATATAAAGTAGCAATTACTTAACTCTGGGTATAAAATGGATATCATACGCAGAGATGTAGAGAATTTCACTGTTAAGCAGTAATCAGATATCTTACAGATACTTTTATATATTTCATGCTATGCAGTAGAGGTTAAAAAAAAAGAACAAAAAAAAGAAAAAAGGAGAAATTTCTGTTACGACTTGAACAAATGAAGTCCATTATTCACAGAAAATGCAATCTTCCTACCTTATACAACACTGTAAATAACCTCAACACAAGACAGCCCCTCTTTATGACAACATTGGCATCATGAACAAAAAAGACAGCAACTAGAAGATCAACAGAAATTCAAGTAAAAAAAGCAGCTTTCATACTTGACGTTGGATCCAGTCTGTATACATTTTGTGACTGATGCTTACAGATCTGAATGGCACAATTGATTTTAGTCTTAAAAGAGGCATGAGAACATCCGATAAGGTTATTAAGTCTACCTGTAGCATGAGCAGTTTTAAATGGCCATCAAAATAATACACGGAAAGATATGAAATAGCTGAATGAAATTTTATGGCCCATATTATGCAGGAAGTCAGACTATATGATCATAATGGTTGCTCTGAGACCAAAATTTACAAATCTAAGAAAAAATAAAATTATTGGTTTGAGCACGTAAAAAAACCCCAAAACTAATAAAAAGCTAGAAAATGGCACCGTAATTTCAAAAGCAATGGGTTCCTAAATATTTTAAACTCATTTAGAAATCTAAGATAATGCTTGATATCCCATCAAACCACCATAATTGATCTTGTTATCTTACGCTAAAGAAAACAGATACTTCTAAAGACAGGTTCAGAAACGTTTTGTAGGGGCTATTTTTTTGTATTCTTCCACCTCTAAAACTGTCCACTGATAAAAGGGGGGAAGATCTGAGAACAAAAAATTTGTAGCCTATCGAAGATACTGAAATATAAATGTGTTGACTTCCAGCATTTCACTGCTAGAGGTGAATAATGTACATTCTCTTGGAAATAAATATTTTCTGTTTGCTGTTTTTGATACGTTATATTCTCGTATTTGTTTAGAAGCATACCATGAAACATAGATAAATTTTTTTTCCGGTCATTAACAATATCATTCTTGGAAGCTGAGGGTTGCCTGAAATACAAAGAAAGCAAACAAAACAGATTGATAGTTGCTCAAAGCTGCTGAGAGCTTTGTAATGCTAAAATAAGATCTAATTTTTATGATTTGAAGTATATTTCAATGTATCTACATTCAGAGCCCAAAGTTATAAACCTTGGAGTATTTTCTACACGCTCCCAAAACATGCTTTCCTGCCCTGTAGCCACATATCAACCTTAGCACAAACTTCTCTTATGGAGCCATCTATTTTACAACAGCTTCGTAGCTCTAATTTCTGTTTACAAATTCACATTACGGCTAAGTAATTCATTAAAGTTTGATTTTATTTTCTTTTTATTAAACAGAAGGCAAGGGAGCCCATCTGCAGATGTTGCGACACTATCAAAAGAAATAGCCAGACCTGACAGTTCTTATTTGAAAAACAGCAGTTGCTTTAGGAATTCCATTTAATCTGGGAGTAATATGGAATCCCTGATCTTGTTTTCCTAAAAATTCATTAGCATGTTAAGAAACCAAGTTAAGTTCCGATTGCCAAGTACTGGGGTAAATTAGAGGTCTTTAGCTAGAAAACTGCTATTCACAGAAGTCTGTGACATCTGAGAGAAGAAGATGGCACATCCTCAAAGTAAGACATTTACACAAGTCTTTAAAAACCCACTTTTTTAGAGTGCTGAGTGAATTTGCTTTTGCTGTGGGAAGATTATAGACACACTCCCAGTGTTTTAATTCAATTGCCACAGCTCTCTGACTTCTGCAACAAAAAGAGATTTGGCTTCTTGATATCAAGTATACCTAATTCTTTAAATTCAAAAGTCTTTTTTTAAGTTATTTTTTAGCATTCACTGTCTTTGTCCATGGCAACAGGCATGTCTGTACAAAACCAGGAAAGTATCCTAATATTCAAAATACTCTTCTTTTACTGAGTCTGTTTTTTGTCATCCTTTACTATTCTACATTTTAGAATCTTTATGGATTCCCTCAAAGGAGTTTGTTTGGATTTCTAAAGCTGGCAGATACATATCTACTAGAAAACTCATCATTTTTCCAGTGCCATTAGCTCAAACTTACATACACTGAAGGAACCAGAAAAAGCAAGGAAAAATAATAGCTTTCGAATAGCATTTTATTTTCGTATTACTCCAATTGCACACTTCTCCCCGACAGGTCTTAAGTGGACAGAGAAGTATTTTAGGTTGATTGAACAGAACTTACTTAGTGAGTTTTACAGCACAGTTTGTAAAGATATTTGACTTAGTGAAGAAATAAGTGGAATTTCATTTTTAAAATAGTTTCGCACTTTGTTTTCATTTTTCTTTTTCAGAGTGTGAGACCAGTTTTTCCATAGGAGAAATCCATAACCGTTACATATATAACAAAAGACAAAAGCTTGGAAACTTGACTTTAGGAGCTACATAAAAATATATTTTACTTATGTATAGTCAGAGATGGTTATGGGAAAATGATATCCAAAAAACTCAAATAATCTGTTACAACATAGCCCTAATATAAACTCACAGACAGCATTATATTTGCCTCAGAAATACTGTGAGGAAACTTATACTGCTGCAATAATCCTTTAGAAAGGAGAAAAAAAAGGCAAAAGTTAAAATTAAAAAAAAAAATTGGAAAAATATAAATCAAAATAGAATTTTAGAGGGGTAATTCATGCGGTGTTCTGCGTCTCAGTTGTTATTAAAATTAAGTTATCTGAAATATTAGTAAAATATTAATGTAATAAATATTTCACCATAAGAAAGCCTGTGCAAAAATGGTGTATATATGATTATGAAGGATTGAGTTAAATATGGATGATGAAGAACATTTTAGCTCTCTTCTTTGTTCTTCCCCTCATTGCTTCAGTAGGTATACAATTCCCTTGATGAGATGGAAAAAAATTACTTGGAAAATAATGTAAATATTCAACTCCTTCTTTCCAGTAGAAGAAGTGTTATTTGACAAGGGTAATCAATTTATGATTAATCAAATTTCAATTGTACAATTTAGCACACTTAAATTTGCTAATCGAAAAAAATCAGAGCTTTGTCATTCATGGAAATGAACCTGGAAATCTAAGAAAATTGAAATGCAAATTTTGAATTATTTCTCAGGTATGCATTTCACTTCAGGGCCCTAATTTTGTTTTCTACTGTGCTCTCTGTGTTTCATCATAAAAATATGCTTTCTAGCAGGGTCAGTGAAAAAACACTCCAAGGGAAAGATTTTAAATTTAGAAATCAGACTTTTGGTCAAATTTTTCCCTGGGGAAAAAGCGCTGAATTCATTAGGACTGCTTTATGGCAGAAGTTATCTAAATATCTAAAGGAAAGCAAAGAAAAAAAAATTCTCATGTGAGAACAATGCAACAGATAAATCGACAGCTAGAATAAAGTTATTTTTCTTAAGGCTATAGTCAATTCCATACTGAAGGAAAATGATGAATTCTGTCTCCCATCCTTGGCAAGGAACCATTCCTACTTACATTGGAACAAAGCAAATTCATAAATGTTCCACAATATGTAAAGAATTCACGCATTCAAGTGAGTTTGCACTACCCCTTAGTGAGTATATATAAATACTGAAGAAATATAGAAACCTCATACTTGGATTAAGAATGGGATTCTGAACTAAATATTCTTTCAGAATTTTAACAGAAAGATTTTATATGCAATTTTTTTCCCTTTTGCCTAGATTTTATAGCTGTGCTGTCAGGGCTGCAAAGACAAGCTAGACTGTGGCCTGGAAAAGGTCCTGACAAAAATGAAAGGGCTTCTTCTCTAGAGTTGCATTAAATCAAAAGTGAGACAAATAACTGTGGAGAGGGGAGAGTGCTGGGTGGAAGCAGGGAGAAGAGAGGAAGGCTTAATATGTGTCTTAATATGTGTTTTCTGGACATCAATACTTATATATGGGCTCAAACAAACGATTGTCTGTAGCCATGTACCTTTCATAAAATGGAAAAAAACCAATTGTAGCTATGACACTCAACTTCTGTACCAAAGGATGCTTCATTAATCTCACCTGCCCTGCTTTGAAACTGACTTGCTGGAAACAAAACAACCCCAATCACCCTTCATGTTTTGGAAAATGTAATGTTCATACTTAAAAAACTAAAAATTGTATTTCTTGTTAAGAATCAATGCTTTCACTTCTTCTTTCCAACAAATGTAAGATTACTAAGTACTGCTATGGAAACTTTCATAACCTCTTTTGAAATCTCTCAAAGATCTCTCAAGTAGTTCAGAAACTTAATCTATGCATCTTAGACACTCTTTGAGAATGAGCAAAAGGATTTCCAAAGCAAATTAAGCTCGTTGTGAGAAATAATTTTGGGGAAAAAATCAGTTTTATTCATACAAGTTTATTTGAATTCTTTTGGGAAACTCTTTTCTTGTATATAATGACTTCCTTTTTGACAAACTTTTTTTTCATTTTTTATTGGTTTTATCAAAAATTTTATTCCTGCCTTCAGTCTGCAGTGAAATAAGACATTTGTTTTTGAATGCGGTATGCATTACTTTACTACAATCCTTTTTTTAAAGAACACCTTGCATCCATACCCCTATTTTCTCCTAATGAGACTTAATTTATTTCATTGTAAATATACTATAAATTCATCTATCACTAATTCTGGAAATGTTGTGGATGTATTGAAAAATATTCTGTGAGATATCAGAAGTATTAAAAATTACAGTAATGGAAATACTTATGGGTGTGTAAATTCTTATTAAGAGCAAGGACTAAAAGTTGAGGTGAATCATCACAAGTTTAATGTAGTGATGATTGTCTCTATTCAGTTTGGATTCTTTTTTCTTCAGTTCTCAATCAAATTCATTTTAATCTCTGTTAGTGACTTATGATGTATCACTATCAAGTAAGCATCAGAAGAACAGAAAACAAAGCAAACAAAAAATACAGGGGGATAAAAAATTCCCCAGTGATAGTGGAAATACAATGATTATGTTTTGATGGATAAATAGAATTATGAGTTTGTGTTTATTGTTCATTCACCTACATTAAAAAATCAACTACTCTCAGGAAGAATTCCTCATTGTTTCTGAACTCAGACACGCAGGAAATGTACTAACTTTAACTCCTTCAGGAGAGAAGTTATAATTTCTTAGACTCATAATGAGATTACACAGCAGTAACGTTTCCACCAAAATAGTGATGTCATGTAAAATGTCTGTTCAATCTGCTGTAAGTAGTACAAGCAGTATAAGTGTATTCCATAAGGAATAGGCACATCTAGACTTTGTAAGGAGAAGCATTCGAGCTGCCTCTTCCTATTCTGAGAACTCCAAAATAGATAATAAGAGTAGGGGACAGTATTAGATAGGATGTGAAGGAGGTATTCTCTCATTACAACAGATGATAAAGAAAGGATATTTTGTTTTATATTAAAATAGTTGATCACACAACATGTAAATTTATGTACAATTAATGCCAAGGATATTGATTTTTTTAAACTCAGCCTGAAAACATACTATGCAATAATGAGAAAAGTGACCACATCAGTACTTCAGAAAAATATTCATATTGGCAAAAGTTCTCAATAACTCAAGAAAAGTGGAGAAAGAGATGAAATAATCTTTTTTTAGACTAAAGATTGAATAATGTACCTTAGCTTTTAATATTTGAGTATATTCTCAAACTCATAGTAACAATTTAAGAGTTAACATTTGATGAGGCATTACTGATCCTCATGTAATGTGGAAATACCTTTATACCTGTGATTCTTTTGTATTATAATGTACTTTATTAAAGTGAGAATGATGTAAAAATATTTTCAATAGGCATAACACAACGCAAAAGTTCCCTATCTAAGTACTCTCAAAATCCCTTTGGTTGACTTTCTTCAGCTTTAGCAATGATACTAGAAACAGATGTTAGTCTTCCACTGAGTTACACAGGTTGCTGGACAGCCTCAGGGCCCTACCATCTGACATTCATATTTTGGACAGAATGTACTTTTATATCCCACTCATAGGGCACCTACTTTCTTCAGCAGGAAAATAAATGCTGAACTTTACCTTAGGAAACATTACTTGAATATTTCCAGCATTACAAACTAAATCATTGGAACAGTTTGAAGGAGCCGACTCTCTTTTTGGTCACTATTATTACACCAGGTTATGTTCATAATTTCTTGAGAACGAATCTCTGTGCATTCACACCTAGATTAACAAATGCCAATAAACAAAGGACAAAGCTGAAGCACAGTTCCAAATAATGTAGCAGTTTGATGATTAAAGGGATGTGAAACTGTTAATTATGCAGTGTAAGTTTCCATGAAAAAACAGCTGCAAATGACAAATTCTGCTTGAGGTCAGAAATAAACAAATAGCTTAGGCAATGCTATGCAGAGCACAAAAGAAGCTATCATTCACTACACACTGAATAAAAGAGAAAGATGGAAAAAAAAATACTATTTTAATATTTTGTTTTCCTCTGTCAAAATAGAGTACCGTAGGAATTCTTCCCTTAATACATAACAAGGATGCTCAAGGAGTGAGCAAAAATACAACATTTTGTATACAATTTCTAGACAAATATTTAAACAATCCATTCACCAAAATTACTAAAGGTACCCAATTTGGTTTTGCCCAGATTCTAGAAACCAAGATTTTATTCTGAAAAAAACTCTAGCTGGGTTTTTTTTTCAACCATTTTTACCAAAAGAGTCCCTAAACATAAGCAAGCCAAGAACATCCACAGAATTAAGCATAAAACAAATTAGATACTTTAGAAATTTTATGGTGTTAATCAAGAAGTGAACTCTTCCACCCTTCCGACAGGTAGTCAGTCAAGTATTACAAATACTGCAATTTTTAATGAGTGTCTGAAAATTCCCTTAAAATCTTTTTCAGGGCCATTTGATCTACTACACTTCAACAAAGGGAAAGCTGGGAACGGTTGTCTCAATATTCCTAAAGCAGTCAATCATCTTGAAAATTTTTGAGTCTAAATAACGATAAAGGCTCAGTCTTTAGGGAAACAGAGTGAATGAATTATGAAGTGAAGTCTAATTCTCTAAAACTTTTTACACATTTTTGACATATTTCCAAACTATGCCTTCTTGCTTCTTTCACCTTTTGTTTTTCCTTCCTGTCTTTCCATGTAGATTTAGAGTTGCAGAAACATCTTCATTTATCTTTACAAGAGAAACCAGAATATTATAGAAAGTTTCTCACAATATTCAAAATCTGTATGTATGGGCATTTAGAGGTGACCCAGCCAGTTCCTTCTCTTCAAAATGTTAGCATTTATCTCTACAGAGAAATAGCATCATTTACAATCAGATATTCTCTATTTTGTGCTGCAGCATTTTGTTGTTTTCCTTTGGTATTTACAGTAAATTTTAGTATATTTAGGTGATCATGCTGATCTCTCAACTGAGCAAAATCTTCTCAACAGAACTCTTCAATGTCCCACCTACTCTTCTCTCTCCTTTATATGCAACACAGAATCAATATTTTGTCACTATGTCTGAGAAAATGACAGAATTTTCACATTAATGTAGCAAAGTACAATGTTTTTATTCACATTCCTGTGAGAAAGGAACCAGTGAGTCGAAAGAAATCTTGAAAAGAAATTGAGAAGAAGAGTGAAAGTAAAACTGGTAACACTCTAGAAGAGGAAGGGTACTAAAAATAATGCATAAAAGGTGAAGAAAAAGAAGAGTAATGCAAGCAGTGGCACCATAAAGGTATTCAATCAGCATAGCTACTCATGAAATGTTTTTGTTAACATGCATCTCCTTTTATCTCAGTAAGACTCAATCATTAAATCAAATCAAGAGTTGTTATGCTTGAATGCTCTGCAAACAATACCTTGGGGGTTTTGTTGTTGATGTTTCTTCGGCGATTTTTGTGTGTTTGGGTTTTTTGGTTGTTTGCTCGAAGTAGCACTATAAAAATACGGAAATCCATGTTCTATTACAGTTAAAATGCAAAGTTATTGTGATACTAATACCAAATGATTTGGATAATAGATTATAAGAGCACTGTCAGTAAAGGGTGAAATAAATGTTATAAATACCAAAACACAGCAAAGCAGGGGACGACCTGCAGAGATAAGTTTGTATACAACTTCAGCATCACTGAAAATTAAATCAGTTGCAACCTTTTGTCTAGGAGAAAAATCCCAACAAATTTGCTGTCAAGAGCATATAGATAATTTCCTTTATGTGATCTTTGGCTTTTTAACACGTTAATGGAAACTAAAACCAGAGAATAAGCACACATTTCTAAGTGCTAATTTAATTTTCATGGGCATGGGTATGTTGTCTTATCAGAGAGGGACCATTGTGATATTTGAAGTGCCCTACCATGTGCAAACCACCTTTCTGCAGCCAGCAAGTAAAACACGGACTCTAAGGGAGACCTAGCCTGGGCTGGTGACTGAAGACTAGATATGATTTCCTGCAATGTGAGAGATAACACCAGATGTTCTTGTATTGGCTGGCAATCAAGCCTGGTGCTGACAGCAAAGCATCTCCTTGTAAAAGTTTTCATCTTTCTTGAAAGTAGCATTTTAAGTCCAATCTGCTGTCCAAGCTATCCCTTTCTGGCATGAAATGTGGGTGGACAGATTTTTCTTTCATATAGATAAATGTCATTGGCCATCCTCTCCTTCCTTCACAATTGTGAGCATGCCCAGTATATGCAACAAGGAATAGGCCACCATATCTTCTTGAAATTTTGGAGTAACTGGCTGTAAGAAACTGCTGAAAGTTTCATGCAGATTTGTGCTCTCTTGCTGGTCTTAACTTCAAGTTGTTCTAACTTAAAAAGTAGGTAATAATTCTGTAGCATCTTCCCGTTCACAGCATGATGTCCTCTTCACCAGAGGCTGCAGAAAGATGATGAAAGAATAACTTTTCTTCCTCTGGGAATTCAGAGGTTGACATATAGCTCCAGAGTTCACCTAAAGACAAATCTTTGTCTCACTCAAATGTCATTCATTATTTTGTTAGCCTGAAGGAGAAGAACATCCTTTCTTGAGCTGTAAGTTTGAAAAGCATACATAAAATCAGTAAACCCATTTGCTGTCAGCATTAATGGGATGAAGAATGAAGGAAACTTTTGAAAATAAGCAGACTATCAATAATGCTAAATGAGCAGTGAAAAAAAGATACATTTGATTTTTGCAATGAAAGATTGCAGTACAGAACTCAGACAGGGAAAACGACTTCCCTGGGGTTTCTGTTTGATTGTTTGTGGGGTTTGTGTGTTGTTTTGGGGTTTTGTTGTTGTTGGTGTTGTTGCTTTTTTAATTATTATTTTAATTCTAGCTAAAATTCTTTAGTCACTAAAGAACACTAAATAGATTATATTAATTGCAGTGAAACCAACTTGTGAGGAAAATGTTTAGTAACAGATTACTCATCATGCAACTCAAGACAGGCAGCTGTTCATTTTTCCAACAGATGTTCATTTTTCCAGTCCTGCTAATCTTGCAAGTCATTTTTCCCCAAAGTCCAATGACAAAATCTGTAAGAGCCACAGATAATTCCCAAAGGCATATAAGAGTTTTAAGATTTGTTGGCATTAGATTAGAAAGGAAGAGTAACAAACAGGAAATATATTGTTTTAAAATGAAATATTTTTCAATCACATATATCTATTTGGAGAATACTTCTAAGAGAGATACCACTGTTTACATTTTCTTAAAAACTAGATGACTATGAAAAAATGTTGAAGCAAAACCTGCATCGCATGAAGGTTTAAAAAGAAAGAGGGTGAATTAAATAAAAATTTATTCTAAAATGCTTATAAGCTATTTTTAAAATATAATTTTCTTTTTATTTTATCAACTAAATGAATTCAGGAGTTTCCCAAGTCATTTGTGCTAAGTTCAAATATTTAAATAATAGAAAGGCAATCACATGATTGCAGAAACAGTTTACTGGAGAAGGGTTTGATCCTGTCTTTAGTCAGCAGACGAATCAAAGCACCTGTACAAACCCTGATGATATCTGAGTCACACAGGACTGATATAATAATCCAGCATGGGTGATCATCCATATTATCCAGACTAAATATATTGCCAACAGAGATACTGTTGTGTGAAACGTCTGTTTTAAACTGAACCTTCAATAAAAAGGTTTTAGTTTTAGAGACTATTTTTATTTCAATTTTAAAATAAATTAAACCATGATTTTTAAAATAATGAGAACATTTAATATGTTTCCACCTGTTCTGCTTTATTTTGTTCTGCTTTTCTTTTTCCTGGTAAAAATTTTTTAGAACTGTGCAGATATTTTCTTTGTTTGGGCAATGTGCTGACTCTTTCTGTCCTAAATTTGCCATTATGCATCTTCTATGAATTTATTAAATCCCCAGGCTGAGTTGCAATTTACTAATTCCCTCCACCTTCTAAAACCTTTGCTTTCCATATGGTGTGTAGTCCTGAAATTAACAGAGTAAGGTAAATGGCAACTGATAGTGCAGGGGCAGTTGGATTTTTCAATATTCAGGTCGAGCCCAATCCAGCACAGAGGAGCTGTATCACTTATAGCAAAATGATTTGATTGCAGATCATATCCTCCTTTTATACTGGCATCTCTTCCTCCTCCCCGCCAAAAAATGGATCCTTCCCTTTCTGAGGAACCTAAGGGAATACGCTGTATGGGCGGCTTCTGGCTTCCAGGCACTGACAGTCCGGTCATCATCCCAATTGACACAAGCTGATTTAGTATGAGATACATTAAGCTTCCAGAGTGGGTAGCAGTATCAAAAGGGAAGAGATTCAGCCCAAACTGGTTTGGGCCCGAGGAGTTCATACAGCGAGGGGCTGCTCAAGCCTCGTGTACTTTCAGCTCTACAGGACCTGTTGTGTCACTTCCACTGCTCTCAGCAGCAATGCCTCGTGGCTTCGTGTCTCATCGCATGATGCCAACCAGAATCAACTGGCACAAATCGAGAGTTTTTCAGTGAGAATATTTTGTCAAAACATATTTATTGATTAGAACCTTCTTCAGAAGTATTCCAAAGTCAGCAAATCTTTACTTATTATATAATGGCTCTGTATATAATGAATAAATAAGAATGAACCTCTCCAATATAACTAATTAAGCGATTTATGCCACTGGTTAATTAAACGGTTGGTTTTGGGGAAAAAATAAAATAAAATATTAGGTCAGGGACTTATATCCATGATGTGGTCCTATCATTATATTCTTTACAGTTTTATATATGGATTGATTTTTCTCTTTTATTTCAGTCAAGTGGATAACGTCTCTCTTTCTTTTCTGTTTAATCTTGAAATGTCATGGATTTAGAAAATCCTCTTCCATCCAGTTATAGCTAGAAAATTCTTGAGTCTATTTAAAGAAGGATAACATCTCTTTCATTCATTTGGCCAGAATCTGGGAAAAGATTTTTATATTAGTATGTATTTCTATAATACTGTGCATCTTTAATTTCAAAGTTTGGTTTTTCTATTCCCTGTATAAAAATATCTATTTAAAAATTACAAATTTATTAAAAAGCACTTGGAAAAATAAGATTAATTCTTAGACTCATTTTGAAAAATACACACATCTAGATGTTATCTCGGTTTTTCAAATTGCAGCATAAATTTGACAATAATTCTTTGGAGATAGACTGATTTTTATTTTGTCAATTCTTTTGTTGCAGCCAAAATTGGGAGAAAAGCCCTAGTTGCTTTAAATTTCTCACTTTGCTCTGTCCAAAAAACTTGGCCTGATATGATCCAGAATAGTGTGTACAAATCCCAGTCACTATCAGATTCTTAGCTGAAAAGTACTGCACATGCACAGAAAATTCTGAGATCTCACAATCCAAGTAATGATTCTGTATCTCAAAACCCAATGAAAATGAAGAAGAAATCTGTCTCCAAAAGACTCATGACATGTCTATGCACACCATTTTCCAGTATGCCTAATCATCAAAAATGCTTTTTACAGAGACATAGTCATGGTTTTGCTCAGTTGATTCAAATAGGCATGATTCTCTGCACACTGGGGCAGAACTGACAAGAAAAATAAATTCAATTCCTATCCAGATAAATTATTCAGGTTTCCCATTATACTGGAAAAAGTCTTACATTCAGAGCAATGGAGACAGGCCCAAATATATCTGCTCATTATCAGCTCCTGTCAGGTCAGGAGCTTTTGAGAGGATGGAGAGGAAATTAATCATATTTTCCATATCTTTATTACATCTTTTTCTCTATAAATGGGCAATATAGTCAAAATTAGCCTCTGATGTGTAGCTGGAGTTCTTTGGCTTTCCTAAAACAAGCAAGCAAACAAAAGCCACGTAATGAAACCGAACACATGGTGATGGCTGGTTTTAACTTCTGATTCAACTAATCTTGGTGCATATTTAAAAGAAACTTGATTTTCTCATACATCTAGGCAAGTCACCAATTGTTTTATGATCAAGATTTATCTGAAATATGCTGATTTTTACTCCAAGTCGTTCTTCTGATGCACTCTTCCATTTTTCTTCTATCTTCTTCTCACCAGTAGTAACAATATACCTGTAATCATTGACATGTTTACAATGATAATAATTTCATGCTTTTTCTGGTCAAATTTGAAATTTCAGCTTCCCTCACCCTGAAATTAGAGTAACCATAAGCTGGACATTCTAGACTAGGAAATCTAGTGCTGCTGCTTTTAAGGAAAGCCAAGTATATTGGGCCCTAGGTTTAGAGCTTTTAAGTAAGTGCTTAACGTTGCAATATCCATTTATCATACATAAGAGCTGGCAGCTGTGGAATGTGTTTCATAGGCAGTAGCTGTAAATATTTTCTAAAAGACATTCAGAAAACATTATGAACAGGTTTAAGAAAACAGATCTTGGTCTCAGCTCTGAAGTAGGCAGGATCATGTGAAAATATGATGAAAATATATTGTTGCAATTCAACCCAAATGAGAAATGTAGGAGAAAAATAACTGAAGAACTCTGACATAAGATTTTTTAATATAACATTAAAATGTACTGGACATACACCAAAGCTGTCCAGCAGAGCTTATTGGATCCATTTGTGAGTTTAGAGTTTTATAACAGACATAAAATATAAACACCATTATTCAGGACTTTATTTTTGCAACTCTTAAGCACAAGTTCAGAAGTACCTCCATGAATTAGGTGAAGAGTGTCAATGAAAAAAAGCCCATTGACAGCCATGCAAATAAATGAGAATAAAGAGAAGTGTAAATAGCACAGTTGCAACCAGTTCCGTGAAGAAATTTCCTCTTCTGAAAACCAGCTTATTTTATATATCTAAATAAATCCTACGCCTTTCCGTAATTGCTTGAGGTTGCGTTTTCAATCAGTTAACAATATAAATTACTTCTACAAAGGGTTTACCAAGGTGGTGAGAAAATCTACTCACCTCTTCTATGAAAGTTAATAGTGAGAGCTGAGTTAGATAAGAATTGTGGAAGTGACATGATTATATTAGCACTTTAGTTGAAAATTTTAGATTAGCAAAGTTAGGAACTGAAATAAAATTAGTCTAACAACATGACCTGCAACAACCTCTGCTTTTCCATTGTCATTGCATTTACTTTACATAAATAACTTTTCCCCAGAGAAAATAATTGTGTGCAACTAATATCTAAATTTGTATCTCTATTAAGACTTTCGTAAGTTATAAGGTTTCCTTTAAAACTGACTGTACAGTGAAGCATAATTATGGCACAATGATCACACTAGTATGACTGCATAAACTGAATTATTAAAGTAACAGGTTTTAGTTTATGTTTCTTTCACATATTTTTGAGTTGCAATGCTTAAACGTAATTCAAAATAAATAAAACCAGTAAAATCTCAGGGGGAAAAAACCACAACCATTCTGCCAAGTAATGACAGGGAGAAGTAGTATGATATTAACCATGTAGTGAGGGAATGGGAAACAATTCAACACCAGCATGGAAATGGCATTAACTAAGAACACGTTAGACGCCTACAAACTTTTCTTTTGAATAATGTTTCATCTACAAATGCGAAATATGCTTCCTATTTTAAATTTACCTTCTAGAGCAATAGCTAATGCATATAAATTTAATATAGTAAACTATCAAAAAAATCAGGCTGCATCTTCAGCAAATGTAGATTAATGGAGATCCAGTGATGACCAGACCTGGTACATATCTAGAGCAGAAGGATTAGCTGTTTCTTCTAACTCCTGTAAATTACATTATCCTGCTCTGTCATTTGGGGAATTTTTTTTTTAAATATAGGGCTTTTTTTTTCTGCTGCCTAAAGATCCAAGGTTACTTTACATTCGTTGACAAAGGAGAATTTGGCAGGTTTGAGACTCAAGCTTAGATATTACATAATGCCCACATGAAAGTCATAATTTTGAGAAAATTCTGCTTTAAATGGTGACTTACCAACAGAAGGATATAAAAGGCATGAACACAATCAACATAAGTAATAAAACCTTCTGGATCACTTGCCAGTAGGGTTGTGTGAGTAATTTCAATATCATTATTGGATTTGCAGTGTTGGCTGCCTCCTGTGCAGCAGCCTTAAATGGGGAATAGAATCCCTTTTGGAATACTTCCCTTGCACTAAAAGAGACATCATTCTGGTCTAAATGTGCACATTTACTTTTACAAAATAAGACTACACTATTATGACTAGATAAATTCACTTAACCATATGTGCATATAATTTTATTCTGCTTAAATACTACATGTTTCTCAATCCTTAAGAAGCAGAATAACCTCATGGAGGACTCTAAATTATTCCATTTGGAGAAAAGCATCCTGCTTTTATAGATTTTCTTTTATTTTTTAAACTTAATTACAAGAAAAAAAAAAGCTCTGTAGAAGTTGTATTCTCTAAAGACACGCTCATAGACAGAATACCACGTATAATTTGTGTAGTTTTACCAAGCTCTTAGATGACCTCTCATGGAACAGACTGCCCAGGGAAGTGGTTGTGTCACCATCCCTGAAGGTATTTAAAAGATGTGTAGATGTGGCACTTAGGGACACAGTTTAGTGGTGGATTTGGTGGTGTTGGGTCAATGGTTGGACTCGATGATCTTAAAGGTCTTTTCCAAGCTAAATGGTTTTTGATTCTACTAAATCCTACACACTTTCAATACTACTGGTTCTTGGAAATAAAAACAAAGATAAACCATATCCTCAGGTAGCCATTTCAAAACTTGTTTCATGAAATTGTAATGAGGAGTACAGGTTCTCTCTCCACCCACTTGAGATCTAGCCAGGCTTATGAGTATAAATAACCACTTATGAAAATTTGGGATGAATATTTTTATTATGCTAGATGATGCAACGCACATGTTTTTCAAAGAATATGCTGCTTAATTCAACATACACCAAATAGAAAGGTATTGAAGAAAGATCACGTGACTAAAGTTTAAATAAGAGATTCAGAAGACCTTAGGTCTGGAATTTTCAGGGAGAGTTTGAATGTCATATAGGAAAGTGCAATATTTTGGGGGGAGGGATAATCATAGTTCCATTCTAATTTAGAAAATTAGGAGAGAGGGGACGTGGTGTTAACACATTTCAAATCAATTTGAGATGCGTAGTATAGCCGATACCTCTCTGCTGAATCGGGGCCTGATGTAGTTAAGTGAGTTGCCTAAGACTGTAGGGTAAGACAACAATTGATTTGGGAAACAAAGGGTAACTTTTCAGCCCACGTCTACATTCTAATACTGTTTGTAGTTCCATTTCCATATCAACCCACTGTGAAGCGGAAAAAAGGATTACAATGTCTAATGCTGAACGAGAGCAGTAAGGCTTTTAGAAAATAGAAGAGGTTTTGTTCACAGAAATATCTTTTGTATCTGTGAGTGTCTATAAAGAAAATGTTTTGTAGTAAAAAATGCAATACACAAAGAAATCAGAGTAGAGAAAACGGCTTGATTATAATCAAGTGGCTGCATGATTCAGTGGATGGCAAGATTCACAAATGGATTCCCTTCTGCTGCTAAAACTTTTCTTCATCTAAAAATAAACAGACTTCACTTCATGAAGCCTGAATTGTCTTGAGGCCACCTGAGAGCTTCAGAGCTCTGAATGGCTCTCAGACAGGCTCTCTCCTCTCACTCTCACTGGAGCTCTGTGCTGGGGTACCAGACCATACAAAGATGTAGCTGACTGGGAGCTCCATCCTGAGCATTCACGATTGCCCCTCTCACCATTCCACTGTTCTTCAACATTCTTTGACTGTTGCCAGCTGTGACAGCACTGCCCCAAATATTGTAACTTGTCTACAAGTCAGAGGCAGAATACAACCCGTTCTACTGTGGCCAGGTAAGTTACTTTGGCATGCCCTCTGCCACAGACTTTTGCTGCGGCAGAACACTTAAAATAGGAATTTCCGCACCTCTTTTGCTTTGCTGCCCTCTTTTTTGAATGGGAGGACAACGGGTTCATTTTTTATAGGGCTTATAAGAAAAAAAAGTGTGATGTGTGTCATGTAGCATAAAACTTTCTGTAGGTCTCTGCACTCCGTGTATTCAAAACATCCTAAAACACTCCACTGGACACTTTCTAACTTAGTAGAAGGCAAACATTGATAAATAATGTTTATTAAGTTGATATTTCCCACCTAATAAAGCAGTTGCGATAATTGCCTTTTATAGATCCTTATGAAAACCCTCTATTCCACAGTAAGTGAAATTTTATTTTTTATTTATTTATTTATTTATTGGGTTATAAAAGTATGCTGGAGCTAGAAACCAAGCAAACCATGGCTTCAAGTTTTGCAATCTGACCTCAATTTCTATTGCTGAAATTGCTACCTTTGCATATCATCTCTCAAAGTCTAAAAGAAAGAGAGTGTTTCTGGAAGAGATGCAGGTAGAAAGCATTTTTATGAGATTGGTCGCTGCAGCTCATTGTAGGCATTATCAGAAAGGGCTTTATAGACATATAGTATTTTTATATATAGCCATCTCTATACACTATAACATTCTGTCCATTCCTCTGACTCTACCTATTATTTTTATATCTTCTCCTTCTAATTTAGATTCACCCAGTCAATCAACTTGCATACCTGTCTAGACTGCTTTAACCACACACATTCGAAACTAATACTTGGAGGAGGCAGAACATCAGAAGGGAATGAGAAGGGAACGCTTTCTCTCCCTGTATAATTGCACAATGGGATTCTGGCCAAGTTGAACACAAATAATAGAGGAGATACCATTTTGCAGTGTCAGCCCACTAATAAATTGGAACAATGAAAGATTCTATTAATTCCATTTCTGAAAGTATGCAGTTTCAAGGCCTTGTACAAGTACATCCTCTAAACACAATAGTACAAGTTTGCAATCTCCATTGCCCTTCAAAGTTTCTTTCGAAAGAATAATAATTTGTCTTCAGTTTTCTAGGACACACATTATATGGTCACTTACTTATTTTAATTGAAACACAGAATAAGGGGCTTATCTACTGGTTGTTCACGAATAAATGAATTATTAAATGTAAGTGTGTAGTTCATACAGAGTAAATGTTAGACCGAGCCCATAAAGTAGACTCTCATCTTGTTCTTGATGAAGTTAAATGTCATCATTTTATTGTGGTCAATTACAGTGTGATTCCTTGAAAATGTGTATGCATACACTGTTCCTAGATAGATACCGATATAGATATAGACATAGATATGCAATGTACAAAATTGATGAGAAAAACAAGCATTACTGACTCCGTGAATAGACACCATGTGTTTCCAACAACTAAAAGGGCCAAGTACTAAGTTCCTATAGCACTTACATACCTAGGATTAGATTTACATGTAGCTGATAGGCAGCAATAAACTCTTTTATCAGTTTACTTCCCCAATGGATAGATTGTTTTCATTTAAATACCAGTGGCTGATCTGCTCCTGTCCTACTAGAAAGAAACAGGCAATCAGTTCCAGGTTTGCCTGAATCCCAGTCCTCTATTGACAGTGCCAGGCAGAACTGTGTCAACCACTTTTAGCATGGGCCAGGAAGTGTGCTTCATTCCTGCTTGGCTGTGCTGTGGCTATGTTCAACCCATGCATGGTGTTCATATTTTGTTTAATCTGATATCACAATAACTTTCTACAGGTAGATACTAGAGTTAGTTACCTACCTCTAACTCTGACATTGCCATACTCTTCTGCGTATAGTTGCATTCCTCTTTAAATGTAATGCTTCCGCTGCTATATGCTCGCAGAGGAATAACCATACTGACCCTAAGGTTTCTTTTTGACAATATCCTGCATCATTGAGAGACATTAGCTCTTAAGACTTGATATAGAAGTCACAAATCACCGCAGGTTTATAAGTCCAAGTATGGCAGAGTAAGGATGGTGAAATACACGCAGCTCATCACAGCCAGAGAGTACTTACTTCTTCCAAGACCATTTACAGAACACCTTACAGTATCCATCTGCAATAGCTTATCCCCTGTGACTGGTGTCTTTTACCAAGCCTGTGTATAATCAACATTTAGCAACATGATGACATATGCACTATGTGCTACCATTAACCCTCTGGCTGAATTCTGTTTGCAATAACAGGTCTGACTAAGTGCAATCAGAACCATTTGTGAACTGGTGTTAATTACGTTTGTCGTAAGCACTCCTGAGATATGTTTCCAAATTTGGAAATAAATGAGGAATAGAAAGTGGCTGAGAGCAAAGAGGGGGAAACGGACTACTTTGAAATGTAATCATATTGGATATAGCCCTTGAGTGCACAAGAAGTGCTTCATTGCCATCATAATGATGGTCCCAGCTGCCATTTTTATTATTCAGCCACCAATATTTTTACTGACACCAGGTGAATAACTTGTTGTATAACAATGAACTCAGACTTAATCATCAGCATCCATTTTTTGTAGTCCATACATCTAATTTTTTAGGAGCCAGAGGCGCCCCACCCATGTCCAGAGAGATCACCTGTGCCCTGCAGTGGGTGGATTGGGCGGCTGGAAGTGGCTGCGCACAGTGAGGAGCCGCCCTGACCTCTCCTCACAGAGGCTGCCCTGCACCTCCTGCTGCCAGCACCTTGCCATGCAAACCCAGGACATGTGCTTAGAGAGGATTTGTCATTTCCTTTCTTGTGTATGCCTTGATCTCCATGTATTAATCTGACCTTTCTCAACTTTATAAACATTAACTTTATATTGCAGTTCTTTAACAGATAATCAGAAATCACAATGAAGAAATCTAATGTTTCAGTATAAATGGATTCTAACTTATTATTGAAAAAACAATTAATTCAGTAGAAAATATTCTTAAACAGAACATTTAGTTCCAAATTTTAAGTATTTGATCAAACACTATGTATATCCAAACACAAATGCCAATAATGTGGTATATTTTGAGAGAAAATACAGTATATGAAGGGTGAAATAGGAGTAACTAAATGAGGCAGCTCAAGTGCTTTAACTGCCCTGATGAAGCACCAGGCAGCTTAGAAATGAAATAAAATAAAAGAATCTCTTAAATGTTCATAGAATTCATTAGGTAATAATACTGCTCTTTAAGTTGATATTACAGACATTTCCAGTTTTAATGTAAAATAAGGTTGTCAATTTCACCTAAGCCTGAGGTAACCAAACAACGCATGGTTGCATCATAAAATTAACAAACTTTAAATTTTGCATTATTCCCTGTATAGAGACAATCACTGAAGTTTTGACCATGAAAAATAATTATTTCCCTGTATTAACAATGCAAAAAACAATGAGCAATAAAACATGTGCAGTGTTTTAATAGTCCTAAATAATCCTAAATGTCAGAAAGTAATCCCATATTCATAACGCAGGAGACACATTTAGTATGAGCTGTAGCAATTTTTGAATTAGGAGAAATAAAATCTTGACATTTGCAACCATCAGTTGTGCTCTTCAACTCTTTCTAGCCAGCCACAACACATAACAAATCCAACCTTAAAAAAAAGCACCACAATTTTGTGTCTTTGGGGTTTGTTACTTGTTTTTTTCTGTTTGTTTGGTTTTCCCCTCTTCAGTTAAAAAACCATAGCATATAGGATAAAAACCTATAGACAGACAGGATTCTGTTGATATAGTTACGAAGAGTACATAATAAACTCTCTCACTAAATGTTTTTTAAAGAGAAGAAACTGATTTGGGAAAAGAAAAAGGATATTCACACAGATTAAAAAATTACAAAGAAGGAATACAAAGAATAGAGAATGGCCAGATGCAGAGAGTGTTGAAATGATCAGCAGAGACACACAGGGATTGTAGTGCAATCAACTAGATGTAATATATTGAAAAATTATCAGGGTGAGAGAAAGGGAGTGAAATGATGATATTTCTGTTTGATACCAAATTTCTTAGGATAGTAAAGACAAGCACTAGCTGTTAAGTACTGCAGAAGACCACCACAATACTGGCTGACTAAAAGGTGAAATAAATTCCACATTCAGATGTGTGTATTTGTCAAAAAAGGAAATAGAATATTCAAAATTATTAGAGGGAAACAAAATAAGGGAACAATACAGGAAGCATCACGCTTCTACTCAATAAATTAAAAGTGCATTACATTTTGAATACTCCCAGCAGATTTGTTCCAGACTCGTCCCATCTCAAAAAAGCATGTTGTAAAATTGGAAAAGGACAATTGCACCCATAGAAAAGTTTCACATGAAGAATGACTAAACAGAGTAGATTCTTCAATCTGAAAAAGAAGTGAATGAACAGGTAATGATAGATATCTATAAAATAAATGAGACATACAGAAATTGAATGGCAAATTACAATTCACTCTCTCGTTTAGTGCAATAAGTAAAGCTAGGAGGTATCAGACTCAAAACAAAAGAACTTTACGTCTTCACTGAGTATTATGGACATATGAAATTTCTTGCAGCATCTTCTCAGGCCTATATGACTGCTTAGGCTTGAAGTGAGCTCAGGAGGTCTCTGGTCCAAACTCCTTCCTAAAACAGAGTCATCTCCAAGGTCAGACTCACCAGGTGAGGTCAGGTTTTTCAGAAGAAAATTATATCACAGACTCTTATACCCACCCACAACACCCTTTTCTCTCCTTCTCTCCCATCCTGAAACCCTCTGTGGAATCTCAGAATTGGTGGTAGGTACAAGAGTCTTCTAGAGATGCACTGCTATGTGGCTGCTTTTCTATTTCCCAGCCACGTGTTCTTATTGGAGACAGAAGATCTGCTGTATGGACCTTTTTCTGACCCCATATTACTTCTTTCATGTTCTCATGGATAGATCAGCGATGAGTATGATTCAGTAGAGAAATTGTTAAACAAAAATGAACATTGTATTTCCCAAGTGAAAACCTAAAAAGCAGTAATGAAATACTAATAGGAAAGGGTTATATCATAAAGATTAAAGAGTGTCTATGAGGACCAGGATACCATTGCCAGTTTTGACACCAAGCTCATTAGAGTTGTGTCTTAATTGCCACTGAGACAGCTTGCTGAAATAATTGACTGTAACTGCAGATTCACTTTTTTGCCATTTGAACTGCCTTTCTTCATTCTGGCACACTGCTTAGATCTGTTTCTCTTCAGTATAATGTGAGGGTTGTAAGCAATTGAAAAAGTCACTCTGCTGCCAGAGTTTAAATAAGTATTAGCTTTTACAGTGATTTTAGCTCAGCGTGGTTACGAATGAAGAAACGGCGACTCTCTAACTAATGCCATTTTACACCTAGATAAAGATTGCTACGAACCCAAACCTGCACCTGCAGAGTTTCAATTTTAATTTCTTTTGGAGCTCAACTGTTCTCAAAAAGGGATCAGTGGGTCAGCATACATGTGTGTAATGATTATGCTCATCTATGTCCCCAAACCCAGGATGCGGGTGAGTGAGGTAGTACCTCTCTGCTGGGGTTACCTCATTACAAGCCTTAGCCTGAAGGCAATCAGCAGTATGTGTGAGCAGCCCAAGGAAGAAATGTATACTGTCAGATACATTGCAATTTATATGTGGGGCACTAATAGCAGCTGGTGTTCAAAACTATGCAATTCTTAAACTCCAGAAATATAACATTCACAAATTTCTGCTAAGAATTCTGCTGCAAAACCGAACACTCAAAAGCCAGAAGTTACCACATATAATGTTTATTCTGTCCTAATTTAGCCCCTCTGTACACATACAGAGCATCCTTGTCTCATTCAGTGTGCCTTTCATACTCTATACTGTTCCTGCACAACATTTTTATCTTCGTTATTCAGTGTGTGGTCATATGTCTTGTTTGCTGAATATTATTCAAACTCTGCCTTGAAGGCAGAACTAATTTGTTTGTAGGCTTCTACAGTATTTATCACCAATATTACACCATGGCATGAACAAATCACTTGCTTTTTACAGTACACCTGGAAAACAAATTTTTCCTTTATACAAGAAAGAAGAGAAGGTCAGATGTACATATTAATTTGGAGTCCCCATTGTGACATGTATTTTTATACCATGCAACATTATATGGCATTTTATCATTTTTAAAAGAAAAAAAAATCTGATTGCATTTTCCTTTTACTGTCCAGACTTTTGACACATCCAGTCCTCAGACTCTCAGGAAGGACAGACAGATTGGTGACCTTTTAAGAAGTTTGACCAACATGACTTTCCCATAACCACTGGATTTGATGGCATTTACAAGGACAGTCTATTTCTACACAGCGCCATTCAAATGTCTCTATGTAAGATTTTCCATATCTCTTCCATCTCTGACTTTCCTCATTTTGTTTACAAATTTCTGAAGAAGCAAAGCAGTATTCTTTGTACTGAATATGGACTCCTGTTTGCAAAATAAACTACCCATGTGAGAAGTTGAATTGTTGCAGAAATCTCAAATCCAACAGTTTTTTGAGACTGAAAAGGCTTGTTATCATAGTTCGTGCAGAGTAGAGTACAAAGATGGGTTCAGAAACCACAGAATCACAGAAATGTTGAGTCCATAAAGGACCTCTCAACACCACCAAGTCCAACTCCCTTGTTCAAGTAGGGTCAGCTAGAGCAGGTTGCTCAGGACCGTGTCCAGCAGGGTTTAAAATATCTCTCAATGTAGTACACAGGTATAAGCAAGGAAAGTAAAGCAGTTCAGTATTAACAACTGTTAATAACAGAAGAACAAAACCTGATATTCTGGAAGAGAACCTCTTTCAGATGGTTCTATACCATCTGCTCTTCCTCCTTGCCAAAATCGCAGTGCTGTCCTTGCTTTCACCATCAGCTGATTGTTATACCATATAGCTGAGGACTGTACAGCAGAACAAAGTTCATTTCAGCCATTGCAGACTGATTCAGGCTTAAAACAGTTTGGGTTGACTAGAACTTTCATGGTACACAGCAATCAGCTGCTCAGATACAGTCTGATACTCTTTGTCTTATGTGCTGCCATCATGGTCTTTTTTTTAAAACATATTTGGGGATTTTCAGTTTAGAGGACCTGAAGCAGTAACGCAGCTGTGATGCTGCCTGACAGAGTTCCTTTTATTAGCATGGCTCCAGGTGTTCCTTTCATGTTCTCAGGCATAACCTGGGCATACATCGATGTCTGTTAGGGTGCAGAACAAGATGGATTATGTTGGAAGACTAAGCTTGTCACAAGATCATTCTGACTTACAGTGATTAGAGTAGATCCTAGAACAAAGGTATTCCCCTTATGTCTGGGAAGAAACCAGTGAATTCACTGGAGAAGCGAGCAATTAGTATGCACTCATGCGTATGACCAAGAGGAAAGCAGGACACAGAGCAAAAAGAGATTAAAAAATGACTGTTGGGAATGCTTTCTGCTTCCATGACAAAAGATTTCCAGTTTCTTCATGACCTCCAGTTCCACGTTGCCCTTACTTCTGGCCAAGTCAGTAAATATTTCTTGCTGTGTTTTGCAGGTCCAAACACACTTCCTAATCTACATTTTGTTGGGTTTTTCCCCAGATAATTCTGAAAGTTCTGTCAAATTCCTTGTGCTATGCAAGCACAAGTTTATCAGACCCATTTCATTATCAAACCTTCCAATCGAAGGTTTTTTATTTCATTGTTTGTGGCCCATAATAGTGAAGAACAAACATGTCTGTCTCCTGTACTCCTTAAACTTGGCTCTGGGAGCTTTCTCTTTCAATAGTTCTTACTATTAAATAGCGAAACAGTATTTCTTCTGGTAGCTGGATCCAGCTCAGGTCAGAAACTGGAGCACACGAGGTGCAGACAGGGTCTTAAGGGAATATAAGAGACTAAGAAACTACTGCTGAAGCATGCAGAGGGGAATTGTTCAAAAGGTGGAACCTGGCACCATATGGTCAGATGTTTCCATAGATGTCAGCAAACCAAATCTGTCACAAAGGATAGTTTCATGCCCCAAAGGATGTACGTGTTAGCACTATCTAGTGAAAGCCTCTGGAACTTTATAATATTGACAAAAGGCATCTTTTCTCAGTTTTTCTTTCACAAATGGCTGAAGTCTTCCCAGAAAGATCAGATACTACATATGATAAAAAGATTTCTCTAAGACAAATATCCAATCGCTTAAATATAGATGATGATTGAAGAAGCTCTAAGCAACTGAACACATTTTTTTTACGCAATGTCACACGTCTTTGACAGTCGTTAGATACACTTAATTTGAGTCATCATGTGACCAGCTTCAACTGAGTTTTTACTTCTGTTAAAATGGCAAAGCAACTCAAGTACTATATCATAGTTAATAATAATTTCATATTGTTAAGAGTTAAATCAAAGCACATGGAGAATGTGTCAAGATAGGTTTTGTGTTCTGTCAGAGGTCCTACAAAACACATTTTTTATAGATTTTAGTCATCAATACTGCTGTTGGAGATGTAAGTTTCTTCCCTTATCACCAGAGCTGAACAGCTGGATTAATGTTTAAAATTCTACAAAACACATGCTTAGATCTTTTGGAACTTATAGTAGCGTCAGTCACTACACTCATACCATGTGGTTTTTTTAATAAAGATAGCCTTTTACAGTTACAGAGTTAGACCACTGTTTTTTGCTTTTGCTTCTTCCACTCTGGTTATACTGCTAATCTGTTTCCTGAAGATGTTTTTTTCTCTCCACTTAACCCATGCCTAGGGAGTAAGGAGATGACAAAGAATAGTTTTGCTTTGCAACGGAAGTAATTTATCTTTAGTTACTTACAGTGAATAGCAGCGTAGTATTAGATATGCTGGATAAATTAGGATGATCGATAGCGCTGTGGAAGGGAGTTGTCTTTGTTAATAAATAAAGTATCATTTCAAGGCATTTGCTGATAATGAAGCTGAGCAGCCAAACTAGAGACATTTTTCCAGCTTGTCATGACCACAGGTCAGATGATTCTTAATCACTGCAAGTACCAGCTGTCCATGCCGCCTGGAAGAAGATGCTGAGGCTTGAATCTAATGCTATTCATTTTCAGTCAAGCAGAAGAAACTTTCTGAGAGGCAGGAATGGAGCCAATATCTTAACTCATTGCAGATTGCCTTGCACTGTACCGTACTGCCAGTGCTTTTGCTAAGGACCTGGGGGTATGTGAGAGCATGACTCATTGACAAAATTCTAGCAACATCTGCCTTGACTTACACATTGTGTATAAAAAATAGTGTTATTTTAGCAGATGGGAATTGATCAACTGAAAAAGTAAAGTCTGCACTAATAGGCCATTTGTGCCATAATATAATGAATTGCAACACTTTTCTGAGTTATGAATATTTTAATAATTAGTACAGCAGCTATTAACAATAGTAAAGTATAAATCATCACCTGAAAAACTGAAGTTTTATTAGTGTACTGATACACAGTGAATTGTTTTCAGCTTATTTACCTCTTTAATATTAAATCAAAATCATGCTTTGATACTAAATCGAGATTGATGAAGACACTGTTTCTTCTGATGATGATATTAGTCCTCTGTCTGGTTGAAAAAATTGCTTTTCTGCATCGACCCAGTGAAGTTCTGTTTCCGGGGGCACATTTTTGCACAGTCTTTCTGAGTTCTATGCATTCTCTTGACTCCACTTACTTTTCTCCAGCTAAGAAGTTGCCTTATCTTTTGATACTGTCATTGGCAGAAGATAAAGAATGTAAGCCCTTAGCCAAGTTTTCCAAGGTATCCCACATTGTTAACTGTGAACCATTTTCATGAACCACTAATGGCAATTTTATAACACTGCAGAATCCTGAAGAAGTATGAATGGGGAGGGGAAAAACCCTCCGGAAAATAGAAGATAAAAAAATCATAATACAGTCCTTTTGGAAGGCGTAAATAATATTTGTGAACAGTTAGATTGTGGAAATATTATGCAGATCCTTAGCTGAGAGCTGAAGGAGGATGCAATTAATGATATTTGACCAAGTCTACCCTTGTTAGATTAATTTAATTTGAGGAGACTAAGAAAAAACCCAACAAATTGAATTGTGAAAAAGATAAAATCAATAGTACCTGGGCTTCCATCTTCCCAGACAATGCCTTTCAGACACCACCATTGTACTACACGATTTACCGCACGTCAAGTGAATTAAAAAAACCCCAGTGATTATTACAACTTGAATCCAATTAGTGGGCCTGGTTATATAATCCTTTCAGCACATATATTTCACAGAATCACTGCAGTTTCTTTACTTTTGTTAGCAAGTTTGGTTCCATAAAAATTAATAATAAAGATTTAATCTTACAATATTTTTGATATAGATAACAAAGGAGTATGCTAGAATTACTTTGCATATTTTATGTAGGCAAACACAGGCTTAAAGAGCACAGTGTCAAAGTAAAAAAATATATGAGCATTATAAAGGTTAGGATACTTATGACACACTTACTAGAATTTACTTTGGAATTTGTAAAGGATTATGCCAAGCTGACATTTTTAAAATCGAGACTAGATATTTTTGAATATTTGCTTGACTGAAATTACTGAAGCTTATGCAGACATTTAGAAGAATCTCATAGTATGTGTTTTGCAGATCAGTGAGATCACAGTAGTTCTGCCTGGTGTTATTTCATAAGAATTTCCATAAGGAAATATTACCACATCTCCAGTTCACAAATATGAAACCAGAAAAAGAAAAACAAAAAAGTCTTTATACATCAATAGAAAGTCCAGCCCCCATCCCCTGTTTATCCAGAAATTAACTTAGCAGACCGTTCTTTACCACCTGTTTCATAATTAAGGTTCAGTTTCCAGAACATTTTCTAAGCAACTGTCGATATTTGTCTAGTGAGACTTGTGTCTGTCCTTCTATAGACAGAGCAGAATATGAAGAATTCTTTACACAGCACTGGTAAACACAGACAGCTGTAACAGAATTTTGCCTGGGTTTATAAATACCTTGCATTTTTATATTAGGATTTCTGGAGTATGGAGTTTAAACCTGAGAATTTTTATCACTGGTTATAAAAAGGGATCCCAAAGTGTTCTATTGTCTGTTTAAGAGAACAATTAAGACCAACAACATTATCTGCACAATGGAGCAAGTTCAGCTATTGCACAAAAAATTTATTACCCAGTATTTATATTTTACTAGCCCAGGCAAGAGAACTAAACTTTGTCATCTCGACTGGGCTAGAGATAAAGACATTGTTAGTTTTCTCAAATAGTGCCAAAGCATTAAATTTATAAAACTTCTGAAAGTAACACTAATGTCATGAAAACATTTCAGATTAGTTACCACTTTAAACTTTCAATATAGCATTGCAATAGAAACTCAAGAATGTTTTTTTGAGATATATTTAGTACGGTAATATATAATTATATAAAGCTTCACCAAAGGCAAAAAGTGCCTGAACTATTACGAATTCCTATTAACTAATAATAATGGTGAACTATTATTTATTATTCTATGAAATTCTCCTCTTCTCAGCAAGATGACCTAAACATGCTAGTGCTCATTTAGTTAACAACTTCCTAGTATTTTCTTTTTTTTTTTCAGTTGCACATCCAGCAAGTTATTGAAATCCTCATGTGAAACTATTAGCTCCCAAATATTATTAGACACTCCATATATGTCACTATCTTACATCTTTCTTCCCTTTGTATAAAATACCACATCCATCTGCACAAAAACACTGCAATATGAACATTTTAAAAAGCACATTAAATAGTTATTGCTATTAAAACATGCCCTGCTGACCCTAGCCAACTACTATGAGCTTAGGGTATACATAAAACAAGGAAAACCTCTTACAGTGGGATTATGTAAAAGAAATTCACTTTTAGTCCCCTCCAAGGAATTATGAACTGTCATGAGTGGTCTCAGCATTGAGACTTTAATCAGCCCCTTCTGCTACGTGTTCCAATGGAAGACAACATTATACATTGAAGAATGTTTAGTTGTCACCAAAACTGTGTGGGCAGGAGCTCAGCACTTTGCAGCCAGGAGTTGTTTACTAGACAATTAAGTAGACATCATTCTCAGTGTAAAAAAAACCCATTTATATAGCTATAGAAGGTAAATTATTTTTCCACAAAGTTAAATGAGTTGACAGCCTCTTACCTAAGGAGAGACTAGAATGAACATCTGGGCACAAGATTAAACTCCAGCCTTCCCGGCCAACTTCAAGTGGAGACTGACTCCAAAGAGCCAACATGCTCTGTTGTGTGAGATGAGGCATATTGCAAATCTGAAACCCTGTCTATCACACTGTCAGAGGGGAACAGAGAATCCGTTAAAGGAAGAAAAGAGACACAAAACAGGCATGGAATTTTCCTTTCTCTCACCCATTTAATACCATTGAAGTATAAATGGCAGAGTACAGGAACCAGATGGAGGAAGCTGGAACTGCTTATCAGTTTGTAGTATTTTTTTTACTGTACCATGTGTAATTAAGAGTTGCCATTTTCTTTTTTATCATCCAAGCTGTACATTTCACACTGTTGCCTTTCTATCTAGCCTACCTGCTTTTCAAGGACACTACATCATCTACATTCCATCTACTATTTTCTTTTTTTGCTACAATTTGCCCATTAGGTGACAGTTCCTCCCATTTTTTTTCAAATAAATGCTATGTCTACCATTGTCCTAGATCTTTTCTGCAATGCAAAGATGAAGGAAGAGAGAAGCTAGTCCCTCTCCTGGGAGTGATGTAGCACTCACAATTAACTCAGACTTCTTCATTTATTGGGTGATTTTGCAAAATGTCAAAGAGTAGAGACCCAAAAAAATACCCCATCCCAAGGAATGCTTACCAGTCTATTCTTTCAGTCTTCTGCCATGATGGGATGCATCAAATTCCTTTCCAACAGAAAAGGAAAAAATCAGGACTATAAAAGATGCAGAAGATGAATCAATTTCTGAAAATGCATATATAATAAAAAGGTGGGGTTAAGATATATGGCAATTACAGGTTAAGAGCAATGAACACTTACACTGGAGTTTAAATGCCAAAATTATGGTTAACATGGATGGACTATTTGTAGAACTTAACAGTTAATTCTGTATCCTGAAGGCAATTATTGGAAGAAGAAATAATCTGTAGAAAAACAATAGACCTAGGAGAAAAAACCCCAGTTTGTTAGCATATTTCCTTTATTGTTGTTTTAGTAGCTATAGTCCTGCTTTTGTACTCTTCAAGGAACAAACAAGTCTGATGTCTCCTTTTTTTGGTTTATATGTTCCTCATGTACCCTAGTTTCAGATCTATATTTCTAAGATCATTATTCTCCAAAATTAAAGTTAGTTTTCCCCTGGGTCACAGATCAAGTTACAGAATTCTTTAATCAGCTAAGAATGGATTTGAATAGAGGAACATATCAAGTTTAGTGGCTAATTATAATGAAGAAACACAAAATCTGATAGCAAAAGTGGAAAAATCAAGTTCAGTACACACATCAATAGTTTGAATTCTGCCTAAATTTTGTTGTTAATTACTTTGCCAGTAATGTTGTTCTTTGCTTTTTTCAGTTAAGTAACCCATTCTATATGTTTTTTCTGCCTGACTAATGCACATTTCTAAGGAAAAATGAGTGTTTTCTCTAGCAAGTAGTGGAAATTTATGGAACTAAAAACATATATATGAAAATATGGTAACTTTGTTAGAGTTATTTGTTGTCAGTAAAAAGTTATTATAAAGCCATATCAGAAAAATTAAGTTCCATTTAAATTATCAGTGATCCAAGATAGTTTTTACTAACTTTTTTAGTTCACCTCTACAGGGGCTTAAATAAAAAGTACATAAACTAAGAGAAAAATATGTCAGCTACCTTTGCTGCTGAAATTCAAAGCCATGATGAACAGTAGAACAAATAAGTACTGTCATGTTTCTGTTTCCTGCATGACAAACATGACATATGTTGGGCATGAATATGTCAGTTAAAATATTTGTTGAAAAACAAATCTAAAGAACAATATTTTACTGATTCAGCACAACCCCATTTGTATTTAGATCATAGCATGAGAATGGATTTAAGGCTAGCACAGTCTCACAAATACACATGAGAGATTTTAAAGTCAAAATGACTTATTCTTATAAAGCACCTTATCAAAAATAGGTGTCAAAGCGACTTTATTAACCTAGCCTAAGTTACCAATTTTTCACATTGCAAAGTTGAATACCTCATTAAAAATCCAGTCACCTCCTACCTCAGTAGTAAATCATCCACACGTCTTTCTATCTATATCAATCACTAAAGCTGCTAATTCACCAAAACTAACTATGCCTTATTCTTCTTTTACTAAATTAATAAAAAATTTAATAAAATCTTAAATTATAGCCTCATCTTCAGGTGTGGGAAATGCAAGTATCATGATTTAGACATACATAATCTACATAAATTTTTTCCCCATTTTTCCTCCATCATAAATATTTCAGCTGAAGTGCAAGTGAGCCCTCTCTGTTGCTGTTTAAAATCTGCTGTAGCCCAGCTTGTGTCTGATGCTTTACCTTCAGGTCTCCAGCCCACATCAGCTGAAAAGGCAATGCCAGTCTAGGCAGAGTTCTCATCAGAATACAATTTCTTATAACATGCAGGAACTGAGGTGATAACAGCTGGGTGTTATCACACTCCCCTTTAATTAGCTGTGCTGCATGTCTCACGAGGTCTCAAACACCTTAAGTCTTAGGGAAAGATAGCAAAAGGAGAAGACAGGCATCTGGATTTCTTTACATTTATCCTTTTAATTCCAGTTAGGTTTCAATGAATCTTTGTTCTACGCTCGAGTCCATGAGAAATTTATAGCTGTCTCAGCTTGGGGAAGATGCAGGCATTTCTTCTTTGTCCTAAAAGTTTACTTACAGGATTTCATACTGTGTTTAAACACACAAATTTGATGGCCCATCCTTATTTACTGTGCTTTTTGTTCTCATGTTCCCCTCTCTTTGATGATCTATTTTGCATTGATATAACTTTATTCAAATAATTCTGAAGAGTTATCTATGGTCTAAGCAATGTTTCCGGTTATGTCCTTAGTATCATTTTTGCAGGACGAAAAAATAATTTATAATCTGACAAGAATCTTGTTTTTCTTGATTAAATTTGACTGGACATGCACTTAAATCCCAAATTTTTAAGGTGACTCCAGCCTATTTTGTTCTATTTAGGTTCTGATACTAGACCAGAAAATTTTCCAAGCATAAATCAGTTTAAAGGGAAACTAGAAAACTAACATTTGTTATGAAGAATTTCTTTCTTGCCATGTTTACTGGTGAAAGAATATAATCTTCCTAGTTTAATTTAAAGGAATGTATGCCTGAATACATGGTGTATACTTTTCCTCATTTACATGGCAACAATAATTATCTTCTTAATACTTTCAAGTAGTCTTAAAGTGTTACTTTAGTATGAGAGTTTTTTGTCAGTAAACAACTTCCAAAAAAACCCTAAAATGCCCAAAACCTAGGGGGGAAAAAATTAAAAAAAAAAAAGCAATATGATTTAGACATTGTGTTTTTTATCACAGCATCTCTGTATTGTAGAAGTGAGGTCCTTTTGTCCTGATTAGCCACAGTTTATAAAAGAGGCTGTATATTTTTCTGTGTCTGTAGTGTAATTCATAAAGTGTCAAGCAAACCTTTTCCCACTTTGCTAAGGCCTTTGGCCACTCAGATTGTTTTATTTCAGAAGTACCAAACTGAATTTTGCACATCTGAAGTCATTTCAAGAAAAGGAGAAAGTTAACCCTTTCCATAACTTCCTTTGGAATATTTGCTATAACCCTCTTCATCTTTATCAGAAAGAGGAAACATTTCCTAATGCGAAGAAACATGAAATGTACGTCTTAAGTGGTTTCTTTGAGTTTATTTTTAAGTTATAAGAGAAAAATTATGGAATTCATTAATTTAGGTTCTAGCCAATTATTGTAATGAAATAATAGAAACTTGAAAAAGAAAGAGAGGGTACAAATTCTCTGCAGCACTTTTTGTTGGTTGGGGTTTTTTTGTTTTCTGAAAAGATTTTTTTATATCTCTTGAATACAGGCATTACTACTGCAATTGTTGTATTTCCTTTACAGCAACTATCCACTCACCATCCATTTTTCCAGAATTACCACTATAAATACTTTTTTAGGCTTCAGAGTTCTCAAGACAGGCCTTTACTACAATGGCTTTCTTTAATACCGTCCCTATCATTATCAGTTGTATGTTGTCTTTTTTTAAGCATTCAATCTTCAAGTGAATTGGTTGCAAAGTAACTTCGAACGAGTTTTCTCTTAGAATTCCTTCCTTCCTTCATTTTCTTATAAATTTACCTTCAAGACATCTTGGAAATTGAATTCATTATAAGAAATCAGATTAAACTCGGACACCATGATGTGTATAAACTGCAAATGGCATTTCTACATTTCCCTACCTCTAAAGTTTGTTTAAAATCACATCCAAAGCAGGTCTAAGCTGATTTGCTTGGATGCACTCACAATTACTTGAAAATTCACCCTCTTTTTTTTTTCCTGCCAAGTCCTATGGATTTCTAATTGAGTCTTATTTACAAGAACGTAAACAAGTTTAAATTAAATTACAAGGGATTAGGTAATAAAGGGAAACGTAGAAGTATTCAACTCACTCTAAACTTGGTGTAAAGCAGCAATATGTTAAAGTAATGAAATATTTCCTCCTCCATTGGCTTTTGAAAAGCAACTCTGTAGAAGGAGGGATAATCAGGCAAATTTCGTGGAAGTTCATCTATTGAGTGCAGCATAAGACAAAAGATTTTCAGATAACGTTTAACTGTAATGCAATGTTCTTGCAGTCAATAAATGTGAGCCGGCATGGTTGCAAAGACATAGCAGGGAGAACACTTGGATAGTACTCAATATAACTATGAACACTGTGACCCTGGTCAAATTTGCAATGAGGTTTGATAGAACTTATGGACCTAAGGATGTACATAGGATCATAGAATCCGAATGGTTTGGGTTGAAAGACACCTTCAAATATCATCCAGTCCAACCCTTCTGCCATCTTTCACTAGATCAGGTTGCTCAAAATCCCACTGAACCTCAGTTTGAACACTTCCAACAATGAGATATCTGCAGCTTTTCTGGACAATCTGTTACAATGTCTCACTATACTCATCCTAAAAAACTTCTCAGCTTTAGAGAATTGTCTTGTGCATATTCATATTTCTGCTATGGGCAGCATACTGATCTCAAAGCACAAACAAAAACTGAGAATAAATAATATTATATCAACAAAATTGAAAAACATGAAAGGGAACAATGAAGTCATAGAGTAGTCTGATGCAACATAAGGTTTTCAACAAAAGTTTAAAGATCAACAACGGAGTTTTTGGTAGAAATAAACCACTCCATTAAAATACTATACATTTTAATGAAAATTCTTCTTATACCAATGCTTAGGATATCATGCACATGACATATTTCAGGGCTTTTTCATAAGAGGTCATGTACCAAGAAAATAGAAAAAAATTGTGAAATAGTTCTGTGAATGAAAATAAGATATTTGCAAGAAAGATAGAGTATTCCAGTATTTTCTAAATGTATAATAGTATTTACAGTCAGATGTTTTATATGCTTGCATCAGAACACCAAGTTTATGGTAAACCATATCCTGAAAAGACTGCATCTAAGTTGCATTAAAATCAATATGCAATTCTAACATCAAAAGGAAGGTTTTATGTAGTTAGTGAATGAGTACTATTGATTTGATTTTAATTCAAATATAAATGTTCTTATTTAAACCTTACATATAGGTTATTTACGTTAGTATTTTTCAAATTTTTATTGCCTGTTTAATTTCCGTGTTAGGTTTTATGGATAGTGCAAAGCTGCAATTATTTGCTTCATGGCAGCCCTAATGGCTTTAACTGAAGTCAAGTATTCCATTATCTTAGAAGCTGTAGGAACATTTGCTAAGAAGCTACTACTACACTGAATATGGGTGTTAAACTCCTTTATGACAGATGAAGACAAATTAAGCTTATGTCATCATTTAGTTTTACCCTCCAAGGCTGTTGAGACCAGGAAGTAAAAATCTCCCAGAAAAAGGAAAAATGCAGCTTAACAAAAAGTCAAAATTTGTTCACCTTCATAAACAATATTCAGTTACACTAGACTTTCACTGACCATAAAAATTAAACTCCTAGCCAGCAATTAACAATCAAGGGTATTGTTCTTAATATAGGCAGTGCTGAAATGAAACACAGTGTTCAAGGCACCTATAAACTTGCTTTCTTTGATCAGAGAGCAGCACTACTTTCTCTACAGTTCATGGACTTTCCTCATCATCCCATATCAAAACCTTAATCAGGCAGATTCAGCTCGGTTCCAACCAGTCACTCTATCCTTCTTTGTTCTCTACCTATCATGGTAAAAATAAAGGGAAACTTGAAGCTCAGTCACATGTAAATTCCAGGAGAGGAGAATTCAGAAGGATTTGCACTACAATTTGGCTCTTGAAATCTCAGTGTTCAGAACTGTGACTTCATGTGGGACAGAGAGCTCTGAAATCAGAGAGGCGTTACTGGGTTAAAAAAAACCCCAGCATTTAGATGCTCTTGCTACATGAACATACAATTCAGTTTCTCTGGAAAATGAAAGGTTGTTATATGATTTCTCTCTGTCATATTTTGTTGCAAGAGTAATTCATGTTTTAAAAAGTGTGGGATAGAGTCACATGGAGATTTGGTTTGGAAGTAAGCTTTAAAGATTGTCTTGTCCAATTACTCCTGAGTAATTATGAGCAAGGACATCTTGAACTAGATCAAGTTGCTCAGAGCCCCATCCAACCAGATCTCCAGTCAACCTGTTTCAATGTTTTAGCACCCTCATTGTAAAAGATTTCTTCCTTATATTTCACCGTAGAAGGGATGTTCCAGCCCTCTCATAATTTTTGTGTCGCTCCTTTGGATCCTCTCCAATAAGTTAATGCCTTTCTTGTAGTGGGACTCCAGAGACGAGTACAATACTCCAGGTGGACTCAAGGCATCATGCCTTTGCAGCTCATATCAAACAGGGATTGCACTGACTCAGGTACAGCACCTTGCACTTGGCCTTGTTGAACCTCATGAGGTTTGCATCTTTGGTGTCTCTGACTGGTGCCCCACCCCTTATGTGTGTCCACCACGCTGCTCAGTTTGGTGTCAATCATAAACTTGTTGAGAGTCTACTTGATCCCCCTGGACACATAAAGGAGAAGAAAGTGAATTGGAACAGTCAGCGTGAATTGATAAGAGATAAATGATGCCTGACCTACTTGGTTGACCTCTCTGATTTGGGGAAAAGAAGAGAAAAGTGGATATAATTTACATGAATTTTAGCAGGACTTTCACGACTGCTTCGCACAGTATTCTTGTTTCAAAAGTACAATCCAGATAATAGATAACCAGAAAGATAATAAACTGATTGGGTAGTTGAACTCAAAAGATCATGGTTAATCGGTCATGTTCTACCTGGAGACTGGTAATAAATAAGGTACTTATGAGATCTGTTAAGGGACATGTGCTGTTCAAGGTCTTTTCCAAAGAGCTGTGTGCTCATCAGGTTTAAAGATGACACCAGCTTTAGGATGGAGTACCACATTCAAGCATGGGGACAACATGAAGAGGGACCTAGGCATGTTGGAGAAATGAACTGGTGGGAGACTTGGGACAGAGGAGCCTTGTCAATAACACAGTCTGGGGATGGACATGCTGGGATCCATTCATTGGGAAAGGCCTTGAGGCCCAGCAGACAGCAAACTGAGCCTGAGCCAGATGTATAACCTGGCAGCAAATGCAGCCAACAGCATTGCATGCTATCTGAACAGGAGGATGGCCATCAGATCGTGAGTGATTATCACTCTCTATTTAGAACTTGTTAGACCATGTCTGCAAAAGTGTGCTCATTTGGGGGCACCCCAAAGCAAGAAACACATTCATAAACCACAGTTTAGCAGAATGAGAGAAAGACAATGCAGACTAGAGACTGAGGAGAGACTGAAAATTCAGCCTGAAGCAAGGACAGCTTTGGAGGCCCATAACTGCAGTCTGTGAGTGCCTGCAAGGAGTTTATGGAGGAGATGGAGCCAGACTCTTCACAATATATGTGAAAAGTAAATGGGGGAGGATGAAGGACAATTGGCATCAATTGAACAGAGAGGTTTCATGTGGATATAAAGAGAAACTTTTCCCCCACAGGAATGTGTTCCACAACAATGAATAAAGTGGCCCAGAGGATCTGTGGATCTTCGGAGCTTTTCAAGATCTGCTAGGTCAAACCCTAAACGCTAAGGTCTTATCCTATAGCTGATCCCATTTTGAGCAGCGGGTTGGGCTAGAGAACTCCTGACAGCCCTTCACACCAGTTGTCCCATGATCAGAAACTTCTGTGTCATAAGTCCTGACCAACTAGTGAGTGACAAGAGTTTTCGATCTTTTTTTTTCCTAGTCCATGACCTGAAATTTACAAATGACTTTGTAAAGCCGGACTCCCATTTCCCACATGGGTCTCAAAATCTCCAAGCTACTGAGATATGAGGACACAGGCAAAAAATAGCTCTTACAGGTTAGAATCTGTTAAAAAAGAAAAGTCTTAGTGCATGAAGATTATTTTGGAAGGGAACTTGAATGAGTAGCAATGCCTTTTTTAATATTCAGTAGGTAAGCTTTTATTTATTTATTAGTTTTATCACTTGCTTGACCTTTCAATTTGAAACTGGAATAGTTAGCAAATCTGTGCAGCTTGCTTTAGCTGAAGGTTTCTAAGCCTTTCATTGAAAGTCTGGATGATTTTTTTCTGCTCTGCAGGACATTGCAATGTATTATATGGCAAAGGACCTAAATGTTTTAGTGGTCACCTGCTGATAAGTAATTACCTTCATATCCTCTCCTCCATTTAGCTCAATGTGAGAATATTTATTTGCTTATGAAGGAATGCTGACAATTTGCCTGACTCCTCACCTATTTTTATGCAAGCCACCAGAAAGAACACTCTTCTTCCTGATGTGCAAATATTAGCCAGAGTGACAAGCATTATAAAAACACCTGCCACTCTACATCCAGTAATACTTCAACCTTTTCTTTTAATCTGAGTAATGTCTATCTCTCTCTTCTATCTTTTAATCAAAATGAGAAATCCAGAACTTTCAGATTCTGGACAGGATGAGAAGGGCTTAAGCACTCAAAGAGACTCGGAAAAAAAAAGCTTCTGTCGATTTTCTCACCTGTCTCATGCTTCAAGTGTGAATTCTAATAATGTAAGCTGATGAGTAATTATTGATGTCTTCCAGTACTGCCTGATGGACAGACCTTTTGTCTTTTCCTCTTAGACTGACAGGACAGAAATAAGTATACAAGACTGCAGACTTTGAATCCAGTCTATGCCAAAGTGTGGGTAATACGGTTAGTTTATCTGGAAAGTGTAAACTTTGAATATTTATCTATACACAGGTCTGTACATGTGTACTATACCATACATCCCAAGGGGATGTCTGCACAGAAAAGGGTACCTGTCCAGGCAGATAACTGGGTATTTGGTAGCCCTATTCACTCAGAGTTAAGTGAGGGACTTTTGTTTGCTCTTCAGGATCACTTTGTTTGATGATATATCAGTGATGTTGTGGACATGCACAGCCCTGGTCCAAAACAAAGGTAGATTTTCTAACTGTGGAGATCAGTGTTCAAGAATCAACATTTGCAAGCTGTCCTATGAATACAGTAGCTCTTTTATCAACCATTATCATGAATAAATGCAATTATTTGCAAATATCACTGCAGAATTACTTTCTCTCTTTAAATGAAACCTCAATTTTATCAGAGGTGTTAGTGCTGAAAAACTAAATTGAAAATTAACAGAATGTTGCAGAGATGAGAAGATGTCAAATTTCCTGAATCTTTTTTTAAAGACTTTTCTTTCCCCAGGAGAATTATCTTTCTCTTATCTTCAACCAGTGTGAGTCAGCTATTTCATTGGTGAGAGAGAGTGATAGAGTGTTCCATATTGAGGAAAGAAATGTATGAATCTCTTACAGTCCACTGGTAAATACTAGAGTATGTAAAATTTCCAAAAGACAACATTATATAGTGTTTTCTATAGAAGGTCCAATAGGGACCTTCTTTCTGTTTGAGCATTTCTTGCACTTAATATCATCCATTAGGTGTCATAGAAGATTTTCTTGAGTGTTCTCACAAATAAAAACAATATCTTGCAATAAACTGGAAACTAATCTTATTAAGTTATTAGATATATAATTCATAGCCAGTGCCCTTATTTAAGAAGCAATTGTAAGAGCTAAGATATGGGGAAAATGTAGTACACTTTCCTTTTTTTTATTATTTTTGAATGCTATGAATTCATGCATAAATGGAAGATAAACTACATTTTAAATAGGATTTTGAAACAGTTCAAGTAAAACTGTCCATGGATAACTGGAAGATGACTAGACACTTACCACATATTAACTGACAAATAAATTGATCTAAATGAGAAAATGTCTGGACTGGAAATGTTTTAAAATAGCTTTGCTTGAAGATAAAGCTAACAGCTTATGTGATCAAATTAGAAGGAAGTGTAGGTGTGCAGTATCTATCTAATTAATAAATAAGCAAGACATTATACAATTATTTAATTCAAGTTAATGTCTCTTCATGGGAAGAAAGGGCACGATAAAAAAATTATTCAGAAGAAAAGAATTTAGCACAGAAAACCTGGTTTCTTCTCAAAGACTCTAATCTTCAAGGTGTCTGTTTGAGGGAGGAGTGGTTTGGGGTTTTGTTTCCTCTTTTGTGCATATGTATGGTACAAGCCCATACTTTGAGATATAATTCCTTTGCACTACTTTGCCTCACCTATCGAGACAAGTTTCTTCCTGCTGAATTAAATCCTCTGGGATTTGTCTCTCTCTGTGGCGAATTTNATTTTATATAAAACATTAATCCTAGCAAGGAGAAAGGTCTCTGGCATGCATTATCAGTACTTCATTCTTACCATATTGTTCATTGTTTGACAATTTTTTTCTTTCCGTCTACAGATGCGTGGTCTGTGACCATCAATAGAAGAGATTCAGACTGAGCTTTTCAAAACTGTTTGCAAGCAGTTTATATTGCATTATCATCTGTTTATACTGTCCTATTTTTTTCTGCTCCTTTTCTATATTCAGTTGTTGCTAAGAGTGATCTATTCAGTTTGAATATTTTCAATGGAAAGCCCTTTTAATAGAATAGCCAAAGTTTCTCTTTCTAAAATATCTTGCTGTCGTGGTTTAACCCCAGCCGGCAACCAAGCCCAACGCAGCTGCTTGGTCACTCCCCAACAAGTGTTATGTGGGGGAGAATCAAAGGGGAAAAGCTGGAAAACTCGTGAGTTGAGATAAAGACAGCTTGATAGGGAAAGCAAAAGCTGTGCCTGCAAGCAAAAGAAAACAAGGAATTAATTCTCTGCTTCCCATGGGTGGGCAGAGGTTCAGCCACTTCCAGAAGAGCAGGANCGTCTGCAATGGCTACTTGGGAAGACAAACACCATCATTCCAAACATCCATCCTTCCTCCTTCTTCCCCCCACTTTATATACTGAGCATGATGCCATATGGTCTGGAACATCCCTTTGGTCAGTTTGGGTCACCTGTCTCAGCTGTGTCCCATCCCAAATTCTGATGCACCCCTGGCTCTTTCCCAGCATGGCAATAGGAAAAGCAGAAAAGGCCTTGACTCTGTGTAATCCCTTCTCAGCCATAACAAAAGCATCTCTTTATTATCAACCCTGAGTTCAGCACAAATCTAAAACACAGCCTCATACCAGCCACTCTGATTCCAACCAAAACCAGCACCCTTGCACACATTCTTAGTCTGTGTTTCGTAGCCTCACCAAGTCATTTCGGAGCTACCCATCTGAGTTACTTAGTACTCACACTTGAATTATACTTGATAAAAGCATTTTGAATATTTCTAGTCATGCTACAAAGTTATTTATGTGGTAGTCCAGGTCAGATGCTACTATTAAAGTAATTTTTTAGCAAAATGTACTGCGATAGTACACAGGAAATATCTTGTTGAAATGTTTGTATCCTGTTTCAAGGAAAAAGAAACAGACTATGTCCAGAACCACAAGCAAATTCATGGCAAACCTAAAGAAAAAATTAAGAATACAGTTGGTCAAAGGAAGACCTTAAGTCATCTCTACCTTTTGACATGGAGCTGTGTAGTTGGCCATGCCTTGACCTCTGTAGATTCTAGAAATTGAACTTTCTCACGCACACACGTAATGAAGGTGCACATGTAGTTGTACAGATGTTTCATCCAATATGTTGTGTTTCACATATTCAGTCAAGTATAAAATTAGCTTGCATATAGGAAAAATCCATTTTATTCTTTCACCAGTAGGTGAAGAGCTCACAAACAGTCATTGTATGCTTCTGAAGGCAAGTTTCCAGCAGTGAGAAAAACGCATTGCTTAGTATAACTTTAAAAAAAAATGATGCAAATGTACATTGAAATAATTGGTTAGCCCTCAGCTGAGCAATACAGATTTAGAGAAGCATTTCACACCTCATGGTGCAATTAAATTAAGTGCTTCTAAATTTAACATCAACTCACTTCCTGAGAGGAAATACAGTAAAGACTTGCATTATTTATCAAAAATGTTAAGTTGTCCAGGTAAAATATCCAGAAATTTAACATAATTTTTAGTGAAACCACTCCTATAAAAATCATATAAAAAATGAACTCAAATAAGAACAAAAACCACATAAAGAGATGTTAAATTTGAGGAACTGCTTCCTCCTAGCACTTGAGACAAAGGCTTCAAACAAAGTAAAATGCAAAAGATATTTTCTGAAAATTATTAGCTGTTTGCGAGAATGTCTTGAAAAATATTATGGCCTACTTAGTGCAATGGGTCTTAAAATAGACTGTCATAGAAAGTAAAAAAATGGGCAGGATGAGGGGAAGAAAAAATTCAAAACTTTGCAGAAGAAAGCTGTGGCAATAAGGAGTATCTTCATGTAATTTCAGGGCTTTTTTACTGGCCAAAACTTTGGGCTTAAACCAATATATTTTAAAAAATGGTACTGATTTGCCTGTTTAACTGAAAATCTAAAATAAGCAGGTGCTTGCCCATCTGCCATCTCTCTGTCTGCCACTGTCCAAGAAAGCACAGTTTGAAACAGCTGTGTCTGAGGTACTTCTGAACAGCAAATATTGGCAACTGGAAGCAATATCTCTGCAAATGCCTGTTACACAGTTTAGGAAATACACAGAAATCCTCAGTCTGACAGAAGATGTAATAAATTGATTACCAAAATATTTCACTGCATTCTTTTTCATATATGTCACGTTTTTCAAGTCTTCCATGATGTTTCTTCAAACAACAATAAGAAATCTTTCATTATTGTTTCTAAGCTGATGAAATAAGTGAATGATTGGCATCAAATTCTAACATAAATCCTTGTCTATAGAGAGCAACAAAATGTCATTTCAAAGAGGAATAGATAGGCTCTATGGTTGTATATATGTCGCCAAGCAAAAAACATTATTCAAATCATTAGAATTTGAGAAATTAATGGTTTATTTTTTTGCAGAAGCATGTCAAAAACAACTGACATATAATACACATGGGAAGAAGAATGGGATAGAAAAGACCAATATACTAATTTAATAGCATGTGATTTGTATTTAGATTTGAATTTATCTTTTCCAGGAGAAGAAAAAAAAAGGAAAAAAGGGAGGAGAAGCAGAAGAAGAAGCAGAAGAAGCAGAAGCAGAAGAAGCAGAAGAAGCAGAAGCAGAAGCAGAAGCAGAAGCAGAAGCAGAAGAAGAAGAAGAAAATTTCCTGCCACTTAAGATGTGCTGAATTTTCTTTCAGAACACAATATTATGTATCTGACAACAGAAGGAACCGATTGTAGTTATTAGACTACCTGCAAAGTGATAGGCATCCTCTTGTTCTTTTGACATGTACTGTATCGCAGTGCTGTACTTCGAAAAGTGAATCAGTGACAATGACATCATGGGGTTCCATATTTACCCTTCTCTCAAAGTCTGACATAATGCATTTGTTTTCTTTGGAAGTCAAAGGGTGAATTCTGTGGGGTTTAGCCCTACAGTTTTGGCCTAAGAAATTAAAAACAACTCTCAGTCTAATATAATAAACTTTCAGTCAGAGATTACTGGGGAACTGTGTGCTCAGTATAATTAAACAGAAAATCTGATAAGATAGTTTTGAATAGTAGCTTTTCCTTAGCAACACTAAATAAAGTAAAATTTATTAAATCTCCAAAAATTTTCACAGTCAGAATTGGTGGTGGTCAAAATAATTTGACTATTTTTTGCTATTTTTAATGAGAAACTTTTCTTCTGTAAAATGTTGCAGCTGTCCACTGAGAAAGAAGAAACATCATTACATTTAAACAGCCAAACAACTCCTGATAATAAAAAATTGTTTCCTGTGATTTTGGGATGTATACTCCGCTTAAGTTCTTTTCAGAACTGAATTGCAGGTGAGAGCGTAGACCACAGGTTATGAAGTACTGTAATTGAGTGCATGGGAAAACTGAAGACAATATATTAATATATTCCTTTTCTGATTAAAGGGGAAAGCGATGTCCTTGTTAGGAGTGATGGCTAGTTGTGTGCGTAACACTGAGAGTGTTGCAAATATAGGAACCAAATAAAGCCTAGAATGAATTAGTATTTCATTCCTAGACTTTAATGTTGATCTTCATAATATGTGACAGGGAACATTTAAAAGTTTCTTTTTTTTTTTTTCATTATATAGCCTCACAGAGAATCAAATACCTTCACACAGAAAGAAGTCTCAAACCACAGTTTAAGCACTAACATTTCCCTCATAAATAATTAAAAGTAAATCTGTCTTAGGGGATCAGAGAACACAAGGTAAGCAACTATGTGGAAAAGGACTCTTTTCCACGTGAAACATGGGGAGGTGGATGTGAGACTGTTCAGCAAAGTGAAAAATGTAAGCAAGGGTCAGCCAGAACAATTTCGGTACTGTTAATATATCTGTCAAGACAGATATCTGGAATGGGTGATGAAGCCTACATTGACAAGAGGGAGCTTCTATAAAGAGGGCTATAAAGTTTCTGTGCAACACCCAGCTAGTCAAATAAACATTTCCCCCTCTCCCTAATTTATATCCTTCTTCCATATATGTAACCATGGGAAGTCAATGCAGAAAATTGATTTTGTAATATTATCTCCTGTCTTTTGCTTTCTCTTTTTCACCACATATGAAATGTGCAAGTTCTCCAGCTCAGATTATACAACTTTTGAAAAATACTTTTTTTCTCTTCTTTTTGCCACAAGTATTTCAAGTATTATATATTTTCTGTATTATTTAGCTTGTCCATGATGGTTTTTCCACATTCTACTTCTTGCAAACATATACGTCAAATATAAAAATATAAGAAAACAATGTTTTTATGCAATCTAGTCTAAAGAAACCTGATCATAATCAAATTAATGTCAAACCTATCAAGGGATTTTTCCCCCATATTTCACTAAAGTGCAAAATTCTGCTTGGAGAACAGAATTAACAAAGTTTCCTCTGTAATCTAGAATTTCTCTAAAATTTTCCAGAGTTAAATTCATTTCTGTTTATTGGTAAGATCTAAAATTGTTGTAGGATGTTCATGGGTGTCTCGGTTTGAGACAAAATTGGGAGGAACCCTCTGGGAGGAACGTCTCCTCTATAGAAGGCAGGTTACAGCCACCCCTCCCCCACCAGCTTCGGGAAAAAATTCCTCAAAGGAACGTGAAAAAGGGAAAAAGACCTATTTATTTAATTCTAAATAATAAAACCTCTCGCTGTGGAAAGAAAACCTGGGAAGATTTTAGAGTCCTTTCCGTGGGTGTGGTCTCTCTCTCTCCCTCTCCTCTTCGGAGCTGGGTCGGCTCAGGCCCCTCGGGGCCGAGGTGTGAGGCCTCCCAGTGAGGTTCTGATGTTCTGGTGTTCTGAACAGTCCAGAAGAGAAGAAGAAAAAAACCACAGTCCCAGGGAAACAAAGGAGTTTAACTCTCTGTCTCTCTCTTCCAAGAAAAAGGAGTCAAGAGCCGGGAAAAGCAGGAAGGTGCTTGCCTCTGCTCTGCAGCAGCAGCAGCAGCAGCTATCTTCCCCTGTGTCCTTGAACACAAAAACTGTTTTGCAAAGTTCATCTGGCTTTTTTCTTTCTCTTGCACTCAGTTTTAAAGGCACAGAAAGGCACAGGAATCATGTCTGGGCATAGAGCAGCGATAGGGGATACACATCATAAGGTCACCCTGAGACAATGGGGTTATTTTAGTTTCATAAACTTTGGTTTTTGCCTCTCTTGAGGCAGATATTTGCTCTTTCCAAAGTGTTCTTATCAAGATTATTAGATTTTTTTCTTTCCTACTATGAACAACAAATAAAACTCCTACTAATAGTGGCTTTCATTGTTTTGGTATATCTTATTGGAGGAGCTTTCCAAAATCAGATAGTTGCATACTCTTAAAACATGACGTTTTGGTACTGACTGTAAGTACATGCTTAAGATATGAAAAAACCACATCGATTCCTAGAAAAAGAAATGCTGCATAGTGTCAGGAGAAAAATGTATAGACAAGTCTCTTAGGATAAAATAACTTACATGTACCATATAAGTTAAAGCAATCCGCTATCAAGTTTTTCAATTTCCTCTCAGAAATTGTGCTTTGGAGGGCATACTCAGTTTAAAGTGGTTCTTGCAGGGACAATTAGGGTGGCTGACATCGGCAGAGGAAGCTTAAAAAAGGAAATGTCCTTTATGAAGAGCGAAAGAAAACCAACCAGAACCTCCAGGGCTAGAGCTGGGGAAACTGCTTCCATAATAAGGGAGTAGCTCAGCATTCTCCTTACTGCGCTTACCTTCCCATCTTTGTGAGAGCTTAGCAATTATGAGAAGATTCCACTGTAGCAGTGTGCATAACTTCTGTTTTTTTCTTTAAGTAACTGAGGATGTAAATCTCATACAGTCAGTATGTTCAAGACAATTCACGTGAACTTTTTTAAGGAAAGAGAAAAGTTTTACAGGTTTTTATCATGGCCAGAATAGTTTTCTTTTTTAACATGTATTTGACATCTTTTATAGACCACAAGAGCTATTTCAGCCCCAAGAAAACTATTTAAGACCAGGTGTTAATTTAGTGATGCAACATGTTTTACAATGTAATCTTTCCCAAGACAGAGTACAAGAATGTGAATTAGGTAAATTTTCCAACTGAACAGGGATGATACAAACATTTTATACTGCAAGAGGATTCTTGTCCAAAACACGGTCTTAAATGTTTTAAAAGTGGTGTCATGGTAAAAGCTATGTGATATAACCAATTCTTTGTCATCAACAGAAACATCATGTCAAATGCTGTCCAAAAAACTTATCTCCTATGCCATTAAAAAGCAAAACAAACCAAAACCCTACAACAAAAAACACACCCCAAATCTGAACCACCACAACCCCACCAAACCCCCCCAAAAATCAATAGCAATGAATCAATTACTTTTATTAGTGGTCATAGAATCTTAAACACAATTAGCTGATCATGTCTTCCAAAGAGGACAGTAAGCTTCTGCCTTCATTTGTCTTATTTCCTTCCCTAACATCAACGGTAACACTTAATGCAAATATCTTCTCTCACTTTTGCCATTCCCTTTTAATTAACGTTACTAAATATTGAATGTCAAAGCTCACTCTTCCACACAGCTGCCTAGTATTTAGCCTCTCTGATTAGGTAGACACTTGTGTCATCCAAGCTGTACCTATAAACTTGACATTAATTAACTGTACAGTAGTTACATTCAGTTTTAAAATCAACTATATAAAATCATCTAATATCATGAGATAAAAAACCAAATCATTTATTAAAATAAGGCATAGATAAAACAACTGCTTACTAAAAAATCATTCTCTCATTTTTAAGCCATGGCTTATGATTGTTGTGGTAATTAAGTCATTAAAAGCATTATGTCCTTTCAGTAGTGCAGATTCTAGTCTCAGCATTCGGATAGCTGTGCTTTGAGTTTTAGATGCACCCATTGCTTCTCTCTGCTCCCTTGACTCTGTTTTCTTTATACAAAAATAAATTATCCCCTGGCACCTTAAGAAAAGACAGAACATATAAACACAATAAATATGGAAGAATAGAGGGCTAAAGTACTTAAGGATGGTTTATTCTTATCTCTGTATCAATAATAATGTTTTTTGGCAACATGTAGGCATTTAAGCACAACTTCCTGACCTTTTCATAAAAGTGGGAATTGTTTCATTGATGTTGGCAGCTTGACCATAGCAGAACTGAACAGGTAATCTTGTCATTCACTGATAATATGCATTTCTCTCTGTAGCAAAAGAAGTATCTTACCAACATAGAAAGTAATTCATACTCTTTTCAGTTTTGCCACATCACCTTTGGGTATTGTTCACAAGAGTACATCACTGTCCGTGCTTAATGTATTAAAAATGAACACAAAAAATCTCCAAAATCAACAACAAGAACAACAACAACCACAAGAACTCCACCCACCAGAAACCCCCCACAAAACCCACCAGTGGGAACTTATCCTGTCCCTTCTGGGAATACTAGCTTTGAAGGGATGCTTGTTGATCTGGAATCCCTCTTTCATGAATTTCATGTGATGCTTTCATGAGTTCTATGTGTCTGCACTGCCAAAGAGTCCAATGGGAAGGAGTGGTCTGAAATGAATTGTCTGTACTGACAGTTCAGTTAACGTATTGAAATCATTATTATGAAGAATAGGATCACGCTGTCATTTTTGGAGGAGTTTTCTTGAATAATAGGGCATAGGAATTGTAGAAGTTGGATATTTTTGAGTGATCAATTAATAAATGCTGTACTGAGAACAATCCAAAGCATTGCTATTTACCTACATGTATTGCCATACAGTTGTGATGTCATAGATATTTTTCAGTTATATACCTGTGTTTATTTTCAAGTTACATGTAATGTACAAAAAGCACAAGTGCTGAATATGTATAATGAGAAGAAAGGTAACAAAATCACTGCTGTTTGCCTCTCCTCCAATCTGGGATAACAGGATTCAGGAGAAAAGGCTGCTGAAGCTGCTTCTCTCATCTGTTCAATAGTATCTTTCTTTACATCTTCCTATGTGAGAGGGAAGGGGAGGAAATTTTGCAAGGGGAGTCACATGTTCTTACAAGGGTCTTTGGCTGTAGTTTAATACTCAAGGCTTTCATCACCTTTCAGTTTCAACTTTTATCTTTCCTTTTCAGGTCCCTGCCCCAGTCTTATAAAGCCTCTGCTGAGTGTTTTGATCTTTCTCCTTCCACACCAAGTGGTCCTTCCCAGGGGGTTAAAGGGAAGGGTAGCAATATTGCTGCTTTTACTCAGGCTTTGCAGCACAGATTTAATCACACACACACACACACACACACACATATGCACTCTCTGATGAAAGACTCTCCCAAGTGTGTTCAAAACAGCTCAGTTTTTTCACTGAACTTCTAGATAATCTTTCTTACTGTCTAACCTAGACAGTGCTTTAGATGTGTCTGTAATGATGAAAGTCAGATCAGAATGAAGTTTCTACAGACACCACCTATGGACTATTTTGCATAACAAGATCCCTGGGATATTTTTTTAAGACGTCCTTCTTTTTGTATCCTTGAACTACAGATATTGTTTTGTCCTCTCGATTGCCAGCAGAGAAATTGGATGTGTGTGTGTCGTTAATATGTGAATGCAACTGGGCTCTTAAAAGCCTCGAATGAGTGATGTTAGCTGCAGTCAAAAGCACTCCAGGGTGCAAAACCAAATGTAATATTTTCATATACATGCAGAAATAAACCACCCCAGGACTAGTCTCAAATGAAGAACTGTAATTAAAGAACTGAAGGAATTTAAAGCTAGTGAGGTAGCAGTGAAAACTGACCAAATTAATTAGAAGCAAGCATGAAAGCATCCCAAGGCACCAAACACTGATATTAAAGCAAAGATCAGATCCACAAAACTGGATAGAAAATACAGAATATTTTATTGTGGATTCACTGTAGAGATATCTAGATTTTTTAATTTTAAAATATCCGGAGAAGTTTGATAACACATTTTTTTCCCTAGGGACAGAATCCTTTGCAAAAGCACAGGAGAGTAAGGAATCTGTAGCCTTTCTTAGAAGGTGGATTGCATCAAGGGACAGGATTTTAAAATGATTGGGTAAGGAAAGGATAGCAGTGATGTGTGGTCTCTTCTGTAACTTTATTCAGAAAAAAGAAAATCAACATTAGAATGAAAATAAACTCCTAATGCTCTATGCCATTAGAAATGAAACCCCGTAGAAAAAGAGATAATAAGTCTTCAAATATTTAAAATAGAAGGCCAAGCACAAATTATACATGTCTGAAAAGATGATCATTCCCTCATTGTTTAAGGATAGTGAGTTCAGAAGAATGCATTATGGACATTTATTCCTGCATCAGACTCTGGTGTTCACTGCTGACTAAAAAACAGTTTTGTTTTTTTTTTTTTTATATTTTAACAAATACTGAAAGAACGGGTTTCAAGAATGAAGGGGTTGATTGGTAAATTTCACTCTAGTAAGTGCTATAGGAGGAAAAATAGAAAAGGTGGAGTACACGACCATGAGCAATTTTTGGTTTTTAAACAACTTATCTTTAACAAATCAATAGACAACCACCACGACTGTAAATTGTGCATCTGTGTATTTATTCCTACAATGCTTCAGTACAATATCCACTAAATGAGAAATATACAGAGAATGTCTTTTAACAATATGAGAGCAACAGGTTCACTGATGTTAATATTACCCATGATATACGAAGCGCTCAAGCAGGCAAAGACCAAAAAACCCTGTAAACAAAGCTAAAAGAAAACTTTCTATCTGCACCATAACCTATCTGAAATTAAAGGAGCACTGTTACTATAAAAAATCCCTAGAGAAAATTATACCTAGTCTTAGAAGGTAATATCTTTTCCCGTAGTTGCATTATGCTGTGAAATCTATCAAATATCAGGACCAGAGCATCAAGACTATGTTATTTTTTTTTTAAAGTATGATATTTATTAGAGACTGAACTGGAAGTTCATCTAAAAATCACTTGATAGCAATTTAATTGCCCCACACCCAGACATGGTGTACTTAAAACTGTAAACAGCTGCACACATAAGGACACATTTACAAGGGAATATGGAAATAATGGGTTCCCTAGGGAATACTGCAGATTTTTACACAACATCAGTTACACGAAGTTAAAGTTTCATACCTAGCTCCTGATGAACTGTCTCAGGCACGATCAATCTCTGTTTTACTTTCCTCCACTACTGTACCCACACAGTGATGTCTCACTCACTTCAGTTACAGGCAGATTCTCCTCAGACTATGGGGCATGCCAAAAAGGACATCAACAGTTAGACCATGCTTTTGTGTTGCATACCAAACACTTCAGTAAATCTGTTGCTTATAAGCTAGCACAAAAAAGTGTCCCTTCTGATTTATTTTATTCAGGGAGTAAGTGTTTTCCGTGGTCTAAATGCACTGGAAGAGAGAGTCTCACTCAGCTTACAGAAGACAGAGCAAAAAACAGAAAGGAAAAGCCTCACACACAAAAAGCAACTGCATCTAAACCACACCTTGGAGTATTGCCACTTTCCTCAGCACTTACCTTGGATGCCCCCTGGGTGCACATCTGGCAGGTGAGATGGGGTTCGTCTTTCCCTTGAAGAGGACTGGGGGGAAGCCCAGCCCCCTGTACAGGTGAGTGCCTCAGTCTGGGGAGTGCCACACTGGGACCAGCATCTCCATGCACCACCCGACATTCTTGTTCTTCCAGCCTAGGTCTGACACCTGGATTAAATTCTGCATCTGGTTGACCATTCTTTATCATAATCAAACAGAGGAGACCGTCTTACTGCTGAATTAGTTGTGCTTTTTTTAAGCATCAAGTTATTTCTAGGTGCAAATTCTGCTACGTTTATATTAACCTTTCTAACTTTATATGAACACGTTAGTAATACTGAGCACTTGGAATGCCTAGCTTGAATCCAGTGCTGGTAAAAGCAATGCTGTCTGCGTGCTTTTACCTACTAGTACATGGTTTCCTTCCCCACATTGCTATAGTACGTATTGCAAAAATATTTAACCACTTGCAAAAGAGCATCATTTTAGCAGAGTGATAAAAATAATTTTCTTCCTGGTTGGCTTTTGTGGAAGATTTTAATAAGCAGTCTTAACGCACAAATCTGGTTCTACTACTGCTATTGCGGAGGCATTGAATTTTATTGATTTTTCATGAAAATAAAGCTGAGTGCCTTGTTTGGCAAGTTTTGCTTCTAGTTTATATTTCTGAACTGCCTTTTCCTGAGGTAGAGAAAGACCATTTCAAAGTTAGTTACATTTCTGTATTTCTTTGGGATACAGAAATAAATTATTAAACTACTTTATAATAAATATTCTAAACAGTTATGCATACTTCCAAGGATAGCAAGGTGTATAAACATTAATTGATCAGTAATTCACACATAGAAAACATTATCCCATTATAATATTATGATAACTCACATAAAGAGGAAATTGAGACAGAAAAATTTAATCACAGGAAATAAAACTATACAAGGATCAGAATGTTTATAATTTACTACATACATGTTGACATAAGTAGACTTCTTAGCAGTAGAGTTCTCTCATCTATAAAAATCCAACAACTTTAATGAGCATAAGCAGTGAGAAGATTATGAAGCATACAGGAATAGTTGATCAGTTGATAAGCTGGTCAGGTGATAACTTTCCAAGAACTGCCAACCAGTTTTTGGATTATAAATAAATAAAATTTTCCTCTTTTCAGTGGAGGGGTATTTTCTTAAATTATTGCTCCTTCTTCTGTCCCTGTCTTCTCCAACCCCTTCTGGAACTGCAGTAAAGCCCATTTCACCCATGGATACTTGGCTTTTAAAAGTATCCAAGCAAAATCACAGAGTCACAAACCTGCACCGTTGTTTGACCATCCTCAGGGTAGAAAAGTGTTTTCATGTGTTCAGGTAGAATTTGTGTGTTCTGATTTGTGCACACTGCCTCTTGTCCTCCCACTAGGCACTAATGTGGAGTGCCTGGCTTTGTTACTTTTTATTGCCCTGAGATTGCTCAGGCTGAGCAATCCCAGGTCTCTCAGCCTCTCAGCACACATCTTTATTGGCTTCTCAATGCCTTGGCAAAGCAAATGGCATTTCTAATGAATTCTTTGTATTTGTTCTTTGTATGAGTTCTATTTGTATTTATAAAGGCCTGACTTAGTGCTTGTTATCATCATGGCAAAATAATTTTCATTTTCAAGGGATAGATAAATGACTCTGTATTTTGAAACCAAGGTATATCCCTAGCTCATTTGTTAGATTATTGTTGTCTTTATCCTTTTTCTCCTTCAAAAAGTATTACAAATGTAATGCCCATCTCTCTTAGAACGAACATCTCTACCTTTTTTTTTATTTGAGGTATTCTAGGGGCTGTTATAAAATAAAGCATTTATATTGTTGTCCATAAAATGTTCCAAAACGGTAAAGTTTTCATTATTGTTTTCATTCTGCATTTTCTATTTTTCTTCTTTCAAATATGAAATTCCTAAGTTTGGAATGATATGACTGTTGCCTTTTTGTTGAATTGACTTGTACAAAGTTCTAAGTATGTCTTTGATTACAATTTTAACTTCTCTCATTTCAAGAAGTTGAGATTAAGGAAAGCAATTTATGAACATACCACGAGCCTATGCCTTATCCTTGACAGGATAGTTGGTACTCTTCAAACTAGTACCTTAAAATTGGAACAAAGATGGTTCCAGACTCGCTGATTTCCTGTTGACCAAAAATGTCTTAAGTCCTTTTCCTCTATGGTAAAAGAAAATACTTCCACTCTGGGCTTGGTTTTTTTGTTTTTTTTTGTTACTGAGAAATACTGAACAATGAAATACAATAATTTACTCTTGCTTCTGTCAATTATGAAATGGGAAGAAGAAGACACGATTCAGTAATGAGCCTGCCTCAGAATGTAAACTCACCAAATGCTGGTCACTAAAGAGCATGACAGCAGGATGTCCTTAGGGAAGAACTCGGATAGATGCAGTAGGGAGTTAATGAAAAGAGGAATGAGAAGGGAATGTGTGTGCTGGGAAGATGAATAAATATTTCATGCTCTCCCCAAAGAACTATTTTTGCTTATTATTCATTTGCACTTCAGATTAGTAGCCAATTAACCTCCTCCTCACAGTTTTCTACTCTCACTGTACAATAACTAACTTTTGTACTAGAGAAGTTTCTGTGATGAATGCAAGCCCAGTGAATGTATGTACCCTTCCTTATTATTTCCTCACTGTTTATTTCAAAGTAAGGTAAAAGTAAAACAAAACAGGGAAAAACCAAACAACCACAACCAACAAAAAGAAAAACCAAACAAAAATTTTAATAAGGGTAAAAGACAAAATTAATGTGCAGAAAAATTCAGACTACAATCTGCCTGAGAAATAGAGACCTTGAAGAGATGAACGATGGTGCATTCTATAGATGTTTTATGAGATTGATTATTCAGTTGATCCTTGTATCTATAAAACACTTCTCTTTTTGTACTGATGCAAAAAGAACCACATTTTTTAAGCTCAATTGTAGGGTTTTTTACCATTTACCACTTTTGGCAAATTTAGGTATTTCTGTAATTAGAATTTTTATTTATATAGTTTTTTTGAAACTCCTTCCTTACAGTTGTAGGGCACAATCTGAGTGAAGTTACAAGAAAAATAAGTGATTATATTGGAGAATTTTAAACTACTATAGAGGATAATGTTTAAAAATGGGTTCTTTCAATTCTTGAGTGACAAAATATATTCCCTTCTCTATCTTTTGGGACAGAACAGCAGGAATTTACCAATTCTTTTGTGGGAAAAAAAAAAAAAAAGATAATCAGATAACACCTCTTCACTGTCCCTTATTATTGAATAAAGATGAATTTGAGAGCAGGGAATATTTCCCCCTCTCCCTCTAGACCCCATCATGCCAATAAATAACTAAAATTACAGATGGTCTAAGCCTCCCCTATCAGACCAGCTTCACCAAAGTTAATTACAACTTCTGTATTTGCAAATGTGAAATACATTTGCATTCAAAACATGACATCTATATAGGGAATACAATATTCTTCAGGCAATATCCAAGTTATTTTGTATATATTTGAATTTCCGTACTGTGAATCACAAATGGGTTGGCTCCACTGCCTGTCTTACTAATGTGGACTCTCTTATTAAGTCAAGCTAATTTAAGAACATTTGTCCAACAGCCTTTTGGGACGAGCGTAATTTGGGATTTCCAGGGATGTACAAATAATTCTAGAATATAATCTATTAAATATTCTATTACAGAGACTCCTTTCCCCTCCAATAGCACTGATATCAGGATGAGGACGGAGCAGTAATGACTTCATAGTTGAAATTTACCCAATACATTTTTCAGTTCCTTACTTAAAGTTATCTTCTATGTGACTGGAAACTGCATAAGGAAAAAAACCCCAGAAATCAAGTTGCTGGGGTTTTTTTAATGTATCAGTGTTGAGATTGCACTAGATATTAGCCTGTCAGTATCCATTCACAACTCATATTTGTATTGCAGACAACTTCAGTATAGTTGCTGCTAAAATTTGTAATAATGCAGCTTTTCTTGGTATTGGTCTCCAGTATTTTTCTGCTCCCCTAAGGAGAATCAGGAATATAGCTACAACTATATGCAGGAAAAATGCATGTGCAGGAAAACAGACAAGACACACTCTATAAACCTTTCCTTCCTTGCTGATGTCCCACCAGCCAGAAGAACACTCTCTGTTGTCTGTTAGAGACTTAATATAAAAAGCAGTCCTCCTCTTTCCTTATAAATTGTCATCCTTGTAGTGCTTGTTTTAGTTTACTGTTCCATGAACTTTTTGTTTCCCTCTTCATTTGCACAATTTTGTCTTTCACTGGTCTTCCAACTGCTATGCCAGAGTTAGCAGAACCTGCAGCCACTGTAAGCAATCCTCCCTGTGCTCTCTTTCTCACTTTAGATGGACAACCAAGTCAGCATGAGAAAATAAAAGAGAACAGAGAAAAGTGGCAAGGAGGACAACAGGTAGAGATAAAAATAGTGGAGAAAAAGAGAAAAAGGAATAAGATGAAGACAGAAAAGAAGAGGTAGCAAATTTGGTCTCAGATGAATGAATAAGGGGGCAATTTATTTCAGAAATATTTGCCAGTATTTCTTAGAATTTTACAAAGCAGAAGTTTCAGATGGACAGGATTGTAAAATGGAATGAAGGAAAAATCCAAGAGATGTTTCAAGGTCTTTGCTCTTGATTTACAAGAGCATAGGATAAAACCTAGACTATATCAGTAAAAAGAAATGCTAGCTTGCTTGTTCCCGAAAAATACTTGCCTTCTTGTATATGGGCTTTTCCTAGAAGTCTTTTCTTCCCCAGACCTGTAGGAGGTTTGTCTTTTTTTCAGGGAAGATGTTTTTTGTTCTTGTTTTTCTTGTTGTTTACTTTTAAAAATAACTATCCACTTGAAGCTGCTAAGTAAATCCTGGGGAAAGTGAGTTAATGATTATGAAACATTTGCTAGCAAAACACTCTGATACTTCATTACCTGTTTTCTACTACCAGTTAACATATGAATATCACCTTGTATTCTTCACCTATATGACTCAATGAATTTAACCAAATAATAAGATACCAGAATAAGATTTATTTACTAAAACCTAGAATTTTCTTTTTCTGCCCTCAGGCTTTTAAATTGGTGTATAAGTTTCAAAAGTATTTTTTTTCCCGACCTGTGAAACCAAGAAAAACCTCTTCCCCATTAAAAGTAAAACCACAATATACAGGTGTCAAATATGCATTCTAGAAGTTAAGCTTGAATTTTAAATGCCTTATTTTACAAGCCTGGTTTTTTTTTTTATAAATGGTACTTTCTTGGACATTTTAACACCCCTAAGGTTTTGGTTTATGCATATTTTTCCATTATCTAGTTATTTCCAACTGCAAAGATATATGGGAAGCTGTCTATAAGGCACTCTGCAGGACTAGTTCACAGACACCAATATTCTATTTTCCTCAAAACTGAAATCTTCCCTCTGTTTTCAACTATAATCAAAGTAGCTGTAATCCTCGAGCTCAGAGTATTCCCCTTTACAGCTCTGCCAGTTCGTTGATGATATCACCAGGGTAGATACACCACAAAAGTGCTGTTGTTAGTGCTTCAGCATTCTTTGCCTGAAATAGATCAAGAAAATCTAATTTTTTTGTATTTATTGTTCCAGGTCGATGTCAATTGTCTAATGATTGCATACTGTATTCATGAGCCCAGGTGATGGTGTTCGAATAAACGAAGCAAAATGGAATGTCAAAGTTGAGTGTTTTCTTACTTTGACATTTCAGAGTCATAAAAAGCTTTCTAAATCCAGAATGGCTGTGAGATTATTGGCAAAATAAAACCAAGAACAAAAATGAGATACACTGAGGAATGACCTGAGGATCTAATCCCAAGGTGATCATTTCTCCTCCCTCAGGTTCCCCACTCTCTGAAATACTGATTTTAGCTGCAGCCAGAGTATTTTAGGAATAGAATATGATTTTAACACCTGGTTGCACTGAATTAAATTAAATCATTACCAGTTCAGCCCTTCTTTAGGCCATGTTTTCATAGTGTGTTATAACTCAGTAGGACAGTTTCTGTCAGCACTGATTTAAAGACTGAGTAGTAACCTGACTTTCATATCTCATTTCTAGGGAAAAGTGGCCTGAAAAATGTGTTAGACCATAATAAAAGATACTCAGAGTCTTAAAAATATGTTTAGAATTTCTTGGTATATCAGGTAGAACATAACTATTTATTTCCCTTTTAAATCCTGGAGAAGATTTATGTGTGATATTACTTTCACACAACATAGGTATAAATGTAGCATAATTCTAGAAGAGATGGGCATAATTTTTTAAATTTAAAAGGATGAAAAATGCCATGTGGATCAGTTGTTGAGCTACAGTCTCCCTGTTGTTCACCAGTCCTTTACTGTAGTGTCCAGATTATGAGTGCCTTGGTTAAACCCCACCTGGCATCCAGCCCCATCTAGACACCGGCTCAGTGCTCGTGGTGGGATGGGGGAGAGCTGGGAAAATACAGGTGAGAGAGCTCATGGGTTAAGACAAGGACTGTTTAATAGGGAAAGCAAAAGCCACGCACGAAAGCAAAGCAAAATAAGGGATTCTTCCACCACTTCCCATGGGCAGGCAGGCGTTCAGCCACTCCCAGCAAAGCAGGGCTCCATCCCACTCGGTGACTCGGGAAGGCAAACACCATCACCTGGGTTTGTTCCCAGCCCAATCTCACAAGCATGCTGAGAAAAATGAATTGCAAAACCTGCCTGCATGCCTGGCTGGCACCAACAGGGGATGCAAGCAATGAGTGTAGGCAGAAGACCTACACTCAGAAGACCCTATACTGTGATATCGTAGAGGGACATAAGACTGATTTTCTTCATTTTTCACAAAGAACTGGGATAAGAACTTCTCTAGTCGAGAACTTTTCAAGAACTTTCTCAATGCAACTTTGTTGTACGATTTTGACCCAGTGAGGTCCCTTCCAAAATTAACCATTCTGTGGTTCTGTGATCACAGCATCCATAAGAAAATAGTCCCCTTTTCCTTTAACTTTCTTATATCACACACAAGGCAAGATTACCATCTTCCTGCTTCTGTAATCAATCAATGCATTCCTAATGGGTATATCCAGCTGATGAATGAACCAAGGATCAATCTGCCTTCCCAGCTAAAAATGAATTCCAGAAAACTTTCCTAAGGACTTGAATTGGGACAGTGCGGATATCCCATCTGTGTTCCAACGTCCATTGAGACTTTCTCCACTCCATGGAGTATATTCCTGTATTAATCTAGTCTTTTCTTAGTTAGTAAGTCCAAATTTTGGTTGGTCTTAAAGTATGATGTGATTATCTCATATGCAGGGCTCTCTTGCCTGGGACTGTTATGAATTTTATCCTTTGCAGTCTGCTATTTATCTGCCTAGTTACAGTTTTTCTGTGGGGATATACTTACCCTGTAAACCCCCCTAAATGCTATCCCTTTAATGTCTTCAGCACAGTTATTACTGCTTATGGCAACGTGTCATTGTGTACACCAGAGTACAGTCGAAAATAGAGATGCAACTTTGGCTTTGGACTAGCAGACCATTTCTCTTATGCTACCACAGTGTCTAATTTTCCTGGCAGGAATTAGTACCAGAATACATGAAGAGGCAAATAGTACTAAGTCCTTTCTATCTGTACTATTTAGCTGCAGAGCTGATTTACTGCATTTCTTGCATCTTTCCCATCCACATTCTCTTTGTTGTGGTCATTCCACTATATTTACTCCCTGTGTTACTTTTGCTAGATTTTCCAATTGAATTTCATTGGAAGAGGTCACTTTTTTTTTGTTATTGATATTTAGCTTTTTCAATCATATCAATAGAGTCATCCATCCTTGCTAAGGACACCAGTGAACCCTATTTTTATTTATTTTTTATTTATTTAGAATTTCAGTAAAAAAAATTATTTTTTGTCAAAGACCTCATTATCCACCTGAAATAACAGCACTGATATTTCAGTCATGGATCAGAAAGCTCCTAAAATTTTACCTTTTCTTATCCTGTGTATTCAACAAATCTCAGAGGCTTTGAATTTCACACAAAGCACAGGCAACATCAATATTTAATACATATTTTCTTAATCAGTCTTTTAAGCCCAAAAATTTTAAGCATCATGGCAGACCAAACTGTTTGAAGGAAATCCTTCCTGTATAATGAACTAACATTAACTATCCCTGCGTAACCAAGGCACTTGCTGCTGCTGCAGAAACTCTGCCTACAATATTACGTCAGTTAAATACTGAAAATATCTGACAAGGTAGCTGAAGGGTTAAAACGATTTCATAAAACAAAGGTTTTTATCTGGGTCTACAAACTGGGTGGGAAAGAAGACCAAGCTCAAAATCAAATTGAGGAGGACGGAGAGTTTCAATCTTCATAATTTTCAAACTCTCCGCTGCTTGTCACCGAGAATCTCCCTCACACGTTCCTCGCCTTTTGAGTCCTGTGTTATCATTCTTTGTTTGTTTTGTTTTATGCTGTTTTCTTATTGTTTTGCTTTCTCTTTTAACAGCTTGTATGGTGGTCCCTGTCCTTTGTCACGTCTCCTCTTTCCTTCTGTTTTCAACCAACATACTTGCTGTCACAGTGAAGGGCAACCTCGATGAACACAAAAGACTTAACTAGCAAACTTTGCTTTTCTTGAGTTGTTTTTCTCCTCTCTGATCTAATCTTTTATGTCCCTTTCATACTGTTTAAGGAAATGAATATTCTTTAATTATATAGGAAAATGGCTACACTAAAGCCAATTTTTATTAACTACCAAATAAATGTTGTTTATGATTGACACGGGGAATTCTCATTGGAATGCTAATATGTCCTGGAAAAAAATATGGTCTTAAATAATAACCTCATGTGTAAAGAAACAATAATATGTTGAGAAAGAAAGAAGATATGCTTATTTCCTCCTTGCTAGCTGGTGATAAGATGACTTAATTGTTTTGTTTTTTTTTTTTTTAAATAGCATTCCAACTTCCAAAAAAGTTTTCTAAGACGGACATGATTATACACAGAGATCAGGGGTCTCTGTTGGAAATAAAACAAAAGTTTATCTATAATCAGAATTAAAGAGATTAAATAGGAGATAACAGTGCATAAACATGTGAAATTCTGTTTCCCTCTTCTTTAGTTTGTTGGATTTGACTTTTCTTAATCTCTCAGGCTGCTATTTCTATCAATAAAAGTGCTAGAAACTGTCAATTTTAAACAATTTATACACTATTCAGCTACATTTAAAATAAATTTCCTGATGTACTGCAAGGGGAATTTGTGAGTTTGCCTTGTTAAAACTCGTATAGTGGCTATTAAGGGCACATTAGAGAGCTATATTGTACAGTCTGCAAAATCTAAATGCTGTATCCTGTCACTGCGAGAAGGCTTGGGCCAGATTTTTAATAGCCCAGTGGTGACAGTGCATATGCATCTAAGGACAATGCACATGCAAAAGAAGCTAATTAACATCAAACACTAATTAGTCCCTCAGTATTTAGCAATGAAGTATCAGCAGCTGTCGTAGATGCCATATGCTAATTAGCATTAATAAACTTCAGAAATAATTGTCTCCATTGTTCTGTGTCATAATACTCCCTCTAATTATCCTTTGGAGAGCTTTGCCTATAAATGGTAGCAAGCATTGCATTGCAATGCTTGAAGTTTAATGAGCAATTTATGGCAACTTGTGGCAATAAAAAAAAATTATCTATATTAGAAAAAGAAAAGATTAATATCAATTTCATAAGTCTATAATTAATGTGTTGGTTTGTACCTCTGTTCAGACATTCTGTGAGATAGGAGTGAGTTGTTTTTTTGGTCTGTATGTTGCAATGTATACAGCAAAAGAATAAAAATGTGATGTCTTAGTGTAATAGAATTGATTCACTGTCTCTGAATGCAAATTCTCCAAAACAACAGTTTTATATCTCACACAAAAGGGTGTGAGCTATTATACAGGAGTGTTTATGCTCAACTCTTGGTCTTTACGGTTGTTCAGAATTTCATTTTGTCTAATGGTGAGGAAAAAACAAGAATTATTTTTGGTTTACTCTTATCAATAATGCATTATCCACTATGGATGTTTTTCCACAGATTTTTATTTTCTTTTCAGCCCTGAAAAGCTGTATGATTGTTGGCTTTCTTTGTTGTGTGTTAGGTTATTTTGTTTTGGTTGGTTGGTTTGGGTTTTTTGTTTGTTTGTTTGCTTGCTTGTTTCCATCAGAACCCCAGCAAAATCCATATGAGACACAAGTTTAATAACCTGAGACTCTGGAGATCCATTTAGACTTGCCTGAATGCTTATGATGACCATTGCTAAAGACACCCAGCACTGCATTACATGAAGTGTAATTTTCCATTAAATGATCCCTCTACACACACACTGCTCAGTGTCTAGGTCGCCTGGTTTAAAAGCTGTCAATAAATCTAAGCCATTCAAATACAGCGAGCATGTCGAATATTTGAGCACATCTCCCACCAGGAAGTCCCAATGGGGCGAAAATAGAAAAGCGTGAAAGGGCACGTAACAGACTATTGAAGCAGGCAAACCAACACCCCACAGCCAAAGGGACTGAACACTGTTGCACGATTTCATAACTAAGCTCTTTCTAACCCAGCTCGGTTTGACAGGAGATAGAAGCATCTGTTTTGGAAACAGAGAATGTTGCTGTTCCACTGTTTACTGATTTGTTTTAAAAACTACCCTCCTTCCTCCAACAGCTTTTTAGGAATATCCAGGATTAAAGGATGGTAGAGCAGTTATAGAAACAATTAAAGAGAAAAAAAAAAAGGCAACTGATAAATCCATTACTGTTTAACAGCCTGATCTGGAGTTGCGATCGTTCGAGACCGCGACAGACTTTGCAAGAGATGATTTCCTCCAAAGAAAGGGATCATTAGCTCACAGAAATGACTAATGCTAAGAGGGGTTATTAGTCTATTATTTCTATCAGTGCAGAACCTAAGTATGAAGATTTCACCCATTGCCTTAATGCCTATAAAACAAGTGAATTGTGCATGAAAGAGTGCATATGCCTAGGAAAAGTACATATTCCTATGAAAGCATGCAATTTAACTTTTGCAGCTGCACTGGGTTTGAGGCAAAAAATTCAGTTATTGTTTCTGTTTGGGCCTGAAATTTATGATTAAAAGTATCTGCAAACTCTATAAAAAAACAAATGTACCTTCCTCAAAGAAATATTAATAAGGTTGTTAATAATGCAGAAGGAGGTCAAAGCTCTGGAACTCAAGGTTTGACCCTGTAAACCAGCTTCTCAGCCATAATTTGAAGAAATTTGTTTTCCAGTTTACAATGATACTTGATTTCATATTTTCTCCCATTTTAAAACCATTTATTTGCTTCTGTATAGCTGTGAGAAAGAAAGAAAGGAAACCTATCCATTTCAAAGCAAGATAAGGCCATAATTATTTCACATGCATGCTTTGTTACAATGTGCTAACAGTAGGCCCATAAAATTAAGTAGATTGTGTATGTTTATTCATGTTCACCTGCAGGAACAAATCAATAAGAGAAGAGATCTTAATAAATACTTTTGTACATCTGAATAAGGAGTAGCTTCCTTCATATTTTAAGAGATTTTCTTTAGAAATAACTGTTTTACTTTGGCTTTGAAATGTCAAAAATAAAAACTATCTTTCAGAAAATGTCTCATTTATTCAGACCTGAAGGGGTTTCTTCCAGTTGTTTATACTTCAGTTTGTACTAACAAGGTGATTTATGCACTTGTACTGTATTTTATCCTTTATCAAAAGTTTAATGCAATCAGTTTGGGGTTTTGTTTCCATAAAAAGCCCCAGAGCTTTTGATAAAGCTTTTAACTGGAAACATTTCTACCTTTACTGTTTATCAAGGTTTTATGGCAGACGTCAATATAGTATGTAGGTAGTTGATTTAGATATAATTTAATTTTTCTCATTTTTTATTAACAAGATTATCTTCTCCTCAAAAGTTGATGTTTCCTCTTACAGTAAGATGTATCACAATGTAACATTTTTCTTGGTTGTAAACATATTAAAAATATGAAAGGGTATTCAGTGCTTCAATTTTCCCATCACTAATATATATAAAATCTTGACAATACCTAAGATTCTACATCTTAGCACATGGACTGCTAAGCTTCTCGTTTCTCCTAGGTATCAGAAACCTAAAACATCTCATAAATGTGGACAGGGTGGTGGCATGGAACTACTCCCAACAGAAAGGATAGTATGGACCCACACTAGGGAAGGATCAGAATATACTTTAAGTTCTGTAGATTTTTGGTAAGGGACCAGTATGAAAATAAAACTACTTTAAAAAAAAAAAAATCATTAAACATTTTGTAGGCCCCATACAGTGATATATTTAATGAGAAATTTGCTTGAAAGTATATAAAATACCCTTGTTTTGACTTTTTTATGTGTTTCTCCAGACTACTTATGTACCCGGATGGGTGACAGTCTGATCCCAGGTGCATTCTGTCTATCTGAACTCCTAAGGAGTAGTGGCACCTTTTCTTCACTACTCACAGGACAGATGAGGTCCACCCATTTTTTTCCCTCTAGTTGTTACTAAAAGTGGCTAAAAACATTTGCTGGTCTTGTCTCCATGGAATTTAAGGCTTTGTCTCCATTAGCAAACACTGACACACTCTGGGAACACGTTTGTATAGTAACATAATGGTTATTTCCTCTACTGTAAATATAACCGAACTTTGCGGGAAGCTCAGTGTCAGACAGGATGAGGGGTGGCAGAGCCAGCCCAATACCTGCTTGTGGCCTCTGTGAGCGTGGTTCTGCACCATGTCGTCCAGCCTGGTTAAAGAAAGAAAGCAGTTTGTGCAAACCAAAGTGATCTGTGGTGTAAACCAAAGCAGAGGAACAGTTGAGAGGTTTGGTTGGAGAAGACACCTCGATCAAAATGAGAAACACAATGCGAATATACTCTAAGAGTCTGCATTTATACGTAGAAGTCAGAGCCCTTTGCACATATAAAAATTATTAAATATTCATTCTTCTGTTAATTTCAGATAATCTTTATCATATTTATTCCTAGCCATGGAAAACTTAAGACAGAGATACTTCACCTTTCTGGACTTCACTGTGAGTTTAAATCAGTTCCACATTGTAACAATTTCATATCTAGAGATTAACAGCCTCAGTGAATTCTGAACACGATCACTGTGACAGAAGCAGTTGCGTTATTCTTCTTTTGGAGAACATTTTGGCGGCTTAGGCCATCCTTGCAAACTTCTTGTTTCTCCACAGTTATCAAATATTACCATTCATGATAATAAGACTCTGGATCCGATACTGCTAGGTCACTAGCAAAAGTTCCTTCAACACTCTGTGAAGTTAAAAAATTAAAATGTGGAAGACTGAGAATGTCAGAGCTCAACCAGACACCTCTGATGACAGGGACAGAAAGACAGATCCTTGGAACAAGGACAGAACCTCCAAGGTTCAAGGCCATAGCCAATTTTAGAAGAGATGAGAGGCATATGAAGGAAGACATTTTCTATGTTCAATACTACTGATACAAAACTGAACATTGAGGACCAAAACCTTCAGGTTTTTGGAGTTATTTTCACAATATTGCTTTTTTTTTTTTTTAGAACAAGACTCGCATTTTATTTGTATTTTAGCTAAAACCAATACATTTAATAGAAGCGTTGTCAAATCTCAATAATTATATCAACTTCCTTAAATCTTTGTTTCATTTATTTTACCTATATAATGAAATGTAAGTGCTTAAATTGAGTAAAAGAAATTGCAGATGCTTTTCACGTACGGAAGAGATGATTAATACCCACAACACATTTAGCATGTTCATTTTTGTTAATTGCAGAGGATGTTCTCAGAAGCCGAGTACCTTTCCTACCAGTCATTGTACAAATGTAACAGGCTTGCACTAATGTTGATTTAATCGTATGTATTCAGGAAAATGATTGGGTTTTTTTTATTGATTTAGAGTCATTGACCTGCTTAGATTTTAAGCAAAGAGAAATTTTATTGGAATGATAAGCCCTAACACCTATTTCTACTGCTGTTCACCCACCCACCTCCAAATTCATGTTCAGATTCAGAAAGGACTCCTTTTGCAATTTCATGAAATTTATAATGAATAGATTTCATCATCAGCCTCCTATACTGAGGTGAAAGTCACCGAAAATTTCTTGCTCATGTCATACCCCAGTCTGGCTTCAGATCAACCCACCACCTCACCTTTGCATCCCTTCTGTTGGGTGTTCCATTCAGAAGAGCTCAATTGCTGAAATATTGTGACCATCCCAATCTACACAAGTTACCTGTCTTACAGTTTTAGGGTTTCTTCTCAAGCTCTGCTTTCTCAGAATCCAAAAGTCTTTACATTTCCTCACCTCCAGAGGTCCCAGAGTCTCACCATTGCACTTCTCTGTTGTCCTTGTGCGTTTAGGTATCACCGTATCATTTGGTTAGACATAATTCCTCATGAAGTTCAAAATTAATTTCTTTTACAAAATTCCCAAATTCAGAACAGTGAAGGAGCTCTGGGCTAGCTGTCTACCATTTTCTAGCCTGATACATCTCTTCTCCATGGATTAACCAGACTGCTGAAAGACTGCCTATGACCTATAATCCTCAGGTTTTTCTCTTGCTATGGTCTTACAATTCAGTATAGATACTCTTCCTAATTATACCAATTAATTGTCCAGAAATGTAACGTAATTTGTTCCGATTTTCAGAGGAGCTCTTCTGTTATTCTCAGACCATGATGCTTTGCACCTTTCCTTTTTCTCTCTGTCTGAGAAGGAGGATGCTCCAGCTTCTTCAAGGAACAGGTTAACTGCAACTCAGGAAAACAACTGTCTAGAGAATAAAATAAAATTTTACAGTAAGTACAAAAAAAAATAGCAAAAAGTAAAAAAGTAAAAAAAAGTAAAAGTAAAAAAAATTTTGCGAAAGAAAGAAAGAAAGAAAGAAAGAAAGAAAGAAAGAAAGAAAGAAAGAAAGAATTATTTATTATTATTTAACTGAAAAGTGGCACTGATTTGCAACAGACATTCTTAAAAATTCCCAACAAGTATCATCTCCTGAGGATTTAGTGCCAGGATAGTTACACTTCTGTAGAAACATATATCTGTAAGGGGAAAATAGGAAGAAGGCCTATTGTTATTTCATTTGAGAAGTGTCCAGAGTAAGCAGATGCATTTTATTTATAAGAATTCATTCCTAGGACAGATTTTTCTTTAATATATCACACCTACTGAGCCAGTCCTGGATCAGGAGTGATCTCACCCCTAAAATATATTGAGTACTATCGCTAGTTTTGCAGTTTGAGGATATTTGGGTATTTTGGGGGGTTTTGATTGAGGTTTTTTGTTTAGTTTTATTTGTTCGGTTGGTTGTTTTTGGGCTGAGTTTTTTTAGTGTAAAGTAAAGAAGTAGTAAGTTTTGAAAGAAGTATTACCAGCTGCACATTTCTCATGTTAAGTGAACAAAGCAGTGGTAAATAGATGTGCAACGAATACACTAAAGGTATTTATAAAGTAAGAATAGGAGTAATAATAATTTATTCCTACAGATGATTCACTGAGTAAGTGAATTTTATTGGAGTGATAATGAATCTGCAGCCTTTCTGTCAGGGTGTCACTACAGCAAGGCATTGCCTAGACTGATGTGACACACTTTCACACCCACCTACCTGACTGCCAACGTGACAGCCACCAGAAGCAGAAACACTCACACTTAGGGCATTCCTTGTAAACCATCACCAGCCTTTTTTTTTGTTTTTTGATGTAATAAAGAAAACTTTTTGCCTTTTCACTTTGGACTTGATGACATGGCATATATTAGTGCTAGCTGCCATAACAGATGTTTTTTTTCATTCTGCTAGGATAAGGCAATTGTTGCAGGCAGTAAGCACTTTGGCCCTTAATAAATGTTATTAAGGGAGATGTTATTTTTGAAGGAGAGCAAAAAAACCTCAAAGGACTGAGTGATTTACAGCTGTTTTACATTATTTTTTTTTTCTGCAAAGTCTCAAAGAGTTGTCGAGGCGTAGCTGACTAACAGATCTGTGATCTAACAATTGAAAAGAAAAAAGGTTTAATACCAAATGAGGACAATTTAACCCTTTGCAACACTTCTGAGTTTATCAGAAACATTGAAAGAAATTGAAAAATTACCTCCTCTAGTTAGACTTCAGAGAGTGTTAAAATCAGTGCAATAAACCAAAATAGTATGAAGGGAAATAAAAGACAACTTTGGGTGAAAATATAAAAGCCATGCTATTGCTTTAGATGTGGATACGTAAGTCATCTGGCTGATTTTCTGGGATGCCCTGCAAGACATGTAAATTTAAAACAATGTCAAATGTAAAAGGAACATCAAAGTAGATGTTCTACACTTGAAGACAGATGGAAACACAACACCTCCAGCTTTATACTAATAAATTCTAAACTGCTTGTGTCTAAAAATAATGATCAGATTGTTCAGCTGGTATTAATTATTGATAAAACATAACTTTCTGTATATCCATACTTGAAAGTATTGACTTTGAAGTCAATATGTCAAAGTACTTTGAGACAAAGTGCTTAAAGGTGGAAATTACACTGGTAATAATTTGTGTACACATTAAATCCAAAAGGTTAAAAGAGCCTGCTTACTTTACTCATTTTAATCTTTCCTTTTGCTTTTCAAGATATTGGACTTACTTGTTTTAGTGTTTTTCACTGACCAAAGAAGTATTTTACTTCAACAAGGGGGTAAAAATCTGATGTAAGAGTAATCAGAAAGTGTATTTTTCAGGCTAGGTTCATCCTAAGACTGTCAGAAACTTAATGAAGAAAAACAGAACACAGATCCATTAACTGGAAAAAAAGAATTTATCGTTATTGAAAATAGATTAGGAAGAGGAGAGGTGATCATGATCAGCCTTGTATTTTGTGTAATGCCATATTCTACCAAATTTTTTTCTCTGCTGTAGTTGCTACTTTTAATCTTGTGGGCCTGAAAAAAAAAATTAAGAAGAGCCTAATATTCACTTCAGCTTAAAATATGCTTACAGTTTATTGTTGTTGTTGTTGTTGTTGCTTTTTTTCCTTCCTTTTGGGTAATCTATTTACAGTCAAAGACAATCATCATTATACTTAGCTCAGTGCCAGGCATCCAGTTTTGTTACTTCTCTATCCAATTCCATAAATATCACACTCCATGACTGATTTGATGAAAAATATTTTGCTGTTAACTTCTATGGCCTTGTGAGGTCACAATGTTTCTGCTCTTGATGTTGCAGTTTCATATTAATTCCGTCAGGCAAGCCAAGTGAATCAGTTTATACAAGGCTGAATTTTTTAAAAACCTTTTTCTCAGCCAGATGCCTCTCATCTTTATATCACAATAAGGTCATTTATTTACTCTGTTATCTTAAAAATGAAGAAATTATTTCCTAGGAAAATACTAAAATCTATGCATCCTTCAAGTTACGACTGCCACACAGTGACACTACATGACTCAGTAATTGGTGAGTGTGGATTTTTTTCCTTTTTTTTTTTGGCTGGATTATCAGAGAAACTTCAGCTTCGTCTTAAAATGGAAAAAATATTGTCACTAAAATGTATCGTATACATTTTTACACATTTCATTCTGGGAGGGAAACAGCAACAAACATTACTTCTTCGTGTGCAGGAATGATCCATGCTTAGTACGATTAACTGCCAAATTGTTTAAAAGCCACTGAAAATTTTGAAAATACTTTGTTGCTGAATTTACTTTGGTATCCGTGCGATTTAGGGGGTTGGCTGCATTTCAGACTTCCAAATATCTTTCAAATTTGACTTCTTTGTTATGTCTTCCTTATAAGAATCTTCTGTTTATGAACATAAAGAGGACTACTCTGATGCTAAGACTGTTTTGTTATTTCAACAATGTCACAATAAATAGTTTGCCGTACAATTTACAGCAGAAACCTGCCTACACTACCTCAGCAAGAGAACCACATGAGAAGATTTTAGTGGTTCTCAAGTAACATCTTGTAAGGAAGTACAGGCTAAATTACTCTGAAAAGATGATGGAAGAATCAAGTCAAATTAGTTGAACCACTAAACCAAGTGGAAGAGTATCACAGTCTCACAGTCAGCTGTGTTAATTAATGTATGTTTGGAAACACCCTGACTATATGAGATATGTTGAAAAGCTATTGCTTTAGTTGCCCCTAAAACTTCTGAGAAAAATATTCTTCTACAAATGATGACTGCATCTCATTTTGCCTGCATAATTACTGATCAAATCAGTAACAACTGACCAGTTACTATTTCCTTAAGGCCTAGTGATGTCACTGTGGCCTGGAAACTCTGATTTCTGTGACTGTGGTGAAGGAGGAGAAGCTGGCAGAGCTGCAATGAGACAGCTCTTTGCTAAGGGATGCTTATCAGAGACGAATAAACTTTTGACCTTTGATGAGTTTTCACAGGAACAGACATGCCTGAAGCTTATGTCAGAGTATGCGAAAGATCAACACAAACAAAAGGCTTCTGTAGTGGTTTGACACTCCTGTTTGGGCTTGAAGGAATTAATGAGGAGATGGGCCACTTTCATCATGGAGGTCAGAATATTATGGACCTGTTGAATAGCTTGGGCAGTTCACAGCATAGCAGTGAAAAGCAAAGAAAAAATTACATGTGTTTCATTAATAGTGTATGAGCAAGTGATGGGGGAAAAAAAAGGGAGAAGTTTCAATGCTACCTGGACATATACTCTGGAGGACAAATGTGGGTTTGTTCAGCAGGAGTAAAAAAGATTGGTAATGTGAGAGATAATTTCAAATTTGGAGAGAGCAGATGTAGGAAAGAGAGATTAGGTGATTGCTATTGAGAGCTGTATAAAGTTCTTTTAGATTCTCATGTCATAAGGCAACCAGGTGAATTCAGCCTGGGCTGCTCCATACAGGAAGGTCCATGGGACTAAAGAGGAGAGAAACTGTAGCAGGATCCAGTTTAGGTACTTAGCACAAATTTCTGGCATTGCCTTTCCATACCTTGTCTATGAATTTCAAAACTGATGCCTTAGAAGTTTTTTTCTCTGTGTCTGTATTTAATATTTTGTCAAAATAGACAATAACCCCATTGCTAGTGAGACTTTTATTTTGGATATGCGTTATAAATGGGGAGTGGAAAGATGAGACAACTGATAAGCCTAAAAAGGGATTTACAACGGCATCAGTAGAACAAACAGTGGATTTAAGCTTTAAAATTATAATTTACTATAACTGAAAACATCAATGAGATATAACTGCATTGCCAAAGTCTATCCAATAACGACAATACTTCTTCAGTCTAGGTTTTTATTGCTTAAAACACAGGGATGGATATTAGCTCAAATGGATATTCCCTCATTTTCACCAGTTCAGAACACAATACTGATATTGCTGTCATTGGAAGGTAGGTCCAATTCACTTTTTGAGTATCATTTGCATTCTTCAGTTAGTTCTGATTCTTAAAACACAACTTCAGTCATTGCTTATAATTAACGGTAATTTGTCTCTTGCTGGGAGGTTATCTAAAAAGTCATAAATTTACCTTTTCAATTGTATCAGCTGACCTTTCAGAATACAGAGGATTCAATGTAAAAAGTAAAATTCCGTGACTGAGTTTCTCTTATACAATTCTTTCAAGTACAGTTATTATTTTTTCAGAATTTTTTTGAAGTTTAACACCTTAGGCATCAGTGCAACTTATGATTTGATATTGAGATGAAACATTTGTCTAGAGTAAACTTTCAGAAGTAAAAATAACAAACATTACTTCTTTCCATTTTTGAAATATTGGTATCATCAAATTTGACTACAGTGCTGCATTGCATTAAAATATTTACCTAATATGCCTTCATAACAGTAAAGGTTTATTTTATTTTCTTTTCCTCGTGTATTAAGAATAAATTCTAATTTGCTTTCTGAGAATTACCACAGTAAGCCAGACTCAATTTACAAAATGAAACCCTGGGGCCTGGAGGACACTGACAGTGATACAATAAACAGTTCTGTTCTGTTGCAGAGCTTGAAGCAATAAAATAGTTTCAAGTTCAGAAATTTCAGACTAAAAACTAACAAGTAAACACAAAATATAAAAGCGTTTAGTAATAATTTATTTTTCTTTTTCTTAGAAGCCATTGCAACTGAAAGGGAGACAAAAAAAAAGTATTACCCATAAAATGGCACATAAATTATGATTAAAAGCATAAATCATTTAAAACAAAATATCTGAAATCATTTTATTAAGGTTTTTTGCTTTGTTTCTTTCATACTCTGACATGGCAGACTACATTAATTTTTCCTATGTACTCTACAGCCCGTTGCATGGCACAGATTCCCCGGTCACAGTTCATGCATTGTCTATGCTCAGCTTACTTGTGTACATGACTACGGACAGATGTTGGACCACAATTAGTTTTTGCACTAATATGACAACTATTCAAGCTATTAGGCAGACCAAATTCTGAAATGTTAGTGAATTTTTGTCCTCTGTATTCAGCTGGAGCAAGATAGATCAGGCGTTTTCTTGATGCCTCATTTTGTTCTAGGTACTGCATCAGGACATTTTTATTTGGTCAAGCAAAAACAATCTGGAGTCAAAAGTGAAGCTGTCTCTATGTTTTGCACTGATATGGCCTTGTCTCATTAAAATTTAGGTCATGAAGAAATTAAAACTCTTTAAAAGGGTTTGTTTCTTCCCCAGCCACAAGAAATACACAAAGATGTCTTTAGAAGGACTGGGAGCAAAGTTTTCAGAGAAATCAGATTGGTTCTGAATAAATGATAAGACAAGAGATCTCCAACAAGGGTTATCTTTTTCATTTTTCTCTCTTTTTGCTTTCTCTCCTTCTCCAATTCCAACGATTCTTTGAAAATGAATGAAATATTCCATAGTTCTACAATCATTAGAAACACTAAATTTGTTGACATATATAGTGAATAGATACCCTACACCAGCAAATGCAACAAAAAATGTTTAAACAAAAGCTCCCCAGAGGTTATGCAAAAGAGATTTAAAGGAAGACTACAAAATAAATACTAACACTACGGTATGGTAATGCACTAGCATTATTTTTTCCATTTAAAAGTAACAGATCATAGGGAGATGCTTCTTTTAAATAAAAAATCTTTACACAATTTTCCTATTGACTCATATTTATCTCCTGTTCTTCATGCCCCTTCTGGCAGATGTGGCTGTCTTATTTGTTTGTACTAACATTTCTAAAGTTTTCCACTTGTTGTCTTTGAAATAATGAACAGTTGTTGAAACAGAGCATCAGCTAGCTTAGCAATGCAACTTGCTGATAAGTCATTTGTTAATGACAAACCCCCTCTGCTAGATGTGCTGAGAGAAGGAAGAAGTTCCTGCTGTGGAAGCAAATCTACCCCGTGTATACTCATGGGCCTTAAGTATCATTTATCTATAATTGGTGGGTGTGTGTGGGTGTGTGTGTGGCCACCACACTTTGTGTCAGCCCTGATGCCTTGGATTTAGGAGGCAGCGGCATGGTAGAGTAGGATGGTTTGAAACACTATTATTCATAGTCATTGACTCTGGCAACTACCTGCCTGTCAGCCTCACCTTCATGCCCTGTAAAACCTTGGAACACATCCCCTTGGAAGATATATTAAAGTATATGGAAGACAGGAAAGGAATTAGACAGTCAAAGTGGCTTCACCAGGGACAAATCACATCTGACTAATCTAGTGGCCTGAAGGAGTGGATGCATCAGTGGACAAGGGAAGAGCTACAAACCTCATCTGTTTGAACTTCTGCAAGGCCTTTAATATGGTCACCCACAACATTCTTGTCACTAAATTGGAAAGAGATGGGTGTGATGAATGCACTTTTAAGTGAATACAGAATAGGTTGGATGGCCATACACGAAAACTCACAGTCAGTGGCTCAATGTCTAAGTGGAAAACTGTGCTGAATGCTGTCTCTCAGGCGTCTGTAATGGGACCACTATTATTTAGTATCTTAATCAGTGGCACAGACAGTGGGACTGAAGCAACTCTGCAGGTGACACCAAACTGAGTGGTGCAGTTCCTAGTGCTGGAAGAAAAGGAGGAAATTTCACAGGCTTGAGGACCAGGCCCATGTAAAGGTTCATGAAGCTCAACAAGGCCAAGTAAAAGATCCTGAACCTGAGGCAGGGCAACCCCAGGTGTCACTATTGACAGGGGGATGAATGAACTGAAAGCAGCACTGAGAGGGGCTTGGAAACCATGGAAATGAGCTGGCAGTGTATGCTCACAGCCCAGAAAGACAGTCATATCCTGGGATGCATGAAAAGAAACGTGGCCAGCAGGCTGAGGGAGGCGACTCTCACCCTCTACTCTGCTCTTACGAGCCCCCACCTGGAGTCACTGAATCTGACACATGCTGGTTATGCTGTGTTTCTTCTTACAAGCAAGAAAGGGAATGCAGCAACAAACAACCAAATTCACTGCGTGCTCCTAGTAAGCATAGTTATGCTCATATCTTTCATTTGCAGCTATTTTTATCTCTAAAATGGAAAGAGAGGCTACAGAGGTCATTTCTGTCTCCAGAATGGAGATCAGCAAAGTTTACTTTTGACTTATCTTGCTCAGTCTCAGGAAGGACTAATATCGTATTTACACAAACCTCAGGTCTTCCCCTTTCCTTCTTTAGGTACTCTAGGTACAAATTCAATCATTTACTCAATAAACTGATTCCTATTTTTCTCTAAAACCCACCTAAGACACAGTTTATAGTATGAACTTCCAGCACTATGCAATTTTTAACTCTAAGGTGATATGTTTGTGTGGTTGTAAACTAAAGGCATAAATGAGTGAAATATATTATAATATATAATATTTTATATTATATTATTTTAGACATATAAAAAAGGCTTCATATGTTTTTTAGATTTACATTTAGAGGTTAGAACCTGTACTAGTTAAAATAAGTGATAACATATCACAGAAGTATATTGTATCTAACAGCATAAAAGCTCAGGTCTTTCCATTCCTCATTTTAACTCCCTGCATAGCATGAGCAGTACAATCTCAAGTTGGTCTGCATCTGCCAATATATA
>VZTA01006876.1:27686-38322 GCA_013398855.1 Mohoua ochrocephala | reverse complement strand
CCTTCCTTCCTTCCTTCTTCCCTCCCTCCCTCCCTCCCGTTGATATCTGCAGGATTGTTTCTCTCATTGAAGAGCTTCAAGGGGCAGAGGAGGTACTTCAGCAGAGTCACTGTGATGAAAATTAGGAGCCTCAGCAAGGTCTTGTCCTTATTATCTCTAGGAGCTCCTTCTAAGCAAAGCCTATCACACTCAGCCCATGCCTGGTCTACAACTCAGCTGTGCTGTATTCATGTCTGTGTCTGTCCATGCACTTCATTGATCTGCTCCCTGACAGGTGCGATTGGCTTCTCACCACAACTGTGCCCCCACTGTGGGCTTGGAGCTCCTCCCAGCTGCCTCCCTGTGCCTGCCCTGCCCCTTGGCAGGAGCACCTTCCCTGCCGAACCAAGCATCCACTGGAGGTAGTACCTGGCCCCCTGGGAGCAGCCAGCCTGCACTACACAGAATTATATGTTTGCATATCATTGTGTACTTATAAAACAATGCATTTAACCTGCATACCGACTTTTGCATTCTGACAAAGAAACTGATGCAACAGACATCCTAAGAGAAAAGTTAAACATGGTGCTAGACTGCTGCGTATAGTTTTTGGAGGTAGCTGTTTTAGAACAGCTGCGTTTCCCCCATTTTCTGAGCAATCAGAATTCTATACAGGCTGAATTACCTTCACTTTTGTGTGTTCCTGGTATGCATACCTTGAGGCAAGTCCATTTAGACTGAGTCAAAGACTCATCGTTGATTGTCCTGGGAAAGCCAAATGGCAGTCAAATGACAGTGTTAGAATGGGCAAAAAAATGGTATGAAATCCAACAAGGCAATCACACTAATTGCTTGAGTATGAGAAGCTCTCATTTTTTATGATTTTATGTTTTTCCAATATTAGAATAAAAATTTCATGTCTACATGTTTTACTTGCTGTAAAAAGGGTTCACTTTCAGCGATGGGTGGGGGTAGCAGGGAGTCCATAGCCTGGGGTGGAGAATTTTAAGGCATTTAAAATGTCAGTTTTACTATTTTTCATTCTATTTCTCTGGACATACACTGATGTTCTAAGACATTCTTTGTTTCTTAGATACCTTCAAGGACCAGACAAAATATGTCTGTGTTTGCCACAGTAAAAAAAGGTGACATGTCCTCATGCTGTTAGACTTGTGTCTAGCTAGGGCTATGTGAAAATAATCTCAGGATGAAACCTTCAGTACTACATCTCACTCTGGTGTGGCCATAAACTTGCATGGTTTTAGCCTTTTGGTGGGTCAGATAGTCCCCAAGAGCTGTCAAAAACGGGCTGACTTTCTAGCATTACCTTTGACAGCAATTTTTATATGTTAAGCTAATGAAATTTCTTTATACTCGACAGCAGAAACGAGGCTTTACATTCGAAAGTGTAAGATATAGCCCGTTTCAGCCTCCAATGCTCTTAGGAAAAAAATTCTATAGCTCTTTCTTATGTCCTTCCCACACCTGTTACTACCAAATGTAATCAAATCCAGTCTTTTCATTCAGTCTACTCATTATCATACTGCAACCCACTAGTCTTGCCTCAGGATGAGGGAACTGAGAGTAAACTGCAGCTCTGCTTCACACCTAGCCAGAGCTCTGCTAGGCCAAGTGAGAAAGCCTTTTAATTTTATTTGCATGAAATGCTACCAAAAAAAAAGAGGGAAAGCTATGCAGTATTTATATAAGTTCCCTAGCATCAGTTTTGCTATTCATATTCACTAGGTGAAAATTATCTTTACAGCCTTTTGAAGCCTTAAAAACCCTTAAGATACATCTGGTTTGAGTTGCAGCTATTTTTTTATTAATCTGAGCTTTTTTGGCTTTGGCTTCTGTACATTATCTAAAGCTTGCACAGCCAGCTGGCCTGAGGAATAGAGCAAAACTCATTAGAACATGCAAAGTATATGCCTGGCATCACCATTTCAATTCCTGCATGATCAGCTCACAATCTACAAAGAAATTTCAGGAGGACTTTGTTGCCAGGACACTGCAGGAGATGGGAACTGTGCCACAAGAGGTCAAAGACAATCTAGCTAAGGGTTACTTTTCTGGGTACAAATGAATAATTTGCTGTTCTTACTAAATAGCTACCAAGTGATATGGTGAAACCTTAACCATCAAACCTTTGCCTTTCAATTACTGCCTTTAGCAGACTCTTTAGCAGGCTAACTCTCAAACATGTGGATAGGGAGAATATAAAAGTCTTTCTGGGTATTAAGCAGAAAATAATCAGGAGGATTCAGGTAGTCACTTTATTCCTGGCAACTGAATCAAGACAAAACAATATAAAGGATAATTTCTGATCATCTTAGAAATTTTTCTTGGGGAAAAAAAAATCCTAAAAGTAAACAAAAATACTGCTCCTACTCACTCCAACAAAGCCACAATAATTTCCACAGATGCTGAAATAAATTCTAAGCCTTGAGAATGATTTCGATTATATTGGACTTTTTAATTTTTGGAAATACAGGCTGTCTTTAGTCAGCTGCTATTCAGAGATACTGGGACTATCTGGTTCAGCACAGCAGCAGTGGTTAGCAAGCAGACATTTTTCTGAGTGCCCACGTTAACTTTACATTTTTCATTGATTTCACCATCTTTCATTGTGTCTATACTACTAGTAATGGAGTTATTCCTGGACACTAGCTTACTCTGGTTTATGCTGCTTATTTATGGAACAGGAATATTTTATCTGCTTCTGGCATGGAATTTCATTGGGACATTCAGTCTTCTCCCAAGCATTTTCCGGACATGATGGGGAGGGAACTGGCACTGGCCAGGATTATTTCTCATACTAACTTTAGGAGGAGTCTATTTTGGATGCAAAGGAAGAAGTATAATCTGTTTGTCAATGTAATTTTGACATGTTTGCCTGTATCCAAGGCAATGTTTTATATTAGGGTTTGAGCCTTTACAGTTCTCTGAGCTGATGTATAACTCACTCTGCAGTCATTAAAAAAACAATGCATCCCTGAATGTTGCTATTCTCATCCCCATATCCAGGCCACGTGCCTGAGTCTCTCAGTGTTAGTAGTTATACAGATATACATCCTTCACTTCCATTAAGGATGTTCATTTTGGAAATGTTGCAGATGCTGGGGATTTTTTTTCCAGTATACCAAACGAGTAGGCAGAAGAATTGTTTTGTTTTTTATTTATTAGTGCACGAGCAACATAATTTTGATTTTTAGATGAAAGCAAAACAAAACACAAGAAAAACAAACCCCAAAACATGTGCAGCCTTCTCTAAGTGGAAGACAGGAGAATTCCAATCTGAAATTCACCTATCTGCCTGAGTTATCAATCCTGTTTTCAACACAATTTCAACAAAACCCCCTCCCCATTCTCATGTATCTTTCCTCAGGACTGCCTTAGTCCAAGTGTTGACCATAGAAAAGGCATTATATTAAGATCACAGTTTTATAAATAAAATTACTCCTAGAAATATATTGCCTTAACATTTCTTTAAATTTGAATGTAGGTTTTTTTACAATTATTTTATTGGAAAATTGTGTTTATTTCTTCTGCACCTTATATTTTGGAGATGGCGTTTTAGACATTTCCACAGCAATCCCATTTATTCTCAGAAAATGAGAGGGGGCTTTGATGTGGAATAGAATTCGTGCTCGTTTTAAGACTTAAAGCTGTTTATCCAAATTTAAAATAATAATAAAAAGAAATACAGTAAAGATAGATGGTTCTCTTTATCTTGCTCATCACCTCTTTGATTTCTTCTCTTCCTCCTATTCAAATGGCATAAAGGCAATGTGATAGTTACCTCCTGGTAACTCAGCAGCTATGCAGGAACACAAGTCAGAATTTCTTTAGCTTATATTGAGAGCAGGCAACCTGTTTCTTCCTTTCTCCTTCACCTCTCAAAATAATGGGATTTCCACTGTTAATACATTCAGTTAAAAAAATTACAATTGTTTTAAAAGCTATTCTTAAATACGGAATCCAGATGGTCTTATTGGAATGGGAAGATACTAAAAGGACGTTGGCATATATTCCCACCATCCACTTAAACACTGTTTAATGTTATGCCTATGTCTATACATAAAATAAAGTGATGTAATATCAGATCCTTATTTATATGACTGTCACACATATAGTAACCTTACCAGCACCATGACTATATGTTGACCCAAAACCAAGTATATATTAGTCCTATGCAAGCAAGAAAAAAATTTAGAAAGGATGCTGGAAGCGTTCATAGATTCTTCATTCTATTTCCTTCATCTCTTCCAAATTTCCAGACCATTGGCTGGACTAAGTAGTTATCTTCATGACATTGCTTAACCCCAGCCACCAACTAAGCATCACATAGTTGCTTGCTCATTCTCTCCTGGCTGCTCACTCACTCTTCCCGGCATGTGGAAAAGAATCAGAAGAATAAAAATGAGAAAACTCTTAGGTTGAGATAAAGACAGTTTAATAGGTAAAACAAAAGCTGTGTGCATAAGCAAAGCAAAATAAGGAATTCATTCACCACTTCCCCAGGGCAGAGAACTTTTCAGCCATCTCCAGGAAAACAGGGCTACATCACATGTAGCGGTGACTTGGGAAGACAAACACCATCCCTCTGACCGCCCCCCCCTTCCTTCTTCTTCCCCTAGGATTATATTCTGAGCATGATGCCATATGTTATGGAATATCCCTTTGGTTGGTTGGGGTCAGCTGTCCCAGCTGTGTCCCCTCCCAACTCCTTGTGCACCCTTCTCACTGGTGAAGTGGTGTGAGAGGCAAAAAACACCTTGGTTCTGTGTAAGCCCTGCTCAGCAATAGGTGAAACATCGCTGTGGTGTCAACTCTGTTTGCAGCATAAATCCAAAATACAGTCCCTTACCAGTTTGTATGAAGAAAATAACCCCAACCAAAACTAGGACACTTCAGATGATTTAACATCAGGAAAGGTAAATCCTAGTGTTAAACTCTTGCACCAAGGATATCTCATTTAAAAGGCTTCTAGTTTCCTTGGAGCCATTACTAGAATGTTAGAACAGCTGGATAAGTTTATTCATTGAGGTCAGTACCCTTTCATTTTGTCCTACTTTCTTTTATTCATGTAGGTATTATTTTCATGTCACATGAAAAATATCCAAGAAATATGTCTAAAACAAATTTTCATTACTCTTGAGGTTTAAGATTTTTTCAAATGTCTTGGACATGCAAAGCATACGCCCTCGTATGAAACACAAAACTGTGCAAGCCAAACAAAATGCATTGGCACTAGATAAGAGAAGGGAAATCCTTTATGCATAGCTGAAAGCATCTTTGTTTACCAGACATTGTGGAAGTGATGAAGGGTTGTTTGGTTTTTTTGGTTTGTGTTTTGCTTTTTTAGTTTCTGAGAAAAGCAGAGAAAACACAGATCTAATGTATTTGTGTGTTAACTGTGCTAAAATTAGCTGAATTATATGACTATGTATCATATCAACCCCTATTACTGATTTTTTTTCTGATTTTAAGGAAAACTAAAATAAATATTTTAATTTAAAATGTTTTATTTTCATGGCCACAATGTGGTCACAAAAGAACTTTGTTAAGGAATGGCTTGTAGCACGCTGCAAGCATTTAATCAAAATGTCTAGGCTAGATGATTTTATACTTAATTAGACATAGAAATAATCTCAGGAGTGTTGTTAATATCAATATTGAAGAGTACTAGATATAAGCAATGTGGAGGCATAAAGTTGATAATATTAGAGAAGGAGAACGTATGTAAGGGTATGCTTGCCTTTGCTAAGATGTCTTTGCTAAGATGTCTTTAATGCCTACGGTCATCATCCTTTAAGTTGTCAAAGGTGAAAAAAAATGCAAAAGCAAATGGTAATTGAGTCCCTTTGAGAGGTCAATAAATTTCAACATGGCTTTTATCATACTTTTACACAGACTACTTAAGTATATATATCAGAATACTAAAGATGATTACTACTGCCTTTCTGAAGAGTGAAAAAATACTAAAACGTACTATTCAGTGATGCCATCCAAAGTGGGATAATGGGAGGAAATCAGAAGATATGAATTGAGAAATATTTCGAGGTCAGAAGGAAAACGAGCATGGAACTTGACACAGCTCAGGAAGTTTTTATTAGAGAATGAAATAAGGTATAGTCCTTTTTTTTCTCCCCATATTAATGATTAAACCCCAATAATATTAACAGTGATGCTTTGGTATCCTCCTTTTCTCTTCTGTCTCTCTCTACCAAAATCATAAGGAAATATTCTTCCTCACTGCAGAGACAGTAATTCAAACAATGTATCAGACAGTAGTGAAAAAAACTTGAGAAATGTCGCACAAATAAAGTGAATTTACAGCCATGGGAATGCATATAAAAATACTAAGTTCAAAAAAGAATAAATGTATAATTATATTTCAAGGCTGAAGTTTTTGTCAGAAGAATAAATTTTGCGCCACTGACTTATCTTCACAGGCATTTTTATACACCATTTTCTACAAGTGTACCACAGACAAAAGTTGAAGGAAGCTCCCTTGAGAGAAAGGTTTTCTGTCAGGATGAGAATGTGCTTTTCTGACAGATTTAGCAAAGCTTACTAACTTTACTGACAGGGTTAAGGAGAAGTGGTCATTCCTTGGATAGCCTGGGACTTCAGCAAGCCAAAAAATGGATAAGAACAAATGTGCACCCTGTAAGAAAAAAGCCTGAGAGAAATAGAAGGAAAGCTCTTTTACAGTAATGATTCCTTAGGCTGCTAAGCAGAAAATGGGTTTTTTGAGACCTCAGTCTAAGAGATGCACAAAGAACTTCACAGCATGCATGCAGGATTATACACAACACTTGTTTAAGTCCATCTGCATTTTTATATTCTCCCTGTGAGGTGATCTGACACCCCATCCCACATATCAATAAACCCCTACAGATTGCATAGCAAGTATCAAACAGAAAAAAATTAAAGTAGTACTTGGTACTATTATCACTCAGAGTTGTTGCAGGAAGGCAACTAGAAGCCAAAGAAAAAAGTGAGACAGAGGTCACTATTCTATATAAGTAGACTGTAGCAGACACTGCTGCTATTTGATTTAAATTATTACTTTTTACACCTTTTCCTCCTCCCATGTTAATATCTAAAAGTACCATTGTCTGTTCTACTTCTCTCTATTTTCTGTGTAAATAGCTATTTCAGTGTCAGATAGGTTATCTATTAAATCTACCTGTTATCTATTAAAATACTCATTATATTAAAATAAACTGCTGTTCAAAACTACCTATTCGTCTTCAAAAATAATTTTGAGCCCTACAGACATACAGTAAGTTAGTGAATCAAAATTCAATTTGCATCCATGTAACTGTTCAAAATAAGTTTCTTCTGTAGCTGCTTTAAAGATTTAAGGGGAGAGAGAATAATAGTATGCCCTTGCATGTATTTTTCTGAGGCTAAACAATGTAGTGGAATGCCATTTATTTTGCATTTAAAAAAAGATACCTGTGAAGTCTTATACCATTCTTTTGTTTAAAGGATTGACTGACTGTATGAAATACCTAGCCAAGTTTGCCTTTTTGCAGGTAAACACATCTTTTAAAAAAAGGAAAATTTTGATGTCTCCACCTTGAGTATGGACAATTACCCAGAAAATACTTAACATGTAATATTTGAATGAAAATTTCAGAATAGAACATTAAATAAAATGAAGGCACAGGACTAATTTTGTTTAGATACTCGAACATTTTTAGATACCAAGCCATACAAGAAGTGTATTAGCAGAATGGTTTCTGACAGCACTCAATAAAGTGTAGATAGATGCCCCAATAACACTGTTCAGTAGGCATCGGTTTTTTCACGATGAATCTAATTAAATAGAGCTAATGACTGCAAGACGTGCAAATGAAGATATGAGTAAATGTATAAAAATTAGACTAGAGTACATCAAATTCTAAAATTCTCATTGGCTCCTTTTCATAAATGGACTGGGATTATGATGGCCTTGTAGCAATCTCCAGTACTCAGCTTTCAGAGCCTGGCTAAAATCTGCTGTTGGAATAATCAGGTGGCCACTCAGCAGAATCCTAGGAAAGACTTGTAGCTGCATTGGTAGGAGCCATGCAGTGTAGAAGACTGTATCCAAATCTGTTTGAAGTCAGTCAAAAGAAATAAGAAATTTAAAGATGCAAATTATCAGAGCTGTTTTAGACATCTGCCTTAGGCCGAGGTGATTCATGACCTAAAGATGTCTCTCTCTCCCTATTCCTTTTAAGGAGAGGTCAGCATAGACAACTTAAAGGTCAGATTTCATAGTCCTCTTGTTCCATAGTCCTCTCATTTAAAATCCATGAAACGGCATTTTCACAAATTCCATACCTATTCATTTTCAAATCCAGGCATTCCCCAACCATGCCCTTTCTGGTAATCCTGACAATTTGGAGGTAGCATTTAGAAAATTGCCAGATCTTCACAACTGGGCATATCATCAGGAGAGGTACTTAATTGTCCGAGAAAGTACATAGAAATTCAGAAATATTGAATTTTCTTTTCAGAAGGACTCAGCATGAGTATGAGATTTCTGTCTGCAAGCAGGGTGACTGTGGTAATTCCAGCAAGCTATGAGATCTAATGTTTTGAATTTATGAACACAAACTCCTCATTGGGATTGCAAGCAGGCAAGCAGCCAGTTCCACTAGGGGTTTACAGCTAGGCTCTAGTGGTGAGATAATTCTGAACTGGCATGGAAATCTGGTTCCAGCTCACGCTCCTCTGAGAGCCTGTGGCAGTCAGAAGGCTACCACCTAAAATTATTTTTATAGCTGAGTGGTAATTGTCAGGTAAAACTTCAGGGCAGATCCTTCACAAACTCATACGGAATTCTGTAAAAAGGCTGTTAGATGTTAACAGGCTATTTATGGTTAGCACCTTGCTCTACCTTTACAGCCACCAGAAGGAAAGTGGCAGATTATATTCTGTAAACACTCCTTCTCAATTACGTCTCTGTGCTTGGCCAGGACATAGCTTTTGATAAATTCATTCTTTCAATAAATTCATTCTTTCAATTTTCAGGCAAAATGCCAACATAAGCACAAATATTCCTACCTTTTCTTGGAAGCCAAGGCATCTTTGTAGCACCTTTAATTTTAGTTTTTTGTGACTAGTGATAAATACTGGACTGCATTTTGAAAATCAGTAGAAATTCCTAATACGAATACGAATCCTTCATACAATAGGGATGGGACATAAGACTGATGATTACTTATCAAACATTCTTTTTGGAATCTATGTTAATCAGAGTTGTTGCAGCACAAATACCTGATAAGAAAATGAATAAGTCTTGGGAGACATAAGATAAAACTTCTGACTACCAAGAAATTAAAAGATGCAAAGGAAACCCCAGTCAAATTAATTGGTTGCCACTCCTAGTGTTTGTCTGCAGGTGTTTGACCCACGAACAGTCCTGTTTCCTGATACCTGTCAGTAGAACTAAAGAATATTTTGCTTTTTTAGCATCAGTAGAATGTATACAATAAGGACTTTCAAACTTATAACATGTGAGAAGCTTATATACAGCAGCTTGAAATGAAACTATTCTTATGAAAGCAGTTTTTAATAAAGCAGCTTTCGTTTCAATCAGGCGCTGAGACAGTCCAAAGGAAGAATGCCCTGTCCCAAGAAACATTCAGGGTTAGGTTGGAATGGGCTCTGAACAATCTGATCTAGTTGAAGATGTCCCTGATCACAGCAGGTAAGGTTGGGCTAGATGGCCTTTTAAGGTCCCTTTTGACCCAAATCGTTCTATGAGTCTATAATAAAGTAATTAGGAAAAGAGGAACTATCAAGGAATACTTAAAATGACATGTGCTTTCCCCTTCAGTTGTATCTATTTTTTTTTCTTTCCTTGTCTTTTTATTCTTCATTTGTGAATTTATGATTGATGAGTGCTGCAGGCCTCTCCTTTGGGTTCATCACAGCCCACCATTGCCAGAACTGCGCACCGCATGAGGCTGCCACAGGAAGGGCCACGCTGCGGTAGAAGCGTGAGCTGGTTGCTGTTTTCATTTGTGCTGGGTACACGTGCTCAATGGACCATTAACATGGACCAGCTCCTCTCTCAGCTCTCCTCTGGCATCAGTGTGCCCACAAGGGAAGAGAATGGAACAACTCCTCTGTGCTGGATCAGCAGCTGAAGTGTCCTGAAGAGAAAATGTTTGCGCTTGGACCTGACACAGCAACCATTTGGCTCACAGTAAGAGTTTGAGCAGAAAGCACAGAATAATGCTGAAGCAGATATGACATGAGCCAAATGGTTCAGCTTCCCCACAGTCTGATTGTTTGAAACAATCCCATTTCAGCATACAAAAGCTCGCACTATGGAGATTTCAGTTTTCCTATATAAAGTACATCCTTTGCTTATGCTGTCAGGAGGTCTATGTCAGCCAAATGCCAAATTCTGTGAAAAAAGCAGCAACTTAACATTGGATTTTAATTAAATGGGAAGTCAGTATTGTATTATGACAAAAATCCAATATCTTTGGAATTGACACAAAACTTTCCATTAGCATCTCTAAAATTTGGCTTTTAGGTTAGAGTTAGGTTTCTTTGGTTGGTTGGGTTTTTCTTTTCAGATACTATTTAATGAAATACAGTTCTAATGGGTTTGTTTTTTTTTTTTTTGTGGAAGAATGTA
>VZTA01006876.1:0-27677 GCA_013398855.1 Mohoua ochrocephala | reverse complement strand
TTTTTTTTTTTTTTCAGTAACTCTTATTAGGAACACTTTGTAAAAGTCTAGAACGCCGAGGACTTTTGAACCCCAAACATTTCCACAACACTTTGCATCTTCTCTTCACCCTAAAAAAATGAGATGTCAGCATAAAGGTAATAAATTCTAAAGTTTACAATCAATTTGCTTGCAATCAGCTCAATTGCAATCAACTCAAACTTTAGGTCTAATCTTCGTATGGTTAATAGGTACCTAAATGCTTTCAGGTTCTGTGTTGAGCTAACAGATTTAACAATGTAGGTGTACACAAGATCTTTTTTTGTCTTTTCTTAAATCAGGAAAATGTCTTGGATTTGAAAAATATCCAACATGGACTTTAGAGCTTAGTGTTATGAAAGTAACCTATATTACTATAGGTAATAACTATATTCCTAGGATCAGGATTTTTATCACACTAGTGATATTTACAGCTTTACAATATTTGTTGCTTCAATAAAAGAAAACAACTCCTTCCAAATACAATTGAAGCCTCACAGCATAGGAAACTGTATAATCAGCCAAAACCTTTGAAAATTCTGGACTTAATCATGTGCTTATTTGCCTTAATTAAATCATCCTAGTTGTGAAAGGTGCTAACAGCATTCTGAGCCTCAAAATCGTGCAGTTTTTAACCACAATCATCCAGTCAGGAATATCTAGCCTGGACTTTAAACTTCACAATTAGGGGAAATAGCTATGCTGATGTGTAAACAACCAACCTGTAATTACAGATCTCATACCTTAATAATTATTGATTTAAGATCTTAATAGGAACCATCCCAAATTTTTTTTCTAAAGACAGCACTTCATTATAGATAAGGCAAGTGGTTCATGGCTGAAAATCAACATCTAAGTTTGGAAGTCAGACACCTAAACATTAAAATAACACAACATGCAACATAACATAATATAATGTATAAAAAATTTTGCTGTCTGATCTGCCAAGTAGAACTACCTAAAACATGAATATATGACTCAAAAGTTTAGTTAAAAGCATTATCAACAGGGGAAATCTCTAATTATCCATGAATTTTTTTTTTCATTTATTTAAAATTCTGAACCTGAACTCCTCCAAAATAGCCATGTAAACTAAGTACCTCAATTTGATTTTAATATTCTTTACGTAGGGGAATCTAATTTCTGGACAGTCCCAAAGTACCAGCTGTATTTGTGTGCTAAAATTATTCCTCAGAGTGTGAGCTAGTCCTTTTCCATATGAAGTGAGGCATCAGTTGTATCCAATGGCCTTTTCTGGATGTGTTCCAATGTATCTGGTGAAATCAAGAAATATATTTGTGCTGGAGAATGCTGGTCTTTCTGATAGGCACAAAACATACCGAGCAATATGCTTAAGATACCTAATAGTTGTGGAGATGGGGAGGTTGGCACACTGGAATCTGCAGAAATATATAAAGAAATAAATTTTATCTGCACTATAATAATTATAGGCATAGAAAATAAGTCAGGATCTATTAAGTGTCCTGGAAACAGTGACTGAAAGTCAGGACCTGATCTTTGCAGCTCCTAGGCTTCATTCCTGAATTACAGAGACAATAATTTTCTTTTTCTCCATGCTGTCTTTTGCCATGAGGTATTTTGAGCTACTTCTTCAATGTTTCATAGCTGCAACAGAAATGTAGAGTGACATAATTCCAGAGAAGTTCACAGGCTGGTGATTATAGAATAATGTAATGCAAATTTGGACTCTTACAGGTGTCTCATTTTCTAAGTGGGTATTTGGTCCATGAAGATATTCCAGAAAAAGAGCAGGAGTCATCAGCAGCTTTTTAAAAAAGCAAGAGTCTGTAACTATGATTAGTCATAATTCTTCATGGTGTGTGCGTACGCTGGGAGATCAACTCAATGCTGGATCGCTGAAGCCAAGTATAACTTAATAGGGAAAAAGAAATATTCAAAACACAGAAGTTTTGTACAGGCACAGAAGCGTAAGTCTTGATCCCAGAGGAATTCAAAGTCAAACAGGTGCTGCTTATTTTCACAGAGATTTCCTGGAACCTAAATCTTTATTTAAGTGCCTAAATTCTACCTGACATATTGGAGCTATGCCAGAGGAAACATAAATAAAGAGAAGGAAAACAAAACTTTCAACAAGATAAGCAGAGTTTTCTTTACAATAAAGAGAATTTTGCTTCTTTTCTAACAGTATACAGATTCCATTTTATCCTGTTTATAATTTATAGAACTATTCATAATAGTCACAAAGTGGTTCGTGTACCTTTTATGTTACTTTATATATATGTAAATAAAACATTTTTGTACCTTTGGGAAAGTTTCTTTGTGTAGGGGTTTTTTTATTATGTTTAAATATTTAAGTTCTACATGTGATGCAAGGATCTGTTAAGTTAAATAAAAATCATTAATAATACAGTTACACTATTAAATACTGCATCATTTCACTGACAGATTTTCAAATTATTAATATAAGCCTGTTGTATTTTTACCTTGAAGACAACCTTAAACTGCAATGGATGGTATGTGATGGAATAAATGATCTTCTAGGAGCCAAAGATGAGCTTAAAATATTTTCAAATATTTTAAGTACTTTTTGGCAAACAGTGGCATGACTTTGGGACTACTTAAATAGGCTTACAAACATCAATTGAAATTGCTTTTATCATCCCTAGCTTAGTATAAATTTATAGAATGTAGTACCAGAGAACCTGAAGAAATGAAAAGGAGTGTACTTCTAGTCAAGATTCTTGAGGCATGACGTGCTTATAGCCCTGGATGTCAACACCCCAATTATCTTACCTTGTTCATTGATACTAAAGCATGCATTCTGAAATTGTTTCTCCAAATATGAATATAGGAGAGCAGTAAGGAAGTTGCTCTAGTGAGTGAAGGATCAACAAAGGTATTTATTTAATAATTTTTTTTTCTGAATTGATTGAGTAACAGTGGCATGTGTTGCATTGTTCTCATCTCTATGAATGATTAGTAATAAAATAAAAGTGGAATATCTGGTCTGTTGCTCGCTGGTCTTCAGAACTCTACATTTTTCATTTCTTAAGTACTTATTTTTATTGATGAAATGAAAAACCTAAAAAGGTAAGACCTCAAGTGTAATTCAAAATGGTGCTGAAAATGTTATCTACTTTTGTTGTACAAAGATCACATGATGGGGAAACTACATAGCATGTAAAACAACCAACCTTGCAGCTCAAGTAATGTTCCTACTAGGCTGCACTTTGATAATTATGTGAAGATTGGCCTTAGCACCAGTCCCCTTTAAATTTTTAACACGAAACAACATATAAAACATGAAAAGCCATTGTTAAAGTCTGTTAAATATGAGTTCTAATAATAAACATAAATACGTCAACAGGGAAAAAAATGCACAGAAATGTGCTTCAGATATGTTAAAATGTAATTAATGTGATTAAAGCTGAGAATATGCTAATTTTTTTCCTGAAAATTTTCTTTCATAATAATTGTTGATAGATATTATGGTTATAGCCTGCCATCATAAAGTTTTTTAAACAAATTGCTATTTCTAGGAGATGTTGTGTGTTTCAGCTAACATAAAGCCAATAGATGGATTTATTCGGTTTACACTATCTTTTGATGTTTTGAGTGAAAAGTAAGATGATATTGACACTGACAAGCCTGTGTGGCAAAACTCTGACCTCATCCTAAGGAACATGAGCCGAAGGTAAGCAAAAACACTTTCAGTGTTCTTTCAAATTTTCTGTTGAAATCGAGGTATTTCTCCAAAACTACAGGCCAGTACTTTGAAAAACTGATTAAGTCTGGGAGCTGGGTGTAAATATAAATAATATACAAAAAATCTAGTAGAGCCACATGACAAATAGATGCCTTCATCTGAACACTATTAAGCATCTTTAGGAGACTCTGAATTGCTTGATTAAAAATTGTTGCCTTTACTGTGAAATGTCTCATCAGAATAAACCATCCAAATCTGCGTTTACAGAATAGCAATTTTGTATGTGTCAAGTATTCGCTGAGTTACACATTACTATATCAGTCACATAGTAAATGCCACATTTCTTAAAGATAGGTATCCCCTTGTCCAAGATGTTCAGCGTTTCTCTCTCTATGTCCCAGATGCTCTGTTACTTCTATGTGTGAAATCAGATGCAGCAAAAAAGCAGGACTGAGAGAAGCAGACTTACCAACAAAAAGTAATACATATGCAGATGAGTGGTTTATAAATAAAATACCATTCCAAGACAACACTGAAGGGGGGAATAAATCCTAAGATGGAAATCTCCATGCAACAGCATTATGAAATCAAACTCGTATTTTTCCTTTCTTAGATATATAACACATTTTGCGAACTTCTCTTTTTTAACTTCTTTTTTTCCTCACTTACACTGACAGTTTGATATCTCTGCCCTTGTGAGATTTAAAACTTGATGCACTGAGAGAGTCGAGTTTTTAAGGCCATTATTATTTTTACTGCAGTGTACAAAGAAAATGCTGATGTACTTCTGCATAGTGCCTCCTATATTTTGTGAAAAATTCCCTTCAGAAGCTAAGCTAACATCCTGTATGCCTTTAAAGTTTGCTAGTATGCTCCCATCTGCTCTTCTAGTGAAAGATTAACCCCCTTATGTTATGATTGTCAGACTTCAATAGCGATCTTCTCATGTTCTCCACCTTCTGAATATATTCCTCCTGTTCCTGTACTCATTAGCAGAACCAGATTTTGTTCACCAAGGAAATTCAGCCTGGCATTTCTCATGCATACATACACATGGATAGATATGAATATCTGTACATATGTACACATACTCTCACACGTTCACACAGCGAGAAGCACTTGCAATGTGTGTATGTAAAGTGAGGATTGAAGAGTTTAGTCTCTTTTCAGTTAAAGAATAGTGCATTTTATTTTTAACTTAAAAAAAAAAAATCACCATTTTTCAGGATACAGAGTGATATCAAAATAATCTATATATCTAATTTTCCCTTAAATTTAAGTTTTTTCACATTTCCTCCTTTTTCCTCTTCTTAACAACACGGAGATTTGAGTGACTGTGAAAGAAGTTACAGTGGTGAGAGTACATGAAAGTGAGTTACTGTACACTACAACAGAACTAAATAAGGCTCAAGAACTAATAGAGACTGGGAGTAAATATACAGACTAGAGTAGAATTTAAGGTGCAAAGAAGAATAGATTCAGGGTCTTACCCTAATCTGAGATCAGTGGAATTTAACAATTTAAATCTTAACAACGCTGAACTTTTAAGTATCATTGAATTCATGAAAATAGATTCAGTCCATGTAGATCCTACCAAAACTAAGGACTAGAAAAGAAAATTCCACCATCAGCTTGATTGCAAAAACCTTTTTATGCCTTTATTGCTGAACAGCCATTACAGATTCCTTAACCTATTAAGACCATCACTTTTAACTCTCAAATTCTATGGGCATACACACTGAAGTTCACAAGTGTTCAGAAACCCTTGTTCTGAGATTACGATTATCATCTATCTGCTGCCTACAGCTTCATTATGATAAGCACTAGGGCAAATTTAGGTTGCCCTAAAAAAATCTGAGATACCAATGGTGTTCCCAGCATTAATAAAGAGTGAAATAATTTGAAGAGTCCATGCACAATAAATTGCACAGAAAATTAGCAATTACATCATTTCCCTGAGGAACAAGTGGCACAGGTAGCAGACTCCTTGACTTAAATTGTGCATTAACCTGTGCATAACACCATTCTCCACTCTTTCATTTGATCTGTGTGTGGTGCAGGGAGACAGAAAGAGGACAGAGAAATTAGAAGTGCATTATTCAGCTAGGGTGAGAGGTGGATATACAGCAGCAGCTTTATCTCTGCAGTGATGGTCTGGGGATATTTCACAGTTACCTCAGAACAATGAATTATATCCCCATTGGAATCTAGGATAGGTATTTAAGTCATTATTTCAAGTTGTGTCTTTCTTTAAAATAGATTTTCTCTTTTAAACCTTGGCTTCTGTTTGACCAATATTGCAAATATTAGCATTCACACTGTATTTTGGAAAATACCTATTGGCTGGCAACCCAACAACCTTTCTTTTCTGTCTAAACAAGGACTCTGTGATTCATCAAAATACACATAGATCTAAGGACAAACTATGAAATAGATATTTATCTTCTTATGGTCACACTCGCACTCAAACACAGTTTCCCCCAGAGATTTTGGAGATGGCATCCTTAGATATATTCTGGTCTGACTGGACATGGACCTGATCATCCAGGTTGAGTTTGGCCCCACTGAGCAGGAGATCGGACAACATGACCTCTGGATGTCCCTTGCAATATCCATGATTCTGTGGTTTCATTTGTTTGACTTTCTGACCAAATAATAAAAGTGTACTTTGCAAAGTTCAGGAAACCACAGGCAGTCTCTCCTTTAAAAAGCACCATGTGATAATGTAGATCATCCCTCTGATTCAAACCTAGAGCCATTCCTTATAACTTCCTTTGATTAGACAGCTATCACATTTTAAATTTACCTGGTACTGATGATTCTTCCTTTGTCAAGTTTCTTATGTTTATAAATTCTGGTGATAACATCTGCCTAGTTACAAAATTATGGACTTGTCTGTACCCAAGTCCAACTGTGTCTAAATCAGACAATGTATTTCATGTTCTTTGGAAAACTTGCACAGTAGTTGGACTAGGTTTCCTTCTTTTAGGGTTTTAATGCACTGTGGACCTGATGAATTAATTAGGTAATAAAAGATGTTTTAAGACAAGAAAAAAGGCTTTATGGAAAAAGAAAGGGCAGGAATAAAAATGGAAAATGTAAATAACTCTGACTGCCAAATAACTGAAGGTAACCTCAATGGCATCTGTAATACAGGTCATACAGGAAAAGTAAATGAAATTTGTCCTGCTATTACAGTGACAATTCATATTGTACATTAGTACATAGTGTAAATTACTGATTATTAAACTGTTGCCCAGTTGAAATCACACTGAATCACATTGAAACAACTACATTTTTTTTTAGATTTCATCTGAAATTAACAACCTAATGAAAAACAAACTTGTGCAAACACTCTAATGGCTCAAATGCTTTATTGATTTTAAATAAATGACATTCAGATTAAAGAACTGGAAAAAAAACCCCTATACTTGTGCATTCTGCATTCCCTTTGCTTTTAAACCAGTTGATCATCTTATCTAGATTGTTTTATGCCTTACCTATTCAGATAATAATAATATTTTCATTTACATCTTCCTTCTTTAAGAACTGTCAATTATTGTCACATCATGCAAAAATTTTCTCAAGTGAAGTTAAGTGTTGGAAGCCTCTGACTTCCTCATGAATCAACAGGAAAAGGACGCAACTGTAAACTGGTTTTACATTAGCAGGGAATGCTGACGTCATCCTGCAAACACTTCCTCCATGTTACTGGAAGTAGAACAGTTCTTGTATTTACCAAGGCTACGGGAGGGCAACTGGGCTTTGTGCATACCTTTCCTCTGGTCCAGAATGGCATGGCTTCTGACATGGCAAAATGAAGAAACATAGCTAATTTAAACACATTTGGTGTGATTTGTCTGTTTCGAGTTCAAACATCTAAACTTCAGGTATTTTATCTACTTTTGTTCTCCTATAGTTACTAAAAGGAGATGGGCCATTACTCTATCATCGAGGCACATTTATCTCACATGCATCAGAGGGATCGCTGCGTCGGCTCCCCTCGAGCCACCCCTCTTCGAGGGAATCTGCGGCTGTCCTGCAGCGTCCCTGGCCACAGGGGTCGGCCACTGCTGACAGGAGCTGGCTGCTGTTATTGCTGTGCTGTCCTTCCCGAGTGGGGAAGGGGGCTCGCAGAGTGTCAGCTGGGGAGGCGCCGGAGGCAAAGGAGGAGGGAAGGGTCTTTGTGTAGGTTCCAGCAAGATGGTTCATTGTGGAGGGCCCAGGGACGAAGACACTGGGAAAGCTGAGGGAAGGGTTTATAAGGGGAACAGGGCAACCAACCAGGGAAGGGCAAATGGGCAGAGGGAAACTTGAGGGACAACCGGGGAACAAATCAGAACTGGGGAAGGAGGGACTGGGTAGGGAGGAACCAATGGAGTATCATAGTGAACAGAACTTTCGAGAACATAATGAATATTTAACAGGGGACATCCATATTGAACGGAGAACATACATAATAAACAGGGAATACAAACAGGAGGGGCGAACACACATATGTGGCAGTGGTCCGATGACCACGAGGGCGCTGCAGCCCTCCAGAGGGCTGAGCCACCACCACAAGGGATCCTCCACATGGCTTCAGAAGTCAAAAACTAAGGAATTCAAAATATATTTGATTATGTCAGGAGGCTGTGCCACTTACTTCTATACTTTAATCATACCTACATACCCTTACATACCTACATGTCTCCTTTCTCTGTCCACCCACAGAATCACAGCAAGGTTGATGGTGGAAAGGTTGCACACTGTATACTTGGACTCACAAGTACTGCACATATACCCTAGATCTTCTCAGTAGTGTCAAACAAATACCCTAAAAAAACTTATGTCAAGATTTCATTATCACCTTTACTTACTCTGGATTCTCTCACTCACCACAGGGGACCTGATATAGTCCGTGTAACAGGAGATGAGGCCAGGATGTTATTGAAGCTCAGTAATTTGGACCTACCTAATATAAGCAAAGTGAAGAAGGAAAAAAGGCCTTAGGCATTAATTTTTCACTTTCACAGAATAAATCAAGTTTAATGTATTTTGTTGTACAATCACTTTGTTTATTTTCTCAGTGTTATTTAATTCCTGTGTAGTCATTGCTGTACAAAAGCAAGTAACTCTCAAGTGTAATAGTAGTGCTTTCACATTTATGGTACCATAAAGTGTAAGAGCTACTTAGTGTTGATATATATTCTCAGATACCCCTGCAGACTTTTATATGTTAGAAAGATTGCATGTCTAGTAAAACCAAGACTTAGTGAATATAAAAATGCCACCTTGTCTTATAAACCAAGTTTGCCATTCGCGGTATATTTTACACTTACTTCTCATAATGTTACTTATAAAAACCTTCTTTGTCTTGTATGGGTTTGTCATTTTTTAAGGAAGAAAGAAAAATATAGGTAAATATTCCTTCTGCATTTCAAAATCTGATTGCTAAATAATAAGAAAGTAGCAACCATCCAAATTTCATGGGTTATGTAAAATTTTATCCTTTCTGCTGAAATTATTGAATGAGATACATTACTACAAGTATCTGTCATTATTCTTGGAGATATTTCAACTGAGCATAATGCTGAGCATTATGGAATGTAGTTCTTTTTCCTCATGTAATTCAAGCTACCAATTAAAAACCTCTTAGAATAAAACTTCACACAGACCAGACTAACAAAAAGATCCACGTCTTCGTTCTGTGAGCAGTGCTAAAACAAAACCTTTGAAGACAGATGGGTAGCGGAGGACAAGGGGAGGTAGTGGTGGATAATTGGGACAGCTTACTAAGGAATTAGAGATGTTCCGTGTGTTGTGTGCATTTTCTGCCCTTCCCAGTATGCCAGCCTGCACGCAGTCAAGTGTGCAGCTGTTAACATCATAACTGGCTGATGCTACATTAACTTTTTACTTCCAGTGAAAATGAGGATCAGAAAAACCTCTCCCAGTAAGCGCTTTTGACTGTGCTAGCCAGCTTCCCCATAGCTCTTCTGAATCACTAGTGATCAAATTATCTGCCTTGAGTGCTAATTGTGTAGGAGGTGCTTTAAACATTCCATTGTGGCCAACAGAAACAAAGAGATAGATAAAAGAGAAAGAGAAAACTCTGTGAGAAAATCAGCAACCTGAGTTCTACAAACAGTGTGTAATGATAGAAAAATGTTTAGAGCAGCACTATGGAGAGATTATGTATTTACATGACACATATGTAAACATACGTTGGAGGCAATGAGGTTTTATCCATTATCAATTGTGACGTAATTTATAGTATTCTATTTCTACAACAACACAGCAAGAAGATAGAAACTTAAATGAGAGACACAATCACTGAAGTAAAAACAAACAAACAAACTGAACAGAAAGAAAAAAGCTTGCTTTGCAAAGGCAGCTGTTTAAAACTGTGGAGGGAGGAACAAAATATGAAAAGCTGTTCATGGTGGGAAAATGAGAAGTAGATTAGGACTATTTTTAAAAAATTGTGGCTGCTTATATCAGAAAAAAATAGGGCAAGACATGAAAATATGTTAAGGGTCAAAAGTGAAGTGTAGGAGACCTAGAATGATGGAGATGTTGGCATGTGGGAAAAGGAAACACATCTTTGCTGCCAAAAAGGGAGAAGAATTAGAGGTGAAAATCAGTTGATTGAGATAAAAGGGAGGGAGAGGAGGAGGAAATTTGGCTATGAAGTTTCGGCAGATTGGAGAAGTGGGAAGTAAGGTGTGAAAAGAGAAGCTGTGTTTGCATTTGCACCTATAATTGCAGATGTTGAGTGATAACCTCCCATGAAATAGTCTTAGTTGAAAGAGCAAAAGCTAAGTAAGCAAAAGATAGGGATTTTTAGTGAGATTGTGGAAAGGAAAGGATTCTATTGGTNCTCCTGGAGATTTGTTACCTGGGGGTTTTTTTCTGATTTTTTTTTTTTTTTTTTTTTTTTGGCAAAGAAATCGTGACTATGATTATACAGTTACTTCTTATGAACGTCGCACTTAATATGCTGCTTAGGAAATTCCTTGTTACTTGATGGTATCCATGTGACTGACTCCAACAACCTTTACGATTGTGACATAAATGCAGCTAAACCTGGAAATCATTACTCACAGTAGGTCAAGACTAAAATGGGCTTGGATATTGAAAGAACCTTAACAGTCACAAGAGGTGACATTTATAAATTAATGCAAACTAGAATTAGACACTAACGTTTTTCAAACTTAAGAACTACATACAAAATCTGACCAGAAGAAATACAATGGCATTTCTGAGCTTGTATCTTCCTTAAGAATGTGATGCTAGACACTACTAAGTCATTAATTCTCTTGTAAGTATTTTAATATAAGCAGTAAAATTATAGAAGACATCTGCTACCTGAGTAGCAAATCTGACAATGCCCCAAGTAATGATCAAAAGCCTGGTTTGCCTGTAGCAGAATGGAAGTTCTCTCATGGGTAACTATGACTTAAAGCCCTTCATTACCCTAATTTTGGCCCTGCTATTATTACCTTTTCCTTTATCCTCGGAACAGCTTGAATGTTGTTCATATATGGTCTCCAAAAGGCGTGAAAAAAAGTGTGAAATTTTATTAATCAGAATGGATTTGAGGAGGTGGAAGGAATGTAAACAATATAATCTAGTCTACAGATTAATGATGCAAAAGAGAACTCTAGAGTGTTCTTGCCCTTTATGCAACAAGCAGGATAAAAATGCTCTGCCAATATTGGTAATCAAAGGGAGAAAAGGACATAATTATGGCAGAAGTTTGGTTTTGGTTGCTTTGCCTGTTTGTTTCTTCCATGAGCCTCATAATGACCTCCAAGACTGTCTCATGTGTCTTTCATAAATTCTTAGAGATGGCCTACTGTAGGATTGAAGTTTCTCCATTTCCAAGCAGGTGCTTGGAATTTTCTTTGTTTATTTGTTTGCAGGTTTTTTATTTAGTTGTGAGAAAGCTATTAAACAGATGGGCTTTGCATTTTGGCCACATAAGACTTGATTCAAATGGATTATAGTCAAAAGTGTTTAGTACATTGCACCTGCCATACAATCATATTATCACTTGTGTCTAGATTATAATGCACAATAAGTAGCATCACATTTTGGACAGAGATATGGATTTGGAATAAAAATTCTTCCTGATATCTGGAGTGTTATTTACAACTACTTTAAGATTGATCCTTTCAATCCCTTTATGTTCTTTTCCTAGGTTTCACCTAGTTAAATAGCAGTGGCACAGATGGGGATGGAGGAGAGAGAGATATCCATCACCGAATCTGAGTGCATATCACTTAAAGCTGGGTGATCTCAGGCCTTGCATTAAAAGATACTGGTCAACAGTGTCAGACTGTTAATAGAGCCCAAGTCATAAAGTGTTGTGGTTAGACATAAAAAAACCAGTCACCGTGATGATTAGACTTGCTCAATTCTGACATCCTAAATTTTGTTCCAAGAACTGATTTTTTTGTGGAGCATTTATCAGATCACAGCTGGTTCCTGGTATATTTGTTATTACTCCGGGAAAACCTGTCTGGTCCAGTGGCGAGGATTTCTTCATTGCATACCGATGCAATCAAGATATCACTGAAGTTGCTCTGCAGTTTATTTTTTCTGCATAAATAGCCACTGTGGTTGTCATCCCAGTGGTTGTATGAATGACAGAGGAGGCGACATAAAACAACATATGTTTTGTAATATGGCATACTGTGCTAGTAAAAGAGAAAGCTCCTGTGGGTGATGAACACAAATCTGATTCTTTCAAAAGAAAGTGAAAGACAAAGTGCTTTCTTTGGAGTAAGAGTCCAGAATTTATATAGTAAATAGGATGCAAGTTGCCCAGACTGGATAATTTGACCATTTCCCCGGAACACCATATTATCTGTATTAAAGCACCTAAAACATCTTTATCACTCAACTACAGCAGCAGTAGTAATGGTAGTAGTTGTAGTATTGGTAGTAGTTTTTGCATTTCCACCAACAGTCTAGCTCCATCTACTGAAATGTTTTACTTGACTAAGACGTTCACGTTAAATTTTGGAGAGTTTTCCTTAATGCTTTGAGGCAGTTTTTATTCTTGATTCAAGGCAACTCTATTATGGTGTCATACATTTAATGCACAAGGCCACTGACTGGATGAAAATCCATTTTGTTCTTCAAGCTTTTCAAGGAGCCTGAATATCAAGAAAGAGCTGTAATGAAAATTCTTAGTATACTGCTTTAGGTCTTGTATATTAATTCCATTATTTTCATACATTTCTTTTACAGTCTTTAAAGAATATTTTAATTCAAAATATAGAAATAATAAATGTAAAAATAATACAATACAGAATATTTTTATGTAATGATACCTCTTTTATTTTGAAGGGGAAGAGAGTTTAGAAATAGCTTTTCTTCTTTTGCAGTAAACCAGCTATGCAGCAAGAAAATCAAGGACAAACCAGTCTCTTTATACTATATTAATGACACAGTGTTTCAATATCAAGTGTGATAACTCATACACAAAAAACTAATGTATAAAATGCGCTAGTCATTGACTGGAAAGAAAATAGTTCAGCAATATAGAAGGCAAAAATAGTTTAGCATAAGTTAAAAAAATACATCATCAATATTGTTTGACAGCACACAAGGGCATAATTTATACCAAAATGCCATGAAGCCATTATTTAAAAATTTCCGCAGGTGAAGGTAGTGTCTGTGGAAGTGTTTGCTTCTTCTCTTCACATTTAGGCTTGCAAGCAATACTTTGTGATATTTCTGTATACTTTGTTGAAATTGTCTAATAAATCTTGACTTACTTAGCTGCTTCTGAAGCAGGTCATTCAAACAATGTGGTTAAGTAAGCACAATGTCCTAAGAGTTATGTTGACTTTGTAAGCCTTGGACTCAATGTCAGATTAGCTAAAGCAGCCAATGCAGTAATGGCATTTTAGCTACTGAAATCCCTTCATTAAAATTAATGTAGCAGAGGTTTTTTTGATGGAAACTAATTACATATCTTCAGCTGGGAAATTTATGAAAGCATTTCTATTTGATTTAAATATGTTTTTAGATGCTGATTATTTTTCAGACAGTGCATTGATTAGTAATTCCAACAGCTCTGTCTGCTTGCAAAGATCTATGCAGACTTTTGCCACTAATATTTGGAAAACCTATAGTAACAGGACAAGGAGGGAAATGGCTTTTAAGTGAGAGAGTAGGCTTAGATTAGATATTAAGAAGACATTACTTATTGTGAGGTTGGTGAGACACTGGAGCTGGTTACCCAGAGAAGTTGTGGATGCCCCATTTCTGGAAGTATTTAAGACCAGGTTGGATGGGGTTCTGAGCAACCTGGTCTGGTGGAAAGTGTCCTGCTTATGGCAGGAGGGTTGGAACTAGGTCCCTTCCAACCCAAGTCATTCTATGATTCTATGATTATTATGTCAACTGTAGTAGTTTTTATAATTATTTTTTAAAAATATAGCCTTGCTTGTATATTTTATTTAATACGAATTGAAGGTCAGAACAAACTGAATGTTCTTCATGAGTGAAAAAGAAAAAAATATAATCTATTAAATATTCACAAAATCTGTCTCATTCATTCTTTTTTGCATCAGGAAGGAACATAGTTATATTTAATTTGGGAACAATCTAGGTAGCTATAGAAAACATTTTTTTGTTTGTGATGGGAGAAGAGAGAATACAGGAAAATATTACTAAATTTTCTAAACCTCCTCTTAGAGCATAATCTCTTGCAATCTGTGTTTTTTACATCAGTATCGCTCCCTAGTCCAACCCCTTCAATTCCCAAGGGTTCTTTCATTCATTTTTTCTTTTCATTTATAAAGATTAAAGGCTTCCATCAGAGAACAAAGACAATATTATGTGGAAGGTGACCATTTAAATAGTCCCAACAGCAAACCATTAACATTAAACACATCAAGTGACTAGTCGCAGACTAGACATTATTTTCCCAAATGAGTTCTTTGGTAACTGCAAATAGATTTCAAATTCTAAGAACTATTTCATGCCCCTTGAGCATTAACCTTTCTAACTGCAATCCAGTCTCCCACATTTCAAGACATAATTTATATTTTTAGGCAATATGCAAAAAAGAAAAAGCTAAATTAATTTAATAAGTGTTGTTTCAACTTTTTTTTCAGCTGAAATCTCTAGCAACGTAAATGAAGATAATTTCTAGATCTAAATCATTAGTCCCACAGAACCTAAGAATAAAGAAAAGGTTAATTTTCACGCAAGTTACATTTTTTATTTTTACTTAAGCAAGTTAAACATCATCTGCCTGCTATTGCCTGCTACTTAGAGGGAAAATTTCCTCATGATTAATGAACTGAAGTTGGTAGCAGGAAATTTTTCTTAAGGTCTGAACTGAATTCAAGAATATATTTCAAGCAATTTCCTTTCAGTTCTTGTATTAGGAATCAAAAAGCTGAAGTGTTGGGGCTTTTTCTGGAAACAGAACTGCTTCCATTTTTTTGTGGTTTTGACTAGAAATGCCCCTTTAGAGCTGGAAAAAAAATCTGTTAAAACTTGTATGATCAGGAAAATATCTGCTTTCATAGAGAAAGCCAGGACACTCCCATTGCAGCCAGGGAGTGCAGCTTCCCCATGGGGCACCAGGAGCAGCCTGCACCTGACAGGGGTCTGGCAGTGTAGGGGCAGCATGCAGGGACCCCGTCTCGGGTTGTGGAGGCACCTTCTGGGGCACCTCCTCAGTGGTGGATGTGTTAGCACAGGATCAGAAGCAGCAGGAGGCACACAAAGCTGGAGCAGCCACGTCTTCTGCAGGAGGAAACTCCCAAGGCTGGGCAAGAGGGTTTATGTTTGTGCGGGTGGGATGAGTGCGTGTCAGAACTTTTTGGGTTTATTTATTTTACTCTCAGCATCTTCATGGATGAACAGCAAACATTCCTTACATATAAAGCAAGCTCTTACTCTTAGCATCGCCAGCCGAGGGAGGTGATTGTTCCACTCTTCACTCACTGGTGCAGCCTCACCTTGAGTCCAGTGCGCAGTTTTGGGTGCCACAATATCAGAAAGATATTAAGCTATTAGAGAGCATCCAAAGGAGGTCTATGAAGATGGTGACGGGTCTAGAGAAGAACCCATATGAGGAACGGCTGAAGTCACTTGTCTTGTTCAGCCTGGAGAAGAGGAGACTGAGGGGGTGACTTATTATGCAGTAGTGGTGAGAGCTGAAGATGGGTGCCTACTAAGAGGGACCCTATCAGTTGATTGTTACTGGGTTTTATATTCCCTACAGGTCACCTGATTTCCTGATGGCACTACTGCTCATCCAATTATCTTTGCAGAGTCTGGGGTCTTCTCTTCTGATTTGCTTTCGCAGCCTCCAGGCACTGGTTTTTTTTTTTGTACAGAATATCCTATAGCTGAAGTTTAACTTTTGCATCTTTACCTACTGTTTACATTTTCATAGATAAAAACCAAGCCTAAAATACAATCCATGTGGTCCAAGTCTCATTTACTTCAGTCACTAGTGCCAAGTTCTGGCACATTTTCTCCTTTATGTACAAACCCATGGTTTTACCGCACAATTATATGGAAAACAAATTAGCCATAAACACCTGATCAGGGGAAAAAAAAAAAAAAAAGTTGCAGCAGTTACACTAAGTAAAACAAAGCAGCAGTCAGGTCAAAAAAAGCTAACACAGACTCCTCTTAACCAACTTCAGCCCTGAGGTGTTGCAAAACCAGTGCAAAGCCTATGGTCTGTTACTGGCCACAATGATATGGTGTACTGGAACTCATTTGTTTTGCACAGTTTAAACAAAATCAGGACTCAAATGATGATTTTAGACATCCTTCATAGATACCACTCTTGAGTCCTGCAACTACTGAGTTTCATAAGGAAGCATATTCCCCTACATGACAGAGCTGCAGCAATGTCTGTGTTCTTGCATTTTAAGTGACCCACTGGTACCTACTTTCACTTCTGGGTATTTTCATCTCTAGGTACCCATCTCAGTTTATCTTTCAGATCAGACTATTTTACCACTGAACATTTTGCAACTAATAAATGATTTCTCTCAGAAACAAAAGACAATATTATAGTTTTCCCCTAAAATTTCAGCACTCTGGCAAACTCCCCAATGTATAAAAAAAGTTCATAATGGATATTGCATACTAAATGTATGCCTGTAACACAGAGATTATTTGGAAATAATCTTTTATGTAATATAGAACAGCATGATTGCAATGCGACAGGGACATTTATTGCCACATATTACAATTAATGAGCCTTGCTTTAAGAGATTTCTCAATTGTTCCCAGATTGTTTGGTTAATAAGGGAGGCACTGTGCAGTGTGTTGGGGATAATGTCATCAGATTCTCAACATCTAAAAAGTGATATTTCATGTCAGCCTTTACCATTATATTTTTGAAAAAAGGGTATATTCGCATGTATTTGGCAATACCATTATTTTAGAGGTATGAATAATCCATTAGAGAATGTTTGTACAGCAAACACCATGAGGGGATGACAACTTTGGGTATTTAAACAGCTCAAGATGAACAGTGATGTTATCAATCAGAGCCTGTTTTTCATTTAAGGTATTCCTTAGCTTTAAATTATATTGACTCTTTCAATATTGTATGCAAACCGTTTTGGATTTCTTTTTTTTAAAGGAAGTTAAATGCCTCATAATTCTGTAGTCTTATGAAGCACAGTTTTACACATTGCTAATAAATACCACCTAAATAAAGCATAATGGAACGTTAGATGTAATAGAAACAATTTGTCTTATAGAGAGAAAAATTTGTATGGCTCATAACATTTAAACATTTAAATCTGAATCTTGATTTAGTCCCTTTAGATTTCTGAAAAAAAAAAAAAAAAGAAGCCCTAGAAAGAGGAACAGAAGTATCTGAAAACAAAATCCTGACATTACAAATATTACGAAGCATTCTAAACACTCTTATCAAAATTTATAAGGTTGTGGCTTCTTATTTTTCTGCTACAAAGAATGGTCTTTGTTAGTATTAATCTAAATATGCTAAAAGTAAGTCTATTATATAATATTTTTTAAAAAATGGCTATCTTCCCAAGTCTTTATTATCGTCTTTTAAATATGAAATTAAAACTTCTTGGTCAGCACCAATATATGATTTGGCACAAATATATGATTTTAATTTATAAAATGAATATTGGTCATGTTTTATTCCTTTACAGCTGCTACCATGAGATAAAATTATGGATTAAAACTTGTGTGCATTGCACTTCCTGATCTTCAGTTTTATACATTATCCACAAATATGCTTCATTCCACTTAGAATGTTACACCACTTTCATTTTTTTCTCTTTGAGGAAATGAAGCAATTCGGACTTTTATAAGCACTAATAAAAAAATTTTACTGCGGACTGATTTTGGCAATCCTATTTGATGTTTACAAGCTCTTTTAAAGAAAGAGTGGTTAGGAGTTGGTCAATGTTAACAATCTTCATAAGCATCTGGAATACATTCTCTTGTTTAAAATATTTGACATACACACAGAAGAACATGCCTGGAGCAGCTATGAAAGTTTTCTTTGCTACAGACCTTTAGAAAGGCTCATCTTCAGTGAGTAGACATTAGTTTACACTTGGTCAAAACCAGAGCTATCCTGTAATGCCCTGCAAGTTTCAGAGGACGAGAAAAAAGAACATAAACTAAGCCTTGCTTTGAACTAGATCTGCATTTGCTCCTTTCATCTATGCTCACTGACATAATTTATTTTGCTCTAATTTTCAGCACATCCAATGCTGAAACTAAGAGGTGGAGGTTTAAGTGTGTCCATTTTTGCATTGACAACAAGAATAATTTTTGCATTTCTCTATTGGCTTAATGAAATTACTGAGATCCACACATCCTAGACTGTGATTGCATATGACCGATGATATAACTGCAAATATAACCACTAATATTTGAGTGTCTAGAGTTCAGTGACAGTGATGGGAGGGTTGAGTGCTTATGGGTAAGAGCCGGGGGGAAGGCCAGCAAGGCAAATATCATGGTAGGGGTCTGTTATAGACCACCCAACCAAGAAAAAGAGGCAAATGAAATATTTTATAAGCAACTGGGAGAAGTCTCATAATGGCTAGACTTTGTCCTCGTGAGGGACTTTTGACTTACTGAAAGTACAATACAAAGAGGAAAGAGTCTAGGAGGTTTCTGGAGTGATATGATGCTTGGAGGCTGTCTTGGACATAGAAACCATGTAATTATCAATATTTTTGTATTCTCAGAGACGTAAATTTAAATTTTAATTTCTGCACAAACAAATGAAGCTAACTCGTACACAAATAAATTTACAGAAATCTACTTTTTACATAAGTTACTACTTCTGAACTTAGTATAAACATATTAATGAAAAAGAATGTGAAAAATAAGTGATAAAATTACCTCCATGTTCGATTGGAAGTGGGTTTTGTCTATGTGGAAAGGCAAAAATCTAATGTATGCCTCACAGGAAAAAAACCCTCTTCTTCTACAATAAAGTAAATTATAAAGAAGCATCTGGCATTAATATTAAATTTAAAAGCGAAGCAGGTTTGGTTGTATGTACTATTCTTATTTCATAATGATATATTAAAAAAGACATCTTCACACATGCACATATAAAATGTGTGAGTATGTATGTGCATAGTTTATAGGTGAAGTCTCCTGTGTTGATAAATTATACATCTTTGAAAGAAGCAAAACACATCCTACATCAGTCTGGAGAATATAATTCCCTCTTCAAACACATCAACAAGAAGCGAAGAATAAATTGAAGAACACAGCTCAGTCCGGAATAAGAAAGCAGTAATTGATTGCACTGTTGCCTGAGGCAGCTTGGTTTATTTCTGATAATAAACCAGTGCAGATAATATTGCAGTGTCAAGGGTCATTTTCACAAAGTAAAATTCCTTCTTCATCTGATATCAATGTCTTCACCAAAAGCCCTGATGTGAAATTAATTCCCATTTTGTCATCAGCATTAATAATTCTTTAAATATATGAGGTAAATTTTGCCCCTATACAAAGGCCATCACAGAGGTTATGCAATACTTCATTATTGAGTCACAGAGATTTTGAGCACTCTGAAATAGTCCTACATGACAGCACATAAGCAAACATATCTCAAACATACAGAAGGAAAAGCAAGATTTAGGTAACTGGTTTAATTAGACTAAAATTAATCTCAGGATAGCAACTCTTGAAAATATTTTAGCACTAATGTATTGCTAAAGACATCCTTGTACATGTGCTTCAATATCGTTCAGGTTGGTCTTTGTTGAATGCAAAAACCTCATTCCTCTACAAACAGTCCCAAGTTTGGCGCAGTTTGCAAACTGTCTCCCTTCTTTTTCTGCACCATACTCCTTTGACTTTATAAATAGCATAATGGGCATATAGTATAATGAATGGTAAATCTCTAATATCAATTATTTTGAAATTGCCTGCTGTGTGTTCGTCAATAGATAAAAGACTGACGCCTAAAACGGATATCTCATGGCATTTTCCTTGAACATTGACGTATTGCAATAGTGTTGATAGGACACTTTGCTTTTCAGTTCAGCACTATGTTTTTCTTACACATATTTATGTTTGAGAAACACAAAATAATTAGGAAGGTAAAGTTAATTAAAAAATAGCTGTCTGTGTAACAAAAAGAAGCTTTAACGCAAACTGTACCATTATTCCTTTGTTATAGGAGCATAAGTGGAGATTGATTTACAGAAAATCCTCTCTGATTTGTTCAGGCTTCCAGAGTCCTTTTTCTATCATTCTTTGTTTGTGCTATTGGTTTGATTGAGATCATCAAGGATAATGAACCAGTAAATCCTATCCTGAAGAGGCAGGACTGCTTCTAAACATAGTGTTTAACTCTGAAGCATGATTATTAAGCATCAACACCAATGCTAATACCGCTAGGTAATTGTTATTAAGGTAGACATAGCAAAACTTGTGGCAATTGGTAGTTCTAATTATAATTTAGACTTTACAGAAATAAACGCCTCCAAGATCAGTCTCTTCTATCTGACTCTGTTATTAAAGTTATTTTTATAAAACCATTTCTTAGCAGACAAAAATTATTATGTCTTAATACTAATCATCTTCTGAAATTTCTGATGGTAACTACAAGAAGCATGAGAAAATTCATGGAAAGAGATGGAGGTAAAAATATCCTTTACTTATCATAACCCATTAAGATGAAGAATGGGCAGATTTCAGCATAAATGAATCATAAACTAGCTATTTCAATGGCTGTGCTCATCCCTCAGAAACAAATACCTTCATATGGCAAGCTAATACTGTTTTACTGGCATTCACAATGGTTAAATAATTTTGAACTCTAAATCTGTAGCCAAAAGTGTATAAAGAAGGTTTTTGTGAATTTTAGTTCGGGATATTGTGGCTTTTGCAAGATTAATCACATTCACAAACTTCAGTCTTACATATTTTTTTGTTAAAAGGGAAATAAAGAATTTCTCAAGTTTAGCCTCAGTGATTTTGCCCACATTTTATATTCTAAAGAAGAACCTGATAGCATATTTTAGATTTTTTTTTTTTTTCTGAGAGGGGTTATTGTTTTTGTTTCAGTTTGTTTGTTTGTTTGGGGGTTTTGTTTGTTTGATTGTTTGGTTTTTTTTGTTTTTTTAAAATACTGGTTACATTAGCATACTGGAGAAGCTGTTGGTACCCATACAAAATGTTAGCACCGACTCTGAAAAGTCTGACGCATCTGGCCTCTTTCTATCCCTCCTTGCATGTAATACACACATTTTCAGGGTGCAACACAGAAAAAAACAATTTGAAATGCTAATATGTAGTTCTTTTCAGTTCTATTAAGATAAATACTTATGCAACAAATTATACAAAGAAGTGCAGGTGTAACATACTGCCATGGATATTGGGGAAAGTGAAAGGTTCCTTCGGAAACATTTTTGTTTTAACTGCATAGCACTAAATTACCACACAAAATACAGAAGAGTAGAGAATTCATGCGTATGTTAAAATACAATCCATTAAAAATATAATGAGAGTCTATATTTGCCTTTATATGTAACCAATGAATATTTAATGAATGTACTACATTTGTAAGTTGAATTTAAACTTAATTATAACTATAGCTAGGATGCCAGGAACTTCTAAATATGTTGCATTAGTCCTCTTTGCAAGAAGTTTTTTAAGTAACTGCATTTTCCTTGGACTATTCAAAAGAAATTTACAGCATTGAGTGACATTTTGTATGTATGATTTTTACTGTTATTCATTCTGATGTCTTTGGTCACAGTCTATTTTTCTTTTTTAAAAGGGATGATTGCTACACATTTATACAAAAATACATTAACAGTGTTGTGTTTACTCAGGCAATATTTCCTTGGAATCCTTATTTACACATTTTTTCCCCTTGTGACAAGAACCAAAATGTCTGAATTAAGGGCAGTGACTAAATAAATAAATTATCTATGAAAGAAAAATTTCCGAACAGGAAAATGCGATAAAGTTCCAATGATTAAATGGACATTCTCAGTCTGTGTGTAGCTTTTGCTATAAACTGTTTTGTGTTTTTCTTTTGCTGAAGGGTGATTTTGGTCACCTACTTTAATCTAAAAAGCAAGGCAGATTAGGTAAAGGTGATCCTCTTGTCCTTAAGCATGCAAACAAGTTCTACTCCTAATACAAACAAGTTGTTTAAGTACATATATACTCAAAAAATATGTTCAGCTGTCTTGGATAGAATCAAAGTAAATCTCTCTCCCTTAATTACTGAGGGAGAGAGATGAGAACTAACCTTTAATGGGATTCATTTTACATCGTTTCAGATATTTTATTTCAGAAATCAGTCATGTAGTCTAAGACAGTCATCACAACTCTCCCTACATTTAATGAAAATATATTGCCTGTTCCAGTTAATTCATCCTTTCTGTCTCAAACAGTTTTTTTAGATTGAACTGAGTAGTCCATGCAACTACACGTTTCTTTCTTTTGATTCTAGATAGAATGTAGAAGAACTAGAATAGACAAAAGACAAAACTAGGCAAGATTGATTACTCCCACACTCACTTGTTTTTCTGGAAATTCCCATTTTCCTCCATCATCCACAGAAAAGTTGCAAAACTCTACCACAAATCCATAGTATCAATAAAAATCTAGACATTTCTCTGGGGCTATGTGGAAGAAAAGAGCCATCCATAAGGTTTATTCTGTATTATAATATTTTCTTTCTTTTCTTTCATTCTTATCTACCTCTTCCTTTTTTCTTTTTTTTTTTTTTTAATGAGATGTGAGATGTACCCTAATTTGTGGTGGTGAAGCTACTATATCAGTATCTCCCCTGGACGGTTTTACACAAACATGAATCAGTGATCTTAGTCCAGAAGCTTTAGGAGATATTTAGACACAGAAGGTACTTGGCCTTTGCAAAGACTTGGAGATGATGTGCACGGCTCTGTGAGATTGTTTGACATAGAAATAGAACCATATACAAGAAAAGGAAGTTGAAAACAGCACTTCGTCACCCAGGCTGACTCTCCAGTGCTACTTGCTTGTTCACAAACAAACTTATCTATCTCATGATCCCATTGCTCAAGGCTAAGCTATTCAGAAGCCGATGCTGTCTCTCTGAAATGGAGCTACAGGTATTTTGCAATACACCATAATTTCATAGGATGAGGTCAAGAATATGTGTTATATGACATAGATATGACATGAGGGTATCTAACATTGTTCAAAAGTGTAAAATATCCTGAAATGATTCTAGAGAAGCAAACTCAAGTTTCATAGAATCATAAAATACACTGAGTTGGAAGGGACCCACTAGAATCATCAAAGTCCATCTTCTGGCCCAGCATAGAACAGCCCCAGGAATCGCACCATGTGAGCATTGTCCAAACGTTTCTTGAACTCTGGCTTGGTGCTGTGACCAGCTGTGGCCAAGTTTAGATTTATCTATTTTATCTTACCAGAAAGAAATGTTATTTCAAGTGGTTCAGGTTTTGTTTTGGAGAGAACTAGTTATTCATCAATATTTTCATTTGAATATGATGGGAATGACTTGATGTTGCAGGTACTTTTGAGCCAGTAACATCTAGGCTTAATTGTTCTAATGGGTACAGTCTAGTGGATATAAGGCTGATATCGTGGTCAAGTGGGACTGGGTTTAATTCCATATAGATGCTAATAGACATGCTCATTCAAAAAACTAAAGAAAATATCATTTTTCATAGTACTCTAGGGCAATCACAGAGGAGAAAGAGACAGGAGGCAGTGGGGAAAAGAGGGCCTGAAGAATGAAGTGCACTTCTTGAGGGAAGACTTGAATGCCTTGATGATCTCCATCCATTCTCTGGAAGCTGGGACACCAGCTTTTTAGTAATAGTCAATTTAGAAAGGTTGTGAGAGATTCCTCCCATAAAACAGTAGTCTCTTTTAAAAAGTGCAGCTTCTACCTTTTTTAAAAAAAACCCCCAAACTTATACAATACTGTGTACAGAAAACTTTTTGCTTAAGGGTCCTAACACATTTTAGGAAAGTGTCATTTTAATTTTTCAGGTGTTACTAAGTGACCTATTAAAACAATCATTGAGTAGATTGATATTAACAAACATTATTAAGAATGATAAAACAAATTATGCAAAAAAAGTTTATTTTTAAATCCTGGATATTTTAATCCATACAACTTGAGACTAAAATTAAATAACATTAAAAAACTCCAACAAACAAAACCAAACAAACTCAAAAGCCGAACCCCACTTTTTTTTTTTCCTCATAAGTGCATCTATCATCTTCATCTCATAGAGGCCTGAGTCCAAACAGAAAGCAGTTTTTAATGTAAATGAAAAAAAAAGTGAAACATGTAAACTTGTTAAACAACTTGAATGTAATTAAAACATCAAGAACATTGTAACTGTAATTTCAGGAGCAGTTACAAAATACCCAGTGATCTAGGGATATACAGAAACAACAAAGAGCAAAGAAGTGAACATAAGATTCCTACATTTCCTTGGGAACTAAAACACCCTCAGGGATTTATATAAACTTTTATAAGTTTAACTGGAGTTTCCTTCACTGCTGATACTTGTTTTCACCCTATTTGTCTTTTCGCTGAACAAGATTTTGCCTTTCAGCTATAACTTATGGTTGCGCTATCTTTTTCTGGATAAATGGAATGAACAGTTTTTTGAACAGTTTCCAGTCACTGCCTTTGGATCTTAAGGCCAAGAAGATAATGAGGAAAGACTGTCTCAAACAATTAAGTCGGCAGAATGACATATTTGAGAACAACCTTGACTATTACTAGACTATAAACACTCAGAAGAAAATAGGACAGTTCAGAGCAGCCTTAATTAGATGGTTGCATATAAACTGCATGAAAAAAGAAGAGGGGAAAAAATGGGTCGTCTAGAGGTCTGTTGTGCTAATGAGGAAAAAATATATGAAAAGAGCTATCTAACCTGTTAAATCCATAAACTGCATTCAAAAGAAAGTGTGTCAGAGCTGCACCAACTTTCATAATCAAATCAAGATTGTCTTAAGATCAGAGTTCTTAATGAAAAAGTCTTATGGAATTTCTTTGAATATTCACCTTTTTGTCTTTCACAGAAAAAGAAAGAAAAAAACTCCAAAACAACCAAAAACAAACAAAGAAATGCAAAATACCCACATACCCAAAACCCAAATGAACAACCCAGTTCACTCCATCTTTATTATGCTGAGTTAAAAAAAAAAAAAAGCTATTAATTTTCTATTATGTGGCAGGTTTTATATTTCCTTGATTGGCCAGAGGAGTCTTCTCTTCTTCTTTGGTTTGAAGTTAACGTCTTTTAACCTTGGGATAAAATATTCCAGATGAAGCATCTTCAGTATTTTATAGATGTGAGGGTATGTCTCCAATTCATCATTTTCTAAATGTCATTTTTTATTTTCAGCTTTCTGTTTTGAAGGTTTCTGTTCATGTAGTGATAATTTAGCATGTTTTTCTTTACAATTATTTATAGTTCAAGTATCCTTGATTTGGATTCTTTTCACTTATCTCTACAAGTGCAAGGTTGTCTAAGATCCATTAGGTTTCAAAAATCTTTTTCTTGTTGCTTTAGGTTATCCAGTTCTTTGTGGATTTAATTATTTCTTCATGTCAAGATTGTGTCTTAACTCTCTAACTTATAAAATTCCCTTCATATCTTCCTACTTCCTATACTAAGATCACAAACTAGAATGTACATCAAGTCAGTCCCAACATAGCACCCTGAAAACCTCCAGGTGGCTGCCTCCTCTCTAATCGAAGAATTATTTTCTCCTTACATAGTGTTGTCTTTACTTTACATTGCATACACTATAAGAGCCTTTTCCAGTTTAAATGAACATCTCTTATTTGGCATTGTATTATAATCATTATTTAAATTCTGATAAATTAATTTATTACTTTTCCTTTTCTCATTCTATTTCCTTAGACATATTAAAGAATCAACAGAAGCTCTCATAGTACATCTTGTTTAATATTTGGATATATGTGTAGTGAAACTGCTAACGATAAATGCCTTAAAATCACTTAAATTTAACTTAAATGAATGGTTCAACAGTGCTAACAAGGCAGTGGACCTAGCTTACAATGGAAAATTTTGCAAAAACATTTGGAAAGCTTTGCATATACTTCATAAGCTTTTATAAAGTCATGGCTTTTGCAATTATGAAGAATTAAGCTGAGCTCTTGGAGAGGAGTTCACAATAGCAGTATGTAAATGCCTTTGCAACAGAAGAGTTATGTGTGTTAAGCAGTGATTTATAAGAGCCAACACAATAAATGCCAACTTTGTCAGGGTTCTGAGACTAAAACATGGCAAAAGAAATATCATGGAGAGAGTTTTTTGAAACTCTGTTGTCTGAATGAGTTTCACTTTTGCTTCAAAACTGCAACAGCTCTGTAAAATTAGGATTCTGACCCTGGAAAACAATTTTCATATTAGATCCTTACACCACTATTTTGTTTGTAAAAATAGCACTTTTTCCAGCAAAACAGCCAATGAGGCATCCAGTGAAATTGTCCAAGCAGCTTAATTTCTTATTGGTGCTCTGTCTGTCTACAGTTTCAACAATGCTGGAAATAACAGAGTGTTTTATTTTTCTTTTCCATTCTTAATATGGAGAAAAATGTGTTTTAAATGCTCTAACATGAATGCATTCCCCTATACATGAGGATTTTTCTAAAACTGAAGCCAATATTCCCAGATTGTACACTGTAATTGTCAAGCTAACTTCAGAATTCAAGTGGATTTTTATCAGTTGAACAACCAAACTGAAAGTAATCCAAGATTTTATAGCACATAATATACCCAAACCACCTAACCCAAGAACTTTAGCTTGCTGCCAAGGAATCCAGTAAGTTATAAAACTATAGATGATTCAGCCATTCAGATGATTCAGTCTTACTACTTGTAGAAAAGAAATGCAATATGTAATTGCATCATTTCTACCTTAGGCACTTCTGTGATTAGCTCTATGCATGTACGAACAATTTGTTTATTTTACTTCATAATTTTTTCTGGGTGTCTTAGTTTGAAAGACGGGTGTCTTAGTCTGAAAACAGGTGTCTGCCAAAAAAGGCAGGAACCTCCCTTGGAATGGAAAATGTAGCCCCCTTCCCTCCTAATTATTATAATTTTGAAATTAAGAGGCTTTCAGGCAAAGATATGAGAAATAGGAATAACAGTTCTTTACTGATGTATGTCTATCCAGGCACACACCCAACAGTGACTGTGTCAGTAACAACAAACAGAACCAGAACCCGGTGCCGGCCTCTCTCAGCTGTCGGGCCCTTTCCCCTTCGGTGCAGTTCTGCTCACCGCCGGCAGGGGCTCTGACGGCTCCCGGCGGGCAGGGCGGGTGCGATGGTTCCCCCACGGCTCGGGGAGCACGCGGTAATGGTGGCCGGGCCGAGCCGGGAAGGGATGGAAGAAAGGCTTCACAAACTCCCTTGTTTGTGAAGGGAACAAGGGCAGCTGATCCCAGTGCC
>VZTA01006875.1:327-19871 GCA_013398855.1 Mohoua ochrocephala | reverse complement strand
CAGATCTTTAAAACTCTTTATAGCCCATGGTATTAGCTACATTTCTTTGTGAAAGAAGAAACTCTCATGAGACAAGTGACAGAAGATTACTGCATGGCTAACAGGTGGTGTCAAAGGTGATGTCATCACAGTTCTGTAGTCATTCTGAGTTGTCCTTTTAATTTAACAAAACCTAAAACTTAAAAAAAGGCGGGGGAGGGGGGAGGGGCCCGTTAAAGCTCTTAATATTAAGACAGAGAGTGTTGTAGTATTGACCTCAGTGGAAGAAATTTCTAAGAAGGTTTTAAATCATCATCATCATCATCATCATCATCATCATCATCATGTGTCCTTAGTATTTATTAAACAGCACTATGTTTCTGATTTGATATTTTATTGAATACTTATTAGAGTTTACATTTGCTATCCTAAACACACTTTAATGATAATTTAAGTGGTGTTATTAATTTCATTGGACATTGTCATAATTGTGCGGTGGTAATTTTATTTACCTTAACAATAGGTATAATCATGAACGAAAAGATAAATCCTTACATCTGAGAAAGCAAGAAGTGTCTAAACTCCATCATATCTTCAGAGGTAAAAGTTCCCCTTAGCAAAACTTTTATAACTTGACTTAGCTGTTTTGCATTGTGCCAAAAAAAGCCCCAAAACAGCCCCACATTGAGTAAGACCAGAACATTTCAGATATTTCCAAGATAGATCATTCTAGGATAAATAAGCTTCACTGAAGGTATAATGATGCCCTACTACTATTAATCTTTGTGACCACTTATTAAATTCCTCCCCCTTCACCAAACTATGTCAGGCAGCCTTACTTATTTCAAGCTAGGTGCCTGGTAATGAAGTACACGCATATAAATCCCAAAGCACTAAAATCTGGAGAAAAGGAGTTAAGAAAAAAAAAATTTTCATGGTGGGAAATCTTCAAATTATAGAGATATATTACTGATGTTTAATACACAGGTAACCTGCTTACATAGAAGTGTCCAGTTTATCCATCTCCCAAACTGGACAGAAAAAAATCTCCTCCACCTCCGTTTCTATAATTTTGCTCAAGAGGTCAGAGTTTGTCACACCTGAAGTTTTAAGTATCCCTGTCAAGTGCCAGACAGAGACCAATGACACTTGCATTCATACTGTCTGTTTGGGAAACCTAGAATTATTCGTGTACTGTCATTACTTGGAAAGATTTTGCTCTGATCATCAAGTTTTCATTAAAACCTTTTATAGTTTTAAACTAAAAACATTTACACTTATAACCCAAATTTTCATCTTACCTGTTATGAAATAGTTAGGAAATGGACCGTAAAGATAAGTCCCATTGCAAGGAACACACTGGGAGTTAAAAGTCTGCTATTGTTTGACTACGTAATCAGCCTCTCAGAGGTCACCTGAGTTTACACCTGTAGCTAAACAAATCCTGAAACATAAATGCCTGTGGTACAAAGTGTTAAGGATTCTAAGAATAGGTAGTGGAAAGAATGAATAATAATATAAAAGCTAAAAAAATGAGAGACAGTAAAATTCACAGATCTTTTCCTCTCAAGTTCACAAAATAAAAATATGGTTCAAATATTCATTTCAAAATCATTTTTGTCTTAAAAAATATATACAAATGACCAAAATGGCTTTTATACGGGGAAACGCTTGCAACTTCCAGTAATTAACACTTGTGCTGTTGGCCTGGTGGTTTGTGTACCAGTTTTAATTTAAAATCCATTTTCCACGGCTAGAAGCCCCGAAAACAATGATTTGCCATGGAAATACTGGCACAATGCAAAACACAAACAGGACCAGTTCTGCCTTTAGACACAAGTGATTCATACTGCAGTGATTCACTGTTCCACATAGGCGACCTGATTTCCTGGCTCTATCACTCCTCTCTTTATATCCTAAAACATTATGCTTCAATGTTGGCCATGATATTAACTTATACAACTACTTTATTAGTAAAGCCTACCAAATTATCTACAGAGCTACATAAATTGTTCTTCTGTGTCACAGAATCAGACAGCAATGCCACGCTTCATCAAAAGCCTCCCATTCTTGTACCTTTGAAGATTAGGTCAGTATGCCATATGGTTAACCTCAAGTTCCCTCAAGGAAAACACTTCTTTTTAGTCAACATATCTAAGAAGCTGTAATTACTTGGCCTTAATTCTTTGGGATTATTTCAGCTGTACTCTCTTGTGCTTATTTGTTATTTCTTACGGTTTACTGAGAGCTAGTTGTTTGCTTGATGCTGTGCAGGCATAAAGAAATAGATTGAATAATGCACTTTTTTATTTCCAATGTCCTTTTTTTTATTTTTGTGCAATAGAGTATTGTCATTTTGAAGTTTCACATAACACTTCTAATTCAAATATGAATTGGGAATTTATATCCAATTTTCCAGGATGACTGCATCATATACATGCAGATATATAAAAGACATTTATTTCAAGTAGAGAAATAGCTTGTACTCTCATGAGCTAAAAAACATATAACCAAAATACAAAGCATTTAAGTTCCATAATCCCGTGTTGTCCTGTTGTTATAAAGAAAGACAGTTTGTAACAAAACTTCACTTCCAATTTAGAGGCTTTTAAAAGTTTTGATTCACATTTTGAGACTATGATCCTTTTCTAGCCAGTTACCCAAATCCTTCCTGATTTTAAGCCAAAAGTCAACAGAATTAAATGAAGGTGAGATCTGGCCAGATAATTTTTGGTGTAAAATTATTTCTAGATTCTTGTGAAAACATTTCGGACCAGCGCGATGCTAACCAGCTAGTGCTTTATGTAATCGGGCTGAACACCTTTTTGCTTGCTGATATAGTGCTGCCTTTGGTTCAGGGCTTTCTAGGTGCAACAGCAAGAAGTTAGCATTTCTTCAAGCTCATGACTGGGCATCTTGCTGAAAAAGGAAAACCACAAACATGTAATGGAAATACAGCCATGCTTCTCTAAATAATATGAAGCATGGCAGTCAAAGCTGTTCAGTTGCTCCTGCTCAGCATTCAACAGTAGGAAAAACCTGATGAGGAGAGAAGTTGCCACGTGGTGAATTATCTGTTCTGTGAAATTCTGAAATAAATGAATTATACTTTTCCTAGCAGTTAGACCATTCCTTAAGAAAAGAAAGAAAAAAAAATTAAAAAAAAAGAAGTATCAGACACAGCCAAATGCGTCAGGCAGATGTGGCTGGGGAAGCTACCTGAGGTGCCAGCTGGATTTATACTAGCATTCTTGGAGAGACTGAAGACACGAATGGCTGCTTTGAATTTAATCTATGTTATTTCCTGCCTGCTGGCGTTACTTACAGGACATTTGCTGTCCTCTCTGTTATGCCCGTCAAATGTTGGTTTTGGGTTTTTTCCTTCAATTTTGTTATTAATTTTTAATACACATTTTTCATTAAATGGTACAAAAATATTAAATTGTTGCCTTAATCATTTGGCTCCACTCACTTTGTACGTAACCGAAGACAGACAGCAATTCATGGTAAAGAGCAAAGGCAAATGGTTAACACATTTTGAAATAGATTTTTGGCAATAAAAGAAATTTGTGAAATAGTTTCTGACTTTTTTTCTGAAACAAAGCTGCTTTCTAGAGCTACTAGAAAGTTTCTGTGATACCATTGCCCTTGTGAAGCTTACTTGCAGCTCAGATTGTAATTATGTAATATGAGCCCTGCTAGTGACAAACGACATAATTTATCCAGAACTTTTATTTAGAAAAGCCAAATCAGTAAGCTTGATTAAAATTGGTAGAGTTGACCCTAATCTTACTGGCCAAATACTGTGCTCCACCATCTAACAGAGCAGCGACCAGGTGTCCTGAGGACAGAATGTGCTGGAAATACCAAGGGCACAGAATTTAAGGGTTTTTATATGGAATATGTCCATCAGCTTATGAAGATGCAAGGACCAGTGCATTCATACGCCAGTTGTGCATCTATATCCACGTGCACACACGTGCTCCCATGCGTTCTGGACGTGCGTCTCTGTTTCTGTAGCTCTCACATACTGAGTGCTTCCTAACAGATGTGTTATGCACATATTTGGATGGTGGTGAGTGTTGAACCCTGTGTTTTGTTTCATCACTTAAGTAGTTCTGTGACAAATAAAATTATAGAGGTTTTAAAATGGGGTTTATTTGGTTTTTCGGGGTTTTTCTTAGTATTTATTTTATAGAATGGTTAAAAACTCAAGAGCGTTGCGGTTCTACGCAGCCATGTCTGTACTCCTGCATGGAGTCTGCCCACAATCTGTCAGGTCCCTATCAATTTTTTCTTGACCTGATAGCTCAGCAAGAAGTGTCACGCACTGTGGCTTTGCGAAAATGCAGCTGTGCCAACTGACCAGCAGCTCTCTGTGAGCTTACTGCCTGGCTAGTTACTATTTCTTGGCTGCTGGGTGAGACTAAACAGAACAACTCAACTCTGATGGATCAAACAAACAGCTCTGGAGCCTGAATGAGGCCCCAGGGCAATATTTTGTGCAGGCTGGTTGAAAGAGCTTAATATCTTTGAAAACTCGATGTCTGTCAAATTTTGCTGAAACTGTCCAAGGCACTCCAGGGTACCAGTGAGAGAAACACAGACACACAGACAGTATGACTGCCTAAGCCTTGTTTCCTCAGGAAACCAGGCTAAAAATGTGCCTAGAGATATTTTTAATGTCGCAAACTGTTAAGCAGTCCTCAAGATGAGGAAAAGAAATACCTACACTACATATTATTTGGAGGAAGATTTCAATGTGCAAAATGAGAAGAGTAAAAATACATTCGATGCTGTATAAACCAATGATTTTGTACTGTAAAGGAGTGCCTTTGCTTTCCACAATTTACACTTAAATGAAATCAGCACCAATAACTACAACAATTGTAAATGGCTATTCATTATAAATGCTTACAAACCAGTCCATGGTAATAGCATGTCTCTTGCTGAAGCAAGGTTAATTTATCAGACCTGCTTAGAATGTTGTCCCATTCTCTGTTGCATGTTGTGTTTTTGTTCTCTTCCAGAAATATTTATGGATGCCTTCAATTTCTGTAAAAATATCTGTACAGCACTCACTGTTTATCTGGTCTGATATTTCGCGAGTTTTGCTCATGACTTTCAGATCACATCCTATGCTCCTAATTGAAGAGAAGGCTCATGTGTCTTGAACGTGCAATACAAATTAACAAGCCTGGATGAAAGAATATTCTTTTTCTTCGTACAAGACTGACTATCCACACATACAGTGTCAAGAATCTGTAACGCAAATATGGACCTGTCCTGGGTACAGAGACAAGGGGGTGGAGCTTTTAGTGCTGTCTATTCAATATCACACATGTCACCTCTGGGGGAAGCAAGCTTTCTATGGGAAAAAAAATATGGGCCCAGAAATGGAAAGTTGGCTCTTTTTGCCTGGATCACCGCAGGAAAAAGGCATTGGGTCATCCTTGCAGGCCTAAACCCTCTTCACCACTGGCAGTTCCTTTTCCTGTTCTTCTAAACCACAGCTTTTGTGGCTTAGTGCTGAAAGACAGCGACGGCAAGCCCAAGATGCCACTCTGAGAAAAAGAGATGAGAGAGCAGCAGTGTCACAGGGCCAAGCTGTGTAGAGCCCAATCCCAGCAGAGCTGAGTGGAGCGGTGCCGGTGCTGGAGGCAGCTGCACAGAGTGGAACCGATGAAGTGGAGACATCCAAGGAGAGCGTGGGGTGCAACAGGGATGATCTAGCTTCTGAGGGGGTTTGTTTGATGCAGCTCCTCATTGTTTTCTTGGACCGAAGGGGTGTGGAGAGTGATGCAGGCATTAAGCCATGAAAACTCTCGTTTGTTCAGTGGTGAATACCCTTTTGAGGATAAAACACTATCTCTCTTTTGTGCACTCTTTGTTACTAATATTGCTGTGATTACTGCGATTTTCAGTAAATTGTGGTTCCCATTTATAATCTCTCTGAAAGTTCCTCCATTATCAGAAGGGGCTGGGGGGACAAAGGAGCAGCTTGAGTGGGTTTAATTTTCCAGCTCTGTTTTAAATAGCACAGCACCTGCTGTTGAAGTACAACTGAACACGGTCAAAAGATGGTGGGAGCAGAGAGGAATATATTGAAGATACTGACTAGTATCTTCATAACTTTGAACACCCCACCCTGCCTCAGTATTGCCAGGGTTAACTGCTGCCTTACCTATCTGGAAAGGTGCATAAAGTTTTATATTTCTATGCTTCTGAAGTATTTTTTCTATTTTTATCTTCAGGCATTAAACCTTCTATTAAATATAATTTTAAAGCAAACTAATTATTTTTGTTGTAAAATGTACAATATCTTCCAGTTTTAGTCAAATACTAATGAATGTTTTCAAATACATTTTTAAGCCAAAAGGTTTAAAATTATTTCCTTCTTCATTTAAATATCAAAATCTAAAAGGCTGTTTGCTGTTTTCTGTTCTGTTGGTTATTGCTTGGTTCTTTTGTGGTTTGATGTTGATGGCATCTCTAACATGCAAAGCAAACATGAAGAGCAAAGTTATACTGCTGCTTTGGTTGTTTGTGGTGTCATCTGTAATAAAAGAAGATAATTGCTCTGAACTCATGTTTTGGCACATGAAAAGTTGTTTACAATGTTTAGTCTCTTGCTTTAATTGTGCTGAGAAGACCTGGCTTTTAGAAACATATTTTTATTTCTATTTGTTTGTTATGACTACCAGTTTAGGGTTTACAAAATCATTTTCCCTTGACGAAGGGCTATTTCTGAAGACAGCACGTCACCTAATTTTTAGATGTATCAATGATACCAAAATTTACAGTTTCTTTCACAACAAAACGGGAATTTTTCTCAAGTAAGCTGTGAGATACTAGCAGTAGGAGGCAGGTAAAAAGCAGCTGCATTTACATGTAAGATTTTTAATTCATAGAAATTATTTGATAACATACAGTAATCATTCAGACTGGTCGCATAGAAATATTATTATAGTCATTTCCCGAGGACATTTTCTAAGAGCAGTCCTGAGTACTTACTGATGGTCTTTGCTGTATTTCAATGATACTGGAAATTATCCAAGTCACAATGAATCTAGTTAACAGATCTAAGAACTGTTACTTATAAATCAGCAGTACTGTATAATGTACTTCACTGAGTCAGAGATGGAAGACACAGATTTCCTTTGAAATCCCCTGTTGTTATGGGTTCAGTGCCTTTGATAGTGAGATCTTGTTCTGACATCAACCTAGTAAATTCAAGGAGGGCAGTATACAACTGATGAAGTTTTTTCCAGACCTGTTACAAGACTGATTTAAAAATTACAGTTTACATGGATAAATATGAGATTGATTAAATGCTTCATGAAAGAAAGTGAAAATAGCTTATTGGCTTTTTCTGTCTATCCAGTTCACGTGAGACTATCAACAAGCAAATAGAATAAAGTGGTAGGATTGGTTTTTTCAGCATTACATTTCAGTATCACAAAATTTTAAAATGTGCACGTACACTATTATCTCACTAAGAACATCATTATGGACACGGAGTCAAGCACGTACAGAACTTGGACTTTCAAGAGCACATAGACATCTCACAATGTAATGGGAGACTTCTTGACTGTAAAGCCAATATATAATATAGGAACATGTACACAGTGTGAGATACGTCATTTCAAAATAGTGTTTCATAAACAGAAGTATAAGTTGCTAAGTCCCTTCTCCTTCATAAAGGAAACAGAAAAGTAATCTCAGCACTTTTGCAATTTGTCAGAGTCTCAAGAAGAACTAAAACTGAATAGCTACTAAGAAAAAAAAGTCAGAAAAAGGGGGACAGAACTTGAGTGTATTTTAGTCTGGTTCATTGCTAATCTTTCACTCATGAGTACAAAACCATATGAGTGAGAAGTTTACAAGAATAAAGACTTACGACAGGGACATAAAAGAGCTGGAATACTAAGGAATGCTATTAGCATGAGATTGATAAACATGACTGATCTTCTACAGTTACACTAAAACTCTTATGTAAACTTGATTAATCATTGTCATGAATGTTAGTATGTACGTATTTTTAAAATAGTAAATTAATTTGTCCAAAAAATATAACATTTGTGTATTCTTGGAAGAACAATTTTACTCCAAATACATGTTCTTCAACTGGATTTAGAGCCATCTGTTACAAAACAATTTAACACAATGTTAAAAAAATGTATCTTCAGGATTCCAGATGAAATGGTGTTCAACAAAGAAACTGTTTGTTCCCTCCATTGCTTTATTGAAGGAATAATGAATGATGCATATAAAAATCCGAAAAATGTGCATAATGGAAATATAAGATATGTTTATTGTTAAGAAGGATCCATAAATGTTAATCCAAGTTATGTATTGCTATGTGTTTTACATCATTATAGTCACATACTTGGAATAAATGCGGACCTGGAACAAAAATTATGCTTGTCCTCATGCAAACTTTGTGTCTCAAGTAGAAAAATGGATGATTTCTTTAAAAGTAAGAATAACAATCAGGAAAACATAAGCTAGTTTTCTCACACTCTTAAAGCTGGAAGGGAAATAAACTTGAATTGTTTAAAGAAGTTTTTAAAATATTAATTAAGTTTAACAAATCAATTTTCTAGTCTCTACTCTTCAAAGTTAAAGGACATTAACATTTTAGGTCTATTTTCATTCTACTATATAGGAGAGCATGTCTATTATTTTATTGTCGAGATTTTCAGTAACAGGGATAATTAGAAAGAAGAATGTCTTGGAAAACCAGCTGCTTTTGATATATAAACTTTATCTCAAGAAACCTTTTTATTGGCTATAAGCCTGTCTTGCTGGTTTATGTCATTGTATCCAAATGTTTATTAAAAAACTAAGTCATTAGGTCACCAAGTTAATTCACTCTCAAGAAGTTAAATTGGGGGCAAAGACAGAGATTTTAGGAGATGATGAGGAGTGTCTCAGTCAATAATGTTACACTGAAATGTATGTGCTTAATTCCTCGAGGACATATTCCTCATAACAGTTTAAATATAAAGGTCATCTTTAAAACTCTCGCCAGGACTTACAACTGAACTCAACAGAATCAAACAACTCAAAATAGAAGAGATGGAAAATGCTGAAAATTGTTATAGTATGTAAGAGTTTGGCCCCAATGGGCTGAATGAGCAAAGTTCAAGAAGACAGAAAAGATGATCGGGGTTTACACAGGAGAAAAGCCTCTCTCCCCCCTGTGTTGCTTTAATTCTGTGAAAACTCTAACAAGTCTATACCAAAATTAATCTCAAAACAGTTCAGGCAGACTTAAACATACTCAGTGTGAGGTTTTCAAAGAAGTATAAATTTTACTTTCATGCAAACAACAGATCCTCTCAGCTTCTAAATCCCTCTGGACTAAAATAACCATTTCTTAATAACTAAATAGGAAATTCACTCTTTTCTCCACTGAAATGATAGGCTACATTCAAATGAGCACCTTCGGCCTACATGTTTTCTTCCATCTGGACAAAACAAAACTATGATACATCTCACTCCCGTTCTTCCCGCCCTTGAGGCAAAATAAAAAGGAAACGTGTCAAACCCCAATCTTCCTAAATGTGAGGAGTAAAAAAAAAATTATAGGAGTTCTATCTGCTTCCTAAACAAAACCCAAAGTCTCTCTCATTTGCAAGAAACCTCTAAAAATAATAGTGCTTACTTTGCATTTACGCACAAGTATTCACAGACTCTTATCAAAGAAATCTGGATAATAAAATCAATTCACATTCACTTCCTATTTTAGATAGATAAGTCCTTCACCACTCTATTATGTCTCCAGTTTGGAAAGGAATTGATATCGCTCATAGTCATTCCTCCAGAGTGGATCTTTTCTCAAAGAAATAGAAACATTTTGATTTTTTGTGAGTTTTAGTCAGTTACAGTACAGATCCATAAGGAAAAAAAAAAAGTATGAAAAATAAAAATTAAGTTGCTTAGTCATGTAATTAATTGATCCTACTGCTTCACTTGACGACTCTAATAAGTCATTAAAATAAACACCAAACTCTAAAATTGTGTTTGATAAGGGAGACAGATTTTTAAGGGTCCACAAGAAAATCAGAACAGAAAACGGGTAAGAATCTCCATCTTTAGCACTACGCATAAAGATTCGTGTGTGTGTGTATATGTATATATATATAAAGTACCTCATCAGAAAACATATCTGAAATACATGTCTATGTAGAATAGTCTGGTATGAGCAAAGTAGACTATGTTCTGAAAGATGTCAAGCTCGTTTTAAGGAAGAGAGCCTTTCAAATTACAAGAAAGACTTCTTTTGACCTCTGCAAAGCCCATGGAGAGCAAACCTCCAGCTGCCACATAATGAACAAAACAAGATCACAATGATAAACTGACATTAGCAGCTGCATAGCGTGTATGAATAAACAACTCTTTTATAAAACAAATCCCTTTATTGTTATAAATGACAGAACACGTATTTCATGCTGATATGACCTGGTGAAAAAAGAGTATTATTACCATTTGTTTCAGCCATATGTTCTCATTCACAATATTGCTTACAGAACTAAAAAATATTTATCTTAGGGATTAGAATGCTGGTTTCAAGCAGATTCCACAGCTTTACACGATGCTAGTGAGGGAAATTCATAACACCAAATATCAAAGTCTCTTTACTAAAACTTTACTCAACCCTAGAACTAAAATATTTTTGAAGTACTATTTACCTAAGTTTTCTGATCACAGTACTACATTTCTCACTTTAGAAAAAGAGACAGAGAAAGAGAGAGAGAAAGGACAACATGCAAAGGAAGAAAAGAATAAAAAGGAAAGGAATTGGGTGTATTCTTTCTCTCTCTCATATCTTTTTACTGTTTTCATTTTTCCTAGCCTCACACTAAACCAGTGTTTTGGGGAATAGCAGAGAATAGCCTTGTTCCAAAGCCTACAGGGCCATGTAAGAAGTGGCAGCTGATTTTTGTCCTTTTCTAGGAACTGGCCACTCACTTCACCGTGATTTTTAGGTTATGACTAAATTACAGTCAGCTGAAGAGCTGAAAGGAAATAGCAAATTTGTTAGCAACTTTGAAAGACTCTGGATAGGTAAAGAAGTTCAGTGTTCTCTTCCAAAATATTTTTACTATTATATATAAGGGGAGAGAAAAAAATTTATCCAGATGAATTCTCTCAGAAGCAAAAAAAAAGGAAAAATGTAGCAAACAAACACAACAAACTTTAAACTAATAACCCATAAGACAGAAAATTTTCATTCTACTGAACATTCAAGAATCATTCTAGGATGTGGCAAGTCAGACAAGTCCTACAGTAACTTAGCATTCAACAGTCAAATTCAACCAATTGTTCTAAACTTGGCAAAACACCTTCATCCTTTCCTCCCCTCTCCCCAAAGAAAAGATACAGAAACAAAATTAAGCCTCACGTTTTCCAGTATATTACCACTTCCAAAATTTGCTCAGCAAACACCAGATGCATAGTCTATAAATCCTAGAGATCAAAGAGCTTCTCTGATAGAGAATCATGAAGAAACTGTGCACAAATTAAAAGAGAGAATGAGTAGGGGGGAAAAAAAGGAAACTATATCTAATAGAAATAATTCCTTTGAAATTTGAAATCTAAAACCAGACTCATACCAAGGCATTTCTAAATTATCAAAGAGGGCCTCGATGTTCTAGATTGTACCGAAGCCTCTATGCTTCTTTGCACATTTACTGTCACTAAACCCTTTGAAGTTCTGAAGTTCTGCACCTGCAGCTGCAATAGTGAAGGAATTACGAGATTGATAGGAAAAACTTCCTCTAAAGCCTGTGATTTTAGTGAAAGTAGCTATGGCGTGAAGCACTGTATGGAGTGCAGCTATTATGCAAATTCAGAATCTGAAGGAACTCCAATTATTTTCCCAGTCTATACCAAATCAATGCTTATGACAATACTAAAAGCATTTATTAAATATAAATTAAATTGAATAAAATTGCACTTGTTAAAATTATCAGCTTTCTCAGTTAATGATATAAAATGTCGTTATGGTGACTTGTTGTTCACCTAGTCTTCTGCCAGTTTTGAAATGCTGAGCTGACAGTACTGACGCAAACAACATCATTTACACCCCTCTCTGATTTGAGTCCTTCATTCTTTCATGGGATAACCATCAAGTAGATTAAATAACCATGTGCAATGTGAGCATATTTTTTCAGTGCTATAATATACTTAAAATCTAAGATTATGAAAAGGTTCATGAGAAAGGTCTAAAAATGTGAACTAAAATGAAGTTAATATTTTGCTATCAGCTAATGCAGGGTTTTGAAAAATTGCTCTTAAATTATTATTTTCTTTTCACACACTACAGAGTTTCAAACCTTGGAGTGAATTTTAGGAGGTTGCAGAGAAGATATAGATGGGTAGTGGTAAAATGGAGGTTAGAAATTTATATTCTGAGTTTAAATTTTCATTCAATCACAGGTATTCAGCAGTTAGGATTTTAGGAAACACGAACAAACAAATGCTGCAACGCAAGGATCATGTGAGCCAGTAGCTCTGCCGGGTGGTCAAGATTTGTTTGTAATCTACTACAGATGCAGAGCTTTCATTATATGTCTTAAATCCTATCCTGAAGGCTGTGGCCACCATGTGAAGTGTCAGGAGCAGCTATCAGCTCTTTCTGCTATGTCAAGCCCCCTCTTTAGAGCCTTACTCAGATATAAGCCAGCTGAGAAAGTGCTCAGCAGTACCAAAGAATTAAATAAAAACAAAAATTATATCAAAAAAGAGGACCAGTGGAAAGCCAATAAAAATCATTAACAAATTTGACACCTACAAAGCTCAGCTGTGAGACCAGCCCTATCTTACATTGGATAAAATTTTAATTACTTTTTAACAATAATTTTTGAGTGAATTTCTTCTTCAAAGAAATACATATAGTACACCATTTTAGTGATTTAATACTTATGACTACTTGCACACTTGCAGTGCCAGTATATAGAAGAACAGATAGGATGAAGAGTGTCTTTTTTTTGTTACTTAAAGAATTACCTGCCAGCTAGAGTGTCAAAAAGCCCTCAGCTTAGTGCCATACACCATATACTGCATATGCACCATATGTGTCCATCCATCCATTACATAGGAAATATCAACATCATGCAAAAGTTATAAAACAAATGCGTGTTATTAAAAATTAGATCCTTATATACATTACATGTACTTTCTTGCAATGACTGTACCAGACCTTAAAAGTAAGCAAGTTTTCAGCAATTACATCATAATTTATTTTTTCTTCAAATGTGGATGTTATAAACATAAAGATGGACTAGGGGGAAGGAAAGAAGGGAGGAACACAGAAAGGAATTTGACCAAAATCCCTAAATGCAAAGTATCACCCATTAGGAGGCTGTGACATGCGAAGAGCTTTGTCCTGCAAAAACAGTACTAACTCTACATCAATAAAACTGTCTGCATGAATACTCACAGCTGGGTGATAAAAAGGGAAGACAAGAAGAGCTGGAGAGCAGCTCAGCCTTTCTTCAGTTGTTTATGAGCCTCATGCAACAGCTGGGGGCCATCGGTCTGGTATGTACCGTATGGGTGCGGGATGCCAGGCTGCTCTCTGCGCGAGGAGCACTGCGCCTCGAGCAGCTGGCTTTGCTGTCACGCTCATGGGCTTCATTGGCTCCATTTCAGGGTCTCCCTCCCACAGAGCTGAACCTCAGAGATGGAAGATAATGATCACAGTGCTTGTACAAGGTAATTAATAAATGAATGTGGAGTTGTTAAACCACAGCTAGTTTTTCACGTATGATATTCTGATAGTCTTTCACAATGTGACAGGTGTCAAAACTTCACTGCATTTCTCCAGGTTTTTCCAGAAAAGCAAAACAACTAATCAACTAATTTTTTAAGAATCTTAGCAAGGACAGCAGTAAGAAGAATGAAACTAAAAGCTTCATCTAAGAAGAATCCTCGCAAGTACTAAATGCATTTAAGCAATATTAATTCAAGGTTGTTTTCTTTCCTAAATAGGTACTATCATAACTTCACTTAGTACCAGAGAACTTTCTCATAGCCTTACACCTGATTTGTCCTCTACCAGGATGCATAGATGACCCCCATCTGAAAGCACTCAGCATATTTCTTCACTCAGTACTCAACATGTGTACACCTTTGCAGATGTTTAGGTGTACACCTTTGCAGATGTTTAGGTGCACCCTGTCTAATCAGGAGACAGAAAACCGGTTGTACTACACCAATCTCAAGACAAGGGCTCTGCCTTTTGGAGGCAGCCATGAGGAATACTGCAAAAAGAAACCAGGAACAGTTAAACAGAGAGAAAACAGTGTACCTCTTACAGAAGCAGAGGAATGTGATCAGTTGGAAAGACTGTGCACACATGCACAATTGTGGACATTGGAGAGGAGGGTCAAATCTAGACACAGCAAGTCAAGAACTAAAACTCACAAGAGGCTCTTTCCTGTGAAGGGAATCTGAGGTTTTCTGGACTCCCAATCTATACCTGTACTGGCCTGAAAGCCCACTTTCAGGCACTGGGCATCCTTTTTAAAATCTAGCAATGTCAGTACAGGAAATTAAAGTCTTCCACTGCAGACTCCTCAGGCAGCACACCCTTTTGCATCCAGGGGTAAAGATGTTCATCTGGTATGCCTTATCCTTTTTATCAGTTAAAATAAGTGGATTCGGGGCACAGGCAGTACTTAATATGTCTACAGTTGCAGAGCAGATTTCATCTGAAGTGGGTTAAATGGCTGTTATGCAAGGAACTTGGATGGCAGCTTTAAGCGAAGGGTACCCTCTAGTATAAATGCAGTGATGAACATACTTTCCTTCTTCACAATGAGAGAACAAGGACAGGGGGATGTGAAAATACTGTTTTGTAATTCCTTCAGGATTAAGAGTGGTTTAAAAATCTTTACGGTAAAATTGTTTAAATGACAGCAGGAGTAATTAAAAAATAAATCTTAAAAAACCAAATTAAAAAAAACAACCAACACAAACAGAAAAAGAAGAAAACTGCAAGAAACCATAATCTCCTTGAGATGTTTCCAGAATTTAAGTGGGCACAAGTTGCAAAAGCAGGCTTCATGGTTCTACAGTGACATAAGAAGTAAAGGTTGGAAAGAGAACAGTCTTAATCTAATCATAAGCAGCTACAGAAACGCTGTGTCCCAGCTGTGATCTCTGGAGAGCCATATTAACATAGGGGTGTTGCTAAATGTATGTGTCCCAAATAGTTGCGACCCATGGAGACCAGCTTTAGATAATGAGCAAAAGAAGGTTAGTAATTGCTGAATATGAGCAGAAAGTAGCAGAGCTCTACATGTATCTATCCCCATACCACCTATAAAACTTGAAGTGCATTGAGCATAACATTTAACTTTGGCTGAACTTGATAAACAACTTGAACAGGGTAAGAAATGCTTTCTGTGCTAACCCACTAATAATTCAAACATATTTAGGCAGATTCAACTGCAAGACATTCCTAGTATATCCTTAACCATTCCAGTGCTAAATAGTACATCTCAGCTCTACAGCAGTGTTTATGCACACAAGTCCTGCTGGAGTCAGCACTGTACATCTCTGAGTGTCTAGCTGTCTAGATGCTTGTGCCAATTTTTGGACAAGAATTTCTTTTTAGAATAGGTTTCTGCACAAAAGAGGAATCAAGTATAATACAGTGGAAAAATCACCAAAAAGATCACTGTAGTTTGCTTTTTGGTTAATGTCACATGAGTCTTTATATATATATATACATATATTCTTTTTTTAATTAAAAGTCTGCTTTGTCTAGTCTTCAGCTCTTCACTCACCCATCTACCATTTCTTCTGGTCCTTCACATTTGTATATTTTAGCATGGGGAAGTTCATTGTCTTCTTCTTGAAGAGGAAAGAACGTAAGGCAGTAGATGTGATCTTTATGGTGAACGAGGGGAGCACGGGAGGCAGCAGAGCCCTATGCAGATCTGTGTCTCAGAGCTAAGGAGATCTGTGCACTGCTGAAGTGCTTTCCCAGGAGATACTGCAACACAGGTATGCCTCTAAATTTTCAACTAAGGTTTGTTCATAAATTTCCTGTTGATGCTATTCTGACTTGCTAACATCTGCCTAAGCCCATTCACAAAAGTGCTGGTAGTGTCTGGGATGAAATAAAGGACAGTATATGAAAAGCAGAGGATAGCTGCTCCTAACCCACTTTTTCAAATATTTCTAACTTTTAGTACCTCTGGTTCTTTCTGGTCAGGCAGATGAAATTAAGCAGCTTTAAGATACTTTGCTTGGCTTTGTGCTATAAAGAAGTGGAAGAGGAGATAAGAGCAGATAGAAAGTCAATTCACTTGGTGCCAGGCGGCCTCTGCACCAGCTGCAAGCAGGCAACATGCAGCTAAAATCCATGCCCAAACTCTATTTGTCACAGCTGATTAAAGTGAGTGACTTTGGTTTTTCCCCCAAAGGAAAAACTGGAAAGGCAGTCTTATTTGTCTTCCCATTCAGTAGAGTGGCAGTTTCCCCTAGACCTGTGCTTTCAGTGAGGATGTGAAAAATTACTATAACTTGCAGACACTTCAAAAGCAATATCTGACAGATCTGTCTCGGCCAGAAGTCCAAGATGCATTTTAGTAAACTGAAAAATGCAAAATTATTTCTTTAACTAGTTACCTTAGTTGCATCATTCTTTAAAATGTTGATGAAATTTGGTCTCAGAAAGTAAGAGCAGCTTCTTTTTGAGTTGCAGCAGTTCCTGGAACACAGGTGTACATACATTCAGTGACACAGTGGCATAATGTTTCACGTTGCTAGTAGATTTCGTTTCGTGGTATCACTGAGAAGAAGGGAAAGGAGTTTAGAAAAAAAAAAAAAGAAACCCATTTTAACTCCATGACTTGAACCTTTATGCCAGATCTCTCATGCCAGATCAAACTCTCTTGCAGCGTTAGAAATGTTTGTCTAAGTGTTTTCTTGCCATTATTTTTCATTGTTGCATACTTCTGCACTTGTGTAAGGAGACCTTAGTGACAGATGAAACACAAAAAACCTGTGAACTGCAATAAATATGTATGTCAAAGTTTTCCAGTGGGAAGAAAAGTGCCAACAAGTGAGGTAAGCTTTAGTGATAAGCAAAAAAACCCTTAAAATACAGCAATTCTAAGATACATTAAAATATTATTTTAAAGAAATTATTCTTTTAAGAAAACAATGTTAGGTATTTAAAATACATGACAAAAATGCTTCTGTTCACAACAGAAGCTCCTAACTCATGACTGTTAGAAGAGATTTCTTCATCATAAACTGAAATTAATGGTTTAATTTGTCTTGATCTAGCTAAAAGACAAGAAAGAAGTTAAATCCTTGAGAGGTGCAAATTAGCCTTATGTAATTATTTATTAAATGTTTTCATTTTGGTTTTTTTTCTCAGAATTCCTTACAGAGGACCACAATATTTTTATATTTCTTAATATCTAAAAAAGCTTATCAGTTTTTACCTATGAGAAATAGGTGAAATGATCCACTCAGATCTAAAAATTTTAAAGTGAAAGGATGCTCTTCCCCAATATCAGCAATGGTTTTTTCCCCACTGATTTTATGTTTATCCTAGATGGGGAATTTTTCTTTTTTTCTGAGCCCAGTTTTCTATAACAGAGCACACACTGCAGGACGTAGAATGTTATAGAAAATTTATATGTTACAAATATCCACCACTTGGCTTTCTTTCTCAGAAAAATCATTTTAAGGAGGTTCAGTTGCACAGTTAGCAATAATTAGCGAATACAAGTGGTGTTCAAAGTTGACCAAAGCCCCTTTTTGGCAAGTTTGTTTCAATACTTCAAGTTTTTCTTTTACAAAGAAAACTTGCCCAGTTCTAATTACTAAAACATTCAAGCTTGACTGCAGATTGGACAACTTGTGAGTCACGGTGATGACAGTAACAGCGAAACAGAAGGCTGAACCAGTGGTTCAAGGACTGGGCAAGGTTGTTGGAAATGCACATTCTGGTTTTTTCTACCCCAAACTTCCTCTGTAGTCTTTGGCAAGTCATTCCAGCACTTTATACAAGTGAGCCCACTCGTGAAATATAATTTAGCCCTTGGAGCTCCCACACACATTGTGATAGCGTTGTGACTTCCGCAAGTAACCAAAATAAAAAAGAAGTACCTGGACCAAGAGAAATCTTTAAGACCATTTGTAAGGACAAAATCCACATAATTTTTGGATCCCAATCCCATAATTAGACCCATGTGAACAAAACTCGGAGCTTTCATGGAGTTCTATTGTTGTCTTCTTTTGTCATTTATCTTCAAAGTAGCTACCTGCAAGCCTGGGACTCCGTTTGTGCTTTTCCAGACTGAGAATCAGGGCACTTTTTTCTTTCTTACAATACAGTGTGAATATACAGCTAAGACATGGACTAAATTAAATTAACTGAGAAAATAACTTTTGGTAGTGTAACAAGACTATTGTGGAAGGGCCACCAAGAAAACTATTAACAGCAAGACAGAACAAAAAAATAAAACAATGCTAGTGCTAAAAAGAAGATAGTGGTGAACAACTTCACCTCAGATAGGAGAATGAGGTCAAGTATATTGCTGTAAGATGTGCAGAAATACCAGTGCATTGGACAGACAACACAGAGAAACCCAGACAGTTACTGTCTATGCTCTGGCTCACTGTTAAACCCAAACTCCACAGTAGCCATTCTTCCAAAAACAACTTTTTTTCTGAAATGACAGTCATTTTTCATCTAAGTGAAACCTGAATGAAAAGATGGAAAAAATCACGACTTAACAAGAAGTTCACTTTACTGGATAATAGGGCATGCACACATTCACACAGCCCTGCATTTTATACAGGCATAATTACTGTGTTTGTGTCTTGCTCCAGCACACAGGCCATTTGCTGAAATGAAACACCTAGGGGAAAGACTGTAATTATTTTCATTGCTTAAGTTTTTTTATATCTTTCTGCATTCATATCTCAGGCTGAAGCCCACAGATCAAACTGAAGAGATACTTAAACTCTTAAATAATGTCTCTTATTTTCTGTTATCTTATAATTCTTAAATTTCTTGGCAAAATTATCAGGATGTTAGCAAGAGAAGTTCTTGTTCGTGTATTGTACTTGTGTTTATAGTGAAAACAGCAGCCTTTAAATGCAGTTAAATAGGACAACAAATAGGATTCCCATCTCCCTAAGCATATCAGGCCTTGTACAGTCAATTCTTTCAACACATTGCATGATTTTTACATTTCACATTCAAATCTCAGTGTTGCTCATTAAATGCTGGGCCTTACAGAAATTACTGGGTTCAGAACGTCCTTATACTTGATTTAAAATTTAACTTTCTAGTGTCTCAGTAACAAAAGTATTATAGCCAGTCAGATTTGTTAACGCCAGATCAGGGTTTCCTTCCACCCAAGTATTAGAAATCCAATGTTACGTTGTATTTACCTCTATCTTCAGTTTCTGTTCTTTTTCTGGACCTGTACAGTTCTTCCTAGATGTAAACAGGGATTTGAGTTATGTTGTAAAGAGTTTACACACAAGTACAACAAACAGCTCAAGAAGTAGAAATACTT
>VZTA01006841.1:0-13497 GCA_013398855.1 Mohoua ochrocephala | reverse complement strand
CAACAAATTTTAAAATATAAGGATCAGTCTCTTATAAGAGTATTAGGAATTAATTTTAAAAGCTTTATATGGCAGGACGAGTTACTTCCAAAATTATTAACACAGTTCTAATTTTGAAGTATTACATGTCAAAACACTGAGACCTAGAATGCTTGATAAAAATAATCTTATATACCTTCTGACAATTGTATTTCACATTATGGCTTTAGCCAATATATTGGTGCTCTATCATAACGACATTCAAAATTCTATTAAAAGTTTGAGAAGGGTTTCTTGTTGATGGGTTTGAAGGATTGTTCTGATATGACTTCCTCTTACTCTACCTCAAATGCAAGCTCAATAAATAGCTCTTTATAAATAATCAGTGTTTAGACCAGTCCAAAGATAAATCTGATTTATAAGATTAACATCTGAAGAATCATTGATTCTGATTTAATCATGAGAGCTTCAGAACATTTGAAAAGAATAATTGTTTAAGCCATAATCACATAAATTTTATTTGGACTTTGGATGCCCCTTTTATTTCTAAGGTTAAGCCAGTTCAAATAAGCATTTAAAAAATGTTTAGGGTTTACTCTATGTAGAGAGGAAGGAATAATGCTAGATATTAAGTGGGTGGCTGGTTACTCAGGTGTCTGTCTCCAGCTCTTTTATGTTCTTGTGCTGTACTAGAAAAGGATGCAAGGGAGCAGACAGGCACAGAGATAAGTCTATTGACCCTATTACTTTAGTAAATACAAATAGTCTAAGCTGTATTTGTGGTGTTGAATGCAACTTTGAAAACTAAGAAGATAAAATGAATTTCAGGATTGTCACCAGGGTTTGCATTGGATGGTGCTGTCTTGTAATAGATGATGTGTTTGACTGACTGAAGAACAAACTCCTTTGGGCTAAAGATGGGAAAACCAGTTTATGTAGGCACTCCTCAATGATTGTAAAGGATAATGGTAATACAAATGACTAAATTTCTCCTTATCCATATGTTAGACTGTCTTGGGCTGACTTTATGATGTGTATCCCCTATCGCCTGCTCTATGCCCAGACGTGATTCCTGTGCCTTTCTGTGTCTTTAAAACTGGGTGCAAGAGAAAGAAAGAAGAAAAGCCAGACGAACTTTTCAAAACAGTTTTGCTCCAAGGACATTCACTCCCCTGCGTTCCTGCTGCTGCGGAGCAGAGGAAAGCACCTTCCCTGCTTTTCCCTGGCTCTTGGCTCCTTTTTCTCGGAGGAGAGAGACGGAGAGTTCATCTCCTTTGTTTCCCTGGGACTTTGGATTTTTCCTTCTTCTCTTCTGGACTGTTCAGAACACCAGAACATCAGAACCTCACTGGGAGGCCTCACACCTCGGCCTGGAGGGGCCCAAGCCAACCCAGCTCCGAAGAGGAGAGACAGAGAGACCACACCCATGGAAAGGACTCTAAAATCTTCCCAGGTTTTCTCTCCACAGCGAGAGGTTTCATTGTTTAGCATTATTCTTTTCCTGTGTGTTTGTGAAATAAATAGTCTTTTTTTCTCCTTTCACTTTCCTTTGAGGAATTTTTTCCCGAACCTGGTGGGGGAGGGGTGGCTGTAACCTGCCTGCTATAGAGGAGACGTTCCTCCCAGAGCGTTCCTCCAAATTTTTGTCTCAAACCAGGACACAGACTTTGTTAAAAATTAGTTATAGGGACCTATGCTCATTGTGTTCATTTCTGTAAATTCATGTAGGTTGCTTCAGTGTTCAAAATATATATGTGTTGTCTTACAAAAAAATAATAATTATAAAACTTGTAAAAACTTCCCACTGTTTTCGGTCTAGTTAACTCCCATGCTAGTTAACTCCAGTGCTTCAGCCATCCTGCATGGGAAAATTTCATTTGGTATGAGATCTTATTCGTTCTCAATGTTATCTGCTGCTTAAAATTAATAGCATGCTACCTCAGAGTTTGTGGATTTATCACTCAATTTACCTTTCCTTTTACAATCCAGACAAAATGATTAGATGAAACGGGCTGATTATCTATCCCCGCACTCAAAACAAGCAAGCAAGCAAGCAAATGAACAAACAAACAAACTCAAACCAATCATAAAAAAAATCCTACCAGCTCCCTCCCACACCAAACCCACCAGAAGCCAAACAAAAAAAGTCCCCAAGATGCAGTTCATATTTTAGAAGACATTTTACTCAATTACATTATTTTTGTAAAATATCATACCATAAGATAGAATTAGTTAAAAGAGAAGATGAATCCCATTTTTCTGGATGCAACAGGTAGCAAAGAGCCTTGCAAAACAAAAGAATGCAATTAAAACAGCAACTTTAAACTACAGCATACATCTTTCTCTTTCAGACTGAAATAGGCATTTATCATGTTGAGTAATAATAGTGAAAATATAACAGCATTTACCCATGACTCAAAAATAACATATCTCAGTAATCATTAATTTGGAAAATATATCAATGAAGCAAATATCTTTTAGTCATATTGCATCACAGAAGAATTTTGTCTGGACTTTCCCCTATAAAAATAAATTTTTTCAGTTTGTAGCTAGGAGGTAGGACTAAAATATTATAAGGAAGTTACAGGAGATCTTAAAATTAAGAGGAAGGCTTTCAAAGTCAAATTTTCATAATCTGCACAGCAAAAAATAATGTGAAAGGAAAACATAAAGACAGTGAGTTGCTTTGAAAATCCAGGCCAAAATACAGTCACCATCTCTTTTAATTGCAATGTAGGAAATCAGGTTTTACTTTCACTCAGCACTGTGTATGAATCCTAATGATATTTGCTGGCATGTATTACTCTTTGTCTCTTGATAAATCCCATTAAGTTTCTCTAATGAACTGCAAGCTGTTGTTCACATGACTACCTATGAACAATGTTGTCCTTTTGCGTCCCCATGCCCTTGTGTGACTGGTGGCTAATCATTCTCACTGTTGATAAAGGAAATTACAGTGACTGTAAATATTCTTTCACCAGTAGTATGACCTATATTGCAAATCTCCTCTCTCAATACAGATAAAGTTAGCCAGGAACCTTGGATAAAAAGTTAGCAGACAACACCAAAATTAGCAGTTCCATTGTTTAGCATTGTCTCAGGATAATATATAAATTTTTTCTTTTAAACCAGAACATATCTAAAGATGTAACAGAGGGGTAGAAAGATCTTCTAAGAAGTAAAGTTGGATAACTCCAAGCTTCAATTTTTTTTTTTTTTTAACAAAGATTTTTATATTGGAAAACTCAGTATGTGTATTTAAAACAACCCAACAGAGAGATTATGTCCAGACAGAATATTTAGTTAGAATAAAACAGTTGGCAAATAATTAGACCACATGCATTTTCATACGTGAGCTGCAAATTATAGTCTTTCTTCTGAATAATGTCAAATTTTAAATCTTGACTTTTTGTAGCTAAGTTTATCACACAGAACAACAGAGTAGGGACAAGCCCAAAGCTGAAAAGTGTACTTTCAAAACTAGTATATGGGTTGCTCAAAGCTTCAGATAAACTCTCTGAAACAAATTAACATGTTTAAAACCAATAAACATTACTCAAGAAAAGATAGCTTGTTCTCAGAAGTAGACAGAAGCCGACTCTTTATTAGGGCTTATGCTGAAACTAATGTAAATGTTATTATCCAGTGGATCAGTATACATAAAACTAGGTAAAATAATTCTCCAAAGTTTTACAGGAAGTCAGAGGGCAGAATTACTTCTAGAGATACCTGAGGTTTCCAAATATGGACTTTTCCACTTTTTAGGATTTAAGTATTATGCCTAAAAACACTGCACATACCAGGTCTTCCCTGACCATCAGTGAGCGTTCTGCAGACTATCATTTGTGAGACAGGGACACCTCAAAAAATGCACTTGGACATTGAGTTCTTCTAAATGCAAGGGGATATTGAATAACCAGTTGAGTAACAGTACAGTGAATTTCTAAAGAAAAACTGTTGCATCTTTAAAAAAATAGGTGAATTTTTCCACCGTGGTTTGGTTTTTAACACAGAAATTTCTGAAGGGCAAAATGGCAGCTTTTGAACAAAAATAGAGTATCCATATGCACTGCTGGGTACTACTTTACAGAGAGAAAAAAAATGAACTTGTCCATTTGAGAGGTCTAGAGAATAAAATATATAATACATCACTTTATATTACCTATTCAGAATAGACTTAGGTGTGTAGGTCTTTTTAAGGTCCCCTAGGATGGCAAATGTAACTCTATTTTCAACTAAAGTACTGATAACTCTTGTGATATGAATATTTATTGAAAGAATGTTTTTGAATGTTATTTATAAAGTTCTGTCATATAAAAAGAAGGTGTATCTATTCTAATATGATCTATGGAGAAAACGACAGCAGGTATCTAGCACTTTCGTGTGTCTAAGGACTGTGCAGAGCCATTTAACAAAACTCTGTAGAAGTATGTATTTCGATTTCACAAATTGGAAACCTGCAGAATAGAAAGAAGGAATAAATAGGCAGCAAGATGTATGATAAAACAAACAAATCAACCACTAGAAAACCTCCAGCCACAGATTCCCCCATCTTTGCACACATTTTGGAGAGGTTTGATCTTTTCTAATTTCCATTAAATATTTATATGTCAGTTTTGTTTCAAAAGCATCTCAGATATTTGCACTTCCTCTTCCAACTTTCCCGCATACCAGTGCTGTCACAGCTGTCAAAATCGACTAATTTTAGAAAATTATGTACTACAGAACTTTTCCAATGGTCTTATACCTAGGGAGTCATAATTTGACTATGTTCATAAATTTACTCAGTGAGCAATATCTTGCTTTAAAAAACAGTTTGGAAAGAGCTTGAATACTTCTTTTTTCATAATATTAGTGCTGTGCCTACTCTGACTCCTGCTATATACACAAGTGTGTCATATTTGTAGTAAATCATGTTTTAAATCCAGTTCTAGGGTTTGGAGTGGCACAGATGAAAATTCACTTGTGGCCCAGTACTTAGGCTAGATTACTCTATTTGCATAGATTGATGAGGGTCAACCAGAAGTAGCCATTCAGTTTATCTTATGAATAGCTGTTAAAAGGAAGCCTTTAGAAATTTGTTTTTTGAACGCTTTGCAACAGCATTTGCAAAGGGATCTGATAGATATTTAAATTCAAAATGATGTTTGGATATCCTGCTAATTCTAACTAAAATAGTTAGAATAGTTTTAAATTTTATAGTTTTTGGTAGAGTGAATATAGATTAATTCAGAACTTTTTCCAAGGCAATTCAAATGTCAAAGAGGAAGTTCATAAATATTTAATACAAACATTTTAAGATGTATATTAGCTGGGCTGTGCAGCTAATATAATATCTGCTGCTCCGTGAACAACCAGTGGTACTTAAATGTCTGGAAGCTTGGCTGCTTTCCCTCAAGTTCAGCTAACCTCAAAGAAAAATCCAAGGGAAGATAGTTCAGAAGCCTCTAGCGGAAGTACACCTTCAGAGATTATTTTCCTGTGACTTCCTTGTAGATCTTGTTGTTCCTTTTTAAAAGGACAGTAGATTTGGCTATACAGCTGTTCTCAGAACAAGTATTTGTGTGCCTGTGAAAGATCTCAACATTTACTTGTAGTCTACAGTCTCCTAAAGAGTAGACTACGTAAGGTGTTATGGTACTGCATAAGGCTGTGCTCCTTCAGCTGAGAGAGGGCTGTAACCAGGGAAAGGTGGGATACATTCCCTGATAATTTTGAGCATCTGTCACTCCCAGGACCTTTAACCCTAGAACAGCTTAGAAAAATGTCTTTATGGATCTAACATATTTAACGAGGGAAACATCAACTGTGATTACATGGCGATTCCACTCTGAAAGTTCAAAAAGGGAATTAATTTACAGAGAAGTATTTTGAATTTTGATAAATGATTCATGGGTAATAAATTCTTTCACTTAAACATTATATGTTCTTTCATTAATAATAATGAAAAGGATGTATAGTTATATGAAAAGGATAATAATAACTATATGAATAATATGTATGTATCATATATGTAATGTATGATAAGATTAATTATATGAAAGTATATATAATTATAATTAATGAAATAAATTATAATTAACAATTATTTATTAATAATTAATAAAAGGAGCTCTATGCTAAAAAGAAGACAGCACTAGCAATTTTTGGGGAATCTTGTGAGTATTAAGAGTAGCAATTTTCTACAAGATAGAGTAGCTAGGGATGAATTTGAACAAGCAACTTGAGATCTCACCACCTGCAGGCCATAGAATGCAATTTAATCACTGGGGGTTTTTTGTCTGGTCTGTAAATACCACCTCGACATTAATTGTGTTGTAATTACATTTTGTATTTTGCTTTCCTTAGTCTTGCATTTCAAACTCTGATATAGCCTATGGAGACAGCTTTTTACTTATTTAGCCTTCCAGCAGCAAACTTACGTAAAAGCAGAATGTGCTTGTTTTACTGATGTGTATTATGAGATGAAAACTGAAAAATAGCTACTCGATAGTGCAAAAAATATCAAATGTTTATAGTGAAGAAAATCTGATAAATCTGGTGGTATCTGTGTGAAAGATGAATGATTCTATGTCCTGTAGGTGCTATGGTTTGCTGAATCATACCTTTACACTAAACAAGGACTTTTTCTCTGGATGTCGTGAAATATGTGGTTTTGTAAATGTCTACAGAGAAGTGAGTCTGTCTAAAAAACTCATCTTTGGAAAGATAGGCTAATTCATAATGAAGAACAGGTATCTAAACTATAGCTCCCCACAAAAATGCTATCACACCTCAAGAAATAAATCTTTTTCTCAAAGGAATCAAAATAAATTGGTTTACTTTGAGATTTATTTTAGGACGCACCATGAATTTTGAAAGAAAAAAAAAGTACTTCAGATGAGTACCTGTCATCATCCATTGGAATTAGACTCATGCAGAAGAAGCTTTGCTATTCATTCTTTTAGAGGCCTCAGTTTTCTATCTACTTTATAAAATACTTGAAAATTAGGTGGTTTTAAATATTTCCATATAAAGTAATGGTTTTATATGTAAAACAGGGCACAGAACAGAAATGATGAAGGTTTAAATTTCAAGGAGGTTTCCTTAGGCAGTTTACTTTTAGGTTAACTAAGCCAGTTAATTTAGCTGCAATGTAGAACTGGGATGCTGCAAGACTAAACTCTAGAAAAGTATTTTGGTACACAGTCAGTTTTTCACTTTCCTTTAGGGTATGTGTTCTGAAGCAAGAACAAGTTTCAGGTCTGATTTATGGAGTCCTGTCCTAATGTAGTGCTTGAAGAATAAATGTGAGAGTTATAATGCAAGTAAAAGACTTGAAACATACGTACCTAAGCTTTGGATTACTCAGATATTTTTTAAACTAGAAATTGCAGTAAACTCAGACAGATGAGTGCACTCGCCATTAATGTATTCATAAATATTAAATTATATCATGCTTAAGCACATCACAGAAAGTCTTCCTGTAGTCAGGGGTAAGATACATTCCTGAGAGGCAGTAGCTCATTCAAGCATCTGTGAACAAGGCAATATTTTTAACCTATCTCCTACAACCCATATAATCTTATTTAGCAGAAAGGCTGTTGGGCTCAGTACTTATTCCCATTGTGGCTCTCCAAAACTGAACACAGCAGACATTCAAAGAGAAAGATTAATAACCTGTGAGCCTGAGACAGGCATGGGAAATATCTATTTTATGGTGCTCAAAGAACCTTGCACAAGGGATAGGCAGCTAATTCTTTGGTGCTGTCAAGTCAAACAGATTTGGGGATTCTACTGGCCAAGAGCAGTTTTTAGGATGCAGACTAGGGTTGTGGCATCTAACTGCTTGTTTATGACCCTAATCCTTTTACACATTCTTTTTCACTGTAACTAATTTTTTAAATGTGAAATAATATTGAACAATTGAACTCCTATAGTAAAGACTATAGATTTCCATTGGAATGATAGCGGTTTGTTCATAATTTAGCAAAATTCTTTGTTAATTCCTCAGATGAGAAATCAAGACCTATAATCTTACTCTCTGTGTCTCATAAGTGTGTCTTCTTCAGTCCTGTCTGAGAAACTGGCAGAAGCTCTGTTATTGTACGTACTGTACACTGTGAGAGACAATAAGTATATTATTTATCCATAAGTTTAACAGAGGTAGAAAATATCAGATGTAGAAAGAGACGCTAAAACCCTCTATTTATTTTTTCTCAAAGGCTCAGTGATTGATCTTTTTGAATATGGAAAAATATATTGTTTGCGAAATGCATATCATGTCTGTCAGCCTTTGACACCTGAAGAGCTGCCAAAGTTGCTGTAAGCATTTTTAGTCTCATGAATAGTGACAACTTTCTTGATAGGATAAAGTTTTTCATCTGAACAAGGTGACATCTTACATAGTGACCCCATACTTCAAATTTTATCCTCTGCCATCAGGCATAAGCAGACAGTTGTCTATTTGATACTGACAACTTTGCAATTTAAAAATACTTTGAAGGGCTAGGATATAAAATTCCTGTATGTCTGGGCTCACCAGATTACCACCTTCTTAATATGCTTGAAAAAACCACCAGCCCTAAGAAGGAGTCTGAAAGTTAACAGGAAATCACAGATAGCAGTTACATATAAAACAGAGCCTGGGAGATCCTCCTTAAATAATAATAGACCAAGAGCAAAGGAGATAATTTTTGTTAGAAGATCGAGGATCTTAATTGACCTTTTTTTTTTCGCAAGAGTCAGTTGGAGACTGAAAGTCCTAAATTAGATCCTATTGATTCCTTGTCTTTGCCAGGACTTTACAAAAGCAGTCAGGATCAGTGGCAATTATGTCTAGGCTAAGTTCCTTCACCAATTGTTTTCCTGCAGTCTAAATTAATGAGAAAGATGAAAGGTGTAAGATCACCAGTGTTCTTTCAAGTGTTTCATTTCACTGCTTGTGGTGTGAAGAAATTTGATACTTCAAGGTATTTAGTTATGCTTCTTAGAGACTACGTGACAACAAGTCCTGCTGTTTTTCATGACAGCATGTACTCAATTTCAATTTTTGTGAGTTCTACTGAATTCTCTGCTCTGCAATAGGCAACCATTTGGTTCTTCGCACCTTCAGCGGTTTTTTTCTGCTTGAATTTTTTAAAGGTATGCTTATATTCTCGTTCTAAATGTCTTGCTGAAATTTCTGTCTCGGTCAGGCTTCTGAAACCAATACAGCTGCTGAGGTCACATGCTTTCCACGTCTGTTTCTAACATGTCACTTTCTCTGCAGTAAGTCAAGCCATCTTTGCTACAGCTGCTACGTACAGGCAGACGAGTACCAAATGAGTGTGGTCTGCTGTCACTGAAACACAGCTGAAATGCAGTCAAAATATCTTAGTATTGCACTATATATCCGACAATGTTCTTACTCTTTTCTCACATCTATGAAGCTGAAGCACAGTTTGGAAGACAATTACCCAAGGAAAGGAGTGCTATAACCAGTGGTTAAAACTTTATGCTGAAAGGTACAATAAAATAAATATATTAAAAACTCAGATTTTTCTCATGTTCATGTAGACCTGCACCCTACAATCTACATGTAATAACGTTGTAGAATCTGTGTCAGTAGTGACCATAGAAGAACATCTTTTTCTGCATTATCCTCAAAGGCAGAATCCTAACTACTTTTCATGCTACACCTGTTAAATACCCTTCTGTATGCTCAGAAATCCAGCACATCATTTGGAAAAATCAATGAGGAAATTCCTGATCGTTTTGCAAATCAAGCTAAGTCAAGTCTTTTTCTTTCACAGAGTTTGTCTCCTGGATCATTGTTCCTGTGGACCTTCTGCCTAACAGCACACTAAGAGATGGAAGAGCAGCAGACAGAAGTGCAGAATTTTCAACCCGAAATAAAACAAAGGAAAAAGAAAGTACTTCTGTGTCTTTCTTCTAGCACACAATATAAAATATTTATGGTGCTGGAATATATTTACTGCATATGTGCTACTCACTGCAGAGGTAAGAAACTCAGTGTAGCAACATACTTTGCAGGCTCACTCTGATTTCGATTAAGTCAGTGAGAACTTTGCCATTACTTTTTGGAATACATACATGCTAAACATCCTTAGAGGTCCACTGAATTTAGTGGAAGTACTCAAGCCTTGTCCTCCATGCCTAAGTATTTTGGTCACATACATTGCTGTATTAATTCTATATTGAAAAAAAAATAAATACACATCACACAAATTTAGTCACACAAAATTAATTAATGAAAACACAGTAGCTGACTGGAGCAGTTGTGTTTACTAGCTGTAACAATGAATGTACAAAACAAATCCTTTGTGCCTATATATTCAAAATACTGCAAGATTCTGCAACTACTGATTAATTTGAGAGGAGCTAAGGCATGAAATATCGAGACACTGGGTTTTGGTCTTTGTACTCCAAAGGAAAAGTTGATTTGCAAAAATTAATGTTTTCAGCAGCACGTAAATACCAGTATGTAAGGAACAGTTTTAAAAAACAATCCAGTTTTTCTCACAACAAAACAAAATTCCTTATTGATTATTTCAATTTTCATAGTATTTACTGAGGTTGCCAAACAAGTCATAAGAGTAGGAGTTCATCTGAATTGTTAGATTCAGATGTAATAATAGATATTACTAATTTGTGAACTAAATTTAGTGATATAAATTGGGTAGTGATCTAGATTTGACATTTTTTGCTTGTTAAATTTCCCGGAGATTAAATTTGTCTGTGAGTTTTTAATAAATAGATTGTGCAATAAAGCTATAATGAGAATAGATTAACTGGTGAATTGCAATTCTGATAGTAACAGGACTCAGATCTCCTGATTTTCCATGTTATTGGCAGTGACTAAACAACAAGAAATCTCTAGAAATGGATCATGAAAAAGTTGCAGTGTGTGCTTTACAAGTTTGATAACATTTTTCTCAAACGAATTAACTCATGTTAAAGTGACACATTAGAATGAGATCCCAAGTCTTAGAATATGGATGTAGACATGTCCTTTTTTGGGTGTTCCCTGCTCACTAGCATTTTAACTTAGTAGGTAACTCCTTTTTGGACATGAAAATACCTGTGAATAATCAGTTCTTTTTGTACCAGGACTTCTCCCCAGGATCCTTCAACTTTGTGACACAGCATCTGACAAGGTCTTTGTTTGATAAATCAGTTTGCAATTCATTTAGTTCATGCCAGTACAATGAGGGTCCTGCAAATATTTACAGATTTCTGTGGACTGAATATTGGCAACTTACATAAGTAGTGGTAGTTATGTTCTCTTTTGTATCATATCGTCGTGGATATGTAAGGAAGAAACATCTTGGACTAGCAATGGCTTCTGCTTATAGTAACTGGGCAGGATATTTGCAAAACACCTGCGCAATTCAGGAACTAACAGTTGAGACAAAATTTGTTGCAACACCAATGTAACTATAGTAGTTATCACAGTGAACACCACCACGTTTGTAAGAGCACTGGAGGCTTCGGTACTTGGGTTGGATAAGACAGCCCAGACAATTAATAGTGTTGGCAGGACGGAAATTACATATCACATGGACTTAACAAATGCGTAACTGGCATTGACATGAACTCTGTGCTAAAGAACTTTTTAGTCATAGTCTAATCTAGGATGATTTATGATTTGATACAAAAGAACATAACTACCACTTCTTACATATTTCACTTTCAAGGTTGACCACCAAGGTTTTAGACTTTCATAGGAAATACAGAGCATTACAAGTGAGACATGGTTTTCAATTCAAATTAATGCAAAATTTATAGGTACAACATTGAGAAATGCAAATAGTAGAATGATAGAATGTTTTGGGTTGGAAGGGACATTAAACATCGCCTTGTTCCAACCCCTGTGCCGTGGACAGGGGCACATTCCAGAAGACCGGGTTAATCAAAAGCCCCATAGAACCTGGCCTTGAACAATTCTAAGGATGAGGCATCCACAAATTCTCTCAGTAACCTGTTTCAGTGCCTCACCATTCTCATAGTAAAGACTATTTTTATAAGATCTAATCTAAATCTACCCTCTGAGATGCTGAAGAAGTTGACAGTTAGCAGTTTAAATATGTATATATTCTCAGTAAGACACGTGGAAAGTGTTAATTGTCATCAGTTCTGTCTATGAAAGCAAGGGGATTACTGTGTTTGCAAATTAGAAAACATTTCATCATGTTTCACAATAACGAAAATGGAGCAAAGAACCATTTTAGAAGGTAACTAGAATTAATTTTTCTTAACTTAAAATTAAATCAAAGTGACCCAGAATTGATTTTGAGAAAACCAGTACTTTGTGACCACTGTGGTAAAATGCATCGAAAGAACAACTTGATTTGAAGCTGTGATAAAGCTCCCTGCAGTGCTTCTACATTTATATTCATGAAGATGCCATTAAGACTCAAAATTTATTCAAAGTGCCAGCAGTCCTTTAAGAATGTCTCATGCTAAACATGCGATAATTAAGGAGGTCTCAGCTTTCTCACAAAATTTCATTATTTTCATTAATTCAGGAAAGTATTTTCGGGCCTTTTCCAGAGATACAAAACACAATCAAATAGGGAAGTAGTTTAGCTGAAAACAACATTCTTGGTCAATTAGAATGAAATGTCATAGACCAGTTTGAATACAGGTTCCTACGATTTAAGATTGTTAGAGATGTCTCTGTTAGAGATATATGAATTGTATGCATTATTATAAAGTATTGTTTACATTCCAGAATACTGTGAGGAACTGAGCAGCAAGTAGATCAAAGTTAAGGGGAAGGTGGGAAACTTTAGGATTAGTAACGATGCTGTTAGTTTTTGATAACGCTTCATTCTGCTTTTTCCTCACTAGAGGAATTCCTACCATCTCTGGGTACTGTTACATGGTTCTTTTGCTTTCCGTTTTCCCAGTTTTTGTTGTTTGTTAAGTTATTACTCTGTAGTAGCTTTACTGTTTAAACTTCACAATGCAGTATAGTCCACATAAATCTCTGTGGAACAGCCTGAAAGATCTATCTACCAAGCCATTAGTTTAACTGCCAGCAAACTGGCACAAGTGATGACTGAATGTGGAATATATTACAAACTTATCTAGCCCAAAGGAGTAGCCATTTCATACCCAAGCATTCATTTTAAAATTTTCTAGAAAAAGAAGGGCATCTTGGAGGGATCAGCAACTTGCTCAGGCTAACCCTGCCTGAGCACAAGGTTTGGACCAGAACATCTCAGGAGGTCCCTGCCAACCTCAGCTGTTCTGTGTCTGTAATACAGGAATCTCATGGTATAGTGGTGGATCAGCTTGTGAATTTAGATGCTTCATTAAAACATTTCAGTATACTTTCAGAAACATTAATAAACACAGAAAAGCCAGGCTAAAGATCAAACATACATCACAGAGAATTTTTACGTAATTATTGTGAAAACCCCGCATTATTTTTTTAACTAGCTCATCATAGAAGAATGGAAATAAGTTTTTTTCTCTGAAAAGAAACATACTGGACTTTTTATTTGGTAGGTTTCATTTTCTTTTTTTCTT
>VZTA01006825.1:0-12057 GCA_013398855.1 Mohoua ochrocephala | reverse complement strand
CCATCACTGGATGTTTCTTGAAAAAATGCATGCAAGATTGAAAAGATTGACAGAATTTGTGAAGATTGGTATAGAGAAGTCTGATCTTGATATCACCTGGCAAGTTTAGTCCTTTACACCTAATGAATAGATCTATTAATCCAACATCTTTTCTCCCTCAAGGGCAGGAGTCACAGAAGGAGCCTCTCACTTGAAAATTTTTTACCTCCTCCACATCTGCACATCGTGTTGGCAAATAAGTCCGTGCCAAAGGTAAAAAATGAGTGCATTGCTGAAGCTGCCCCCTAGCTCCACTACTGAGCTATTTTCTGTACTGACTGATGAAGCACTCCTGCAAAGAGAATTACGTGGTGCCTTTTTCCCCACGTGAGATGATGGAAGTTCTTCAAAACTGACCCAGTTCCCCGCTAAAATGGATCTCTCTCACATGCATTTAGCCCACAGGAGAAAAGGATATATTTTAAAATTCAGACATGGATCAATTGAGCAGAGAAGGTACAAGACTTGCAGGCTCATTATGACGAAATCTCAGCTCTTAGTGGCCATTCATGAAGTCATTTTCTCCTTTGTTGCTCATCTAGGTCACCACATAATGATACTGAAATACAGCAAAGAACCAGTTATGATTTAAACATCTCAAAGAACATGACACATGACTTCTAACGTGGACGGCATAAACTGCTTAAAATATTCAGAAGGAAACACAGTAAAAAATATTCTGCATGCACAGATAATGATTACAAACCAACATCTTCTCATATGCTATGAGTGTGCCTAATGACATCTGGTACAACTGTTCGTCAGCAAGCACAGTTCCACCAGAGGTAACGGGGTCGCAGTTAATGGCCAAGAGCTGGATTTGGCCTGCAGTTTTTAATGGCTCCTAGAGAAGCTGCTGTGGCTGTCCTTCTAAACTTCCCAATCCTGACAGTCTCACCTTGTAAAAGTTACCAGGTTATTCCTAACACTTCTCATTTCTCTTTGCTTTCAGCTGAAAGGAAGATGGTCTCTTCACCTGCTGAGACATTGAGATACATTGTGTGGCTTGGACATATCCACACAAAACCAGAATTTCTAAGTTTATAGCAGTCAGCTATAAACTTATAAAGCCCTTTGACTTTCTGGGAAACTGATGTTATAAAAGGGGAAAATAATTACTTTAAGGGCTGTGTGTGAGACCCGATACCTTTTGATGCCTTCAAACAGTGCAGCAGTATCAGCAATGAACACCTGACAGTAGAGGCAAGTTGTTTATAGGTGTGCTGTATAGACAGCTGAGTAATGACAGCAGTTCACATAAAAGCATCAGAGATTTACTAGGCCCAAAATCTATTTCTTCAGCTACCAGGAGAAAGGAAAAACACAGATTCCTCCTAGTCAGATTTCTATTAGATTTGCATTTTTAACCCGGCACAGTTGAAAAAACCAGAACATTAACTCCAGGGAATAAAGTTAATGCTAAAGTTAGGGGATCTTTTTCTGGGGAGAAGAAGGCTCCCAGTTCAGCCAATGATAAACTGAAAGGAAGGGGATGGGTATAAAAACCATGGCACAAGCATTGTGATAAAAGTTTTGCATACATTTAGGTGAGGTTGCCTCCAGCACTTGCATGTCCCCAAGAAAGTGCCTACAAAGCACCAGCATAGAAGGATTCCCCAAGAACCTTCTCGGAACTCAGCACGATGGGACACCACTGTCATGCTACTGCTGCAGCATGGGGAATAAGCACATTGAATTTCCAAAGCCAAATTCACCTTAAGACAACTCTGCCTAAGACTTTAGGTCACAAAACCTGACTCAAGTGCTAGCTTCTAATAAACTCCATAGCAAAGGGGACTTTTTCATTACTTGGATTGTGAAACTGTAGGCAAAAAAGGGAAGCAAATCTCCATGAGGAGCCTGCAGCATAGTATTTATGTCATTCTCATGGGAGCACACAAGAGTGTGAGCACCTTTCCTTCTCAAATATTTCTATAAAGGAACTCAAGAATCACAGAGCAGAGTGTACTCGGTATGGTGAAGCATCATTTGCTATACAATGTAGCTAGTAATAGGAAATAAAATAAGACGGCTACAAAAAATCATAGTCACAATGAAGCAAAGGTACTTTGCTTGTCCTTTTTCATGTATTTACTTAATAATTTATCTGCTTGGGTTTTAAGATCTGTGATATCCTGCTGATCTAGGTAATTATGCATCAGAATATGGGAGAATCAGAGCCAGGCTGTGTTTATCTCTCTCCGTGGTATTAGCTTACAGACAATAAACAGTTATGCCAGTTTGCCAAAAGATGCATGTATTACATTATTAGCAATTTTTTAGTAATTATTGATAATGAATGTGGTCAGTACTTCTTGTAGCATCAAAAAAAAAAAAAAAAAAAAGAAAAACTTGTTTACACTTCCAATTTTAGAGATGCAAAAATTTTGTCAAATGTTTTACAAGCCCATAGAATTCTCTCATTGAAAAGGCAACAAGAATGAAACTAAAGTTAGATAGCTTTTACGTCATGTACTTTTTGGAAAAAACCCACGATAATCAGGAACTCTGAATTACCCTCTTAGAAAAGATTACCTTCCTGGTGCTATATTCCAGTTTATTGCTAGCACAGCAAGGAGTCAAAGTGTCAGACAGAGGCATAGGGACTGCTGTTCATCCATCCTGCCTCTGTTTGATACCCACATCCCGTAAAAAAAATGCCTTTTCCTGGCAAGATCCCAGAATCATAGATTAGTTTCGGTCAGAAGGGAACTTTAAAGGCCATCTAGTCCAACCCCCCCGTAATAAGCAGGGGCTTCTTCAACTCGATCCTGTTGTTCGGAGCCTGATGAACAGCATCGCGCTGCCCACGCCCCGCGCCGGGACAGTCCCGGGGCCGGGCAGACGCTGAACGCTGAGGTCTCAGAGCCAGCACGACCGGCAGGTGCCACCTACAGCTGGGATTTTTCTCCCCATTGCTGCACTGCCAGACCTCGGGAAGCGATGTGACTTCAGGTAATCGCACAAATCTCTTTCCAGCGCTCCAGCTTCCGACTTTCAAACCACCCTCTCTGCTGTTCGCGTTACCTGTCTCCTGCTGTCCAGATCGAGACGGACACGGCTGGAACTCCAGCAAAGGAGCGGCACCGGCACATCCCTCCTGCACGGAGCCAGCCCCGCATCCCGCCGCTCCGGGAGCCGCACCAGCCGCGCTGGAAGAGGTCAGTGCATCCTTGTTCCCCTTTCAAGGTGCCCTGTCCAGTCGGGAAGGGGGGCGCGTTTTGCATTTTGGGGAGCATACCGAGGACATCGGCTGCCCCTGAAGGCAGGACTCCCGCGGTCAGCGCACCCCCGACCCAGAGGCGCCGCCGAGTGTCGGCGTGGAAGGCGATCGGGTCGGACCTCTGGGCTCCCAGGCGAGCGCGGTCACCCTGGGATGGTTGGTCACTTCGGGGGAGCCCGAGGCTGAGCGCTGACCCTGCACGGCACTCACCTGTGTGGGAGGAGGGAAGGGGCAGCCGCTGGGACACTTGGCTACTGGCTGAGCCCTTGGTAATCTTCCTTTGCTCCCATCAGGGTGGCAGTGGGCAGTTTATGTGAGATTTTGGCATTTGCATGTGCCAGAGGGGACAGCCTTGCGAAAAGCAGAGGTCTCACCTATTTTTCCCCACTTCCAGGTCATCCTCACCTCCACTGAGCCTAGCTGTCCTCTCCCATAACCATGGAGAATTCCTCCCTCCCCGAAATCAATTCCTCATGTGCAGACTGCACTGGGAGAGGACATGGGGGTCTGAATATGTCCACTCCTCCACTCAGCCCCAAGTACTACATCACAGTGCCTGTCATCTACTCGGTCATCTGCGCCGTGGGGCTGACAGGCAACACTGCCGTCATCTACGTAATCCTCAAAGCGCCAAAGATGAAAACAGTAACCAACATCTTCATCCTCAACCTGGCCATTGCTGATGAGCTCTTCACCTTGGTGCTGCCCATCAACATTGCTGACTACCTGCTCCTGCAGTGGCCCTTCGGAGAGTTCATGTGCAAGCTCATCATCTCCATAGACCAATACAACACTTTCTCCAGCATCTACTTCCTCACGGTCATGAGCATTGACCGCTACCTCGTCGTGGTGGCCACCACCAAGTCCAGGAAGGTGTCCTACCGCACCTACCGAGCAGCCAAGATTGTGAGCCTCTGCGTCTGGTCCTTCGTCACGGTCATCATCCTGCCCTTCGCTGTCTTCGCTAAGATACACAAGGAGCAGGGGCGCTCCCAGTGCGTCTTCGTGTTCCCCCACCCCGAGAGTGCCTGGTGGAAAGGCAGTCGGATCTACACCCTTATTTTAGGCTTTGTCATCCCAGTGTCCACCATCTGCACCCTCTACACCACCATGCTGTGCAGACTGAGACATGTGCAGCTCCACTGCAATGCGAAAGCCCTGGACAAAGCCAAAAAAAAGGTGACAGTGATGGTGGTTGTTATCCTGGCTGTGTGCCTGTTCTGCTGGACGCCCTTTCACCTTAGCGCAGTGGTGGCCCTCATCATGGACATCCCACAAACTCCACTCGTCATTGGGATTTCCTACTTCATCACCAGCCTCAGCTATGCCAACAGCTGCTTCAACCCTTTCCTGTATGCCTTTCTGGACGACAGTTTCCGGAGGAGCTTTCGTAAACTGATGGATTGCAGATCCACCTCATAAAGCCAACCCAACCCTCTGTCCTGTCCTGTGTCCCTCTCATAGTCACTTGCTTTTCCTGGGTGATTCCAGCCCAGAGAGTGCTTTCTCTCCAGTCTCCTTGTGATGGCCCACAGGCCTTCAGATTGTCTCACTACCCAAGACACGAATTGGGGCCAGCTGGATCTTTCTCAATTGTCCTGCACTCATTTCCTTAGCACTGCTTTCCTTGCCCTGTTTTTTTGGTTAGTTAGTTAGTTAGCTGTTGGGTTTTTAAAATTCCTTCTCTCTAACGTGCTTTCTGACCTAAGTTTGGAGCTGCCACAGGCCCCCTTTCCCTTTCTAAATGCATTGTTTTGTGAAATCAAGACACGTGACTGTCTCAATCACCGGTGATTTGTAAAGCTCAATAAAAGTGTGTTACCGACTGTCTTGCTTAATGATTCCTCAGCCTCTTTCCTCCCTACAGGACCTGCTTACCCAAAGTCTTGCAAACGTAGCAATATCAAAAAGGCACAGCTCCGAAGGATAAGGAATAAACCAAGGTATTGAGCCCATTTCATTTTACAGGGGACTAAGATAAAGTAGTCAAAATCCATGATAACATGTAAGAGAGATGTCAGTCTGGATTTAAAGAAAAAAGAGCAAGCCCTCCCTAATGAATAAAATGCACAGATGTGGGTTTGGAGCCACTGGCTGCAGAAAATAGCTTAACAGTGCACTTGGCTGTAGTTTGCAAAAAAATGCAGCTTTTGTTTATATCAGAAGTGGTGATTACTTTATTATTTTTCATGTGTTTATGGGTTATTGCACTTATAGAAATTTAGTTCATGGTCCTAGAAAACAGAATCAGAGGGTATCTTCAGAACCAGTTACCTTTTAAGGGCTTGAAAAGATCCTTCTGAAACATGGGGAATATCCTGACTTCTTCCCTTAGAAATCACGAAGAATTTGCAGTGGTTAGGCTACTTTTAAACTATCCCTCACATACTTGTATTCCACTTTTTGGTGAGATTTATTAATATTTCTCTTAAGAAGGAGAAGTGAAATAAAACTAAAATTTCAAAAAATACCCAAAAGATAGGTTCATTCTACCTGAAGCAGGAGAGAGACAGTGAAAGCTTCACTAGAATTCATATATCCAAACACTGCATGAGGAGGTTTTTTCCTCCTGTCTCATCTCCTCTTTTAGTCCTCTAAGGAAAGCTACAAAAATGTTGAGGACTGAGAAAATATTTGCAATCACTTCAGATTTCTCATCTTAGTGGTCTTCACTGCACTTCCCTGCAGCAGATGCTAAATCAGTGCAACACCATTTTTGTTAGATCTTTTCACCTCCACTGAATACAGAGAGATGGGGAAATGTGGCTAAGGAATGGCAGTGGGTTTTGAGAGGTGCAGGAGGATTTGTGTGGCACATGCTCAAGTTTGCAGGTTGTTCCTGGGAGACTTTGAACCAGGTCCTTTCCCACTGCTGCAGTTTAAAGTTCTACCATAGGCATGTGGAAAGTTTCTTTCGCTAAATCCTTCCACAGAAACCCCAAATAAAAATTTTACTTGCGGATTATAGCAATTATGCACACCTGATACTTTATAATAACATATAACTGGGTTGGCACTTAAATCATTTCTCTTTAAAAGACATTCATATTCTCTGGTACAGTCAGTGCTAAGTTCAACACCCAGTCTGGCTGTTATAGAAATGGAAGGACTCCTTTGGGGAATGACAAGTGTTGTTCTGTTTCATTGGAGGGTGTATGATTTGGCTTCCATCAGGCACAGAAGCTGGCCTTTGGAAGGGCAGACCAAAAGGTGTGGAGTACCCATTTCCACACCTCATAGAAAAAAATGTGCTTCAAGGGCCCGTGTCCCACACTTTCTGCCTGAAACAAAGGGTAATTAAGTTTTCCCACCGGCTGCCTGGTGGTCAGTCACTTGCCATGGAGAAAGAATTTAATCTGTATGGGGCAAGTAGCAAAATCTCTCTTTGTTTAGGCTGCTGCTACACACACCCACCTCTCTTTTATTCTTCAGTCATCATGCTCACAACAACATTATTTGCCTAAAGACTGCATACAGCTTAAAAAGTAAGCAGGTTTATTCTCAGAAAAGACATTTTCAGCACCACTGTGCCCTCAGTGGTGGTGATCCTTCCCTGAAAACTGATGAATGCCTGTGAAATAAAATCCTCTGTCAAACAATGACCTCAGTGGCACAGATTTGAACAGTGCTTGTGATGGTGGCCACCTCACACCTTTGGTCATGCTGCTAGGCAGTTACATTTGTCTCATCACCTGTCAGGGCTTCTTTTTACCCCAGAAATATTATTGAAACTTTGGTAGCTTTGTTGTGCTTCTGAAAAACCTACTCTGTGCCTATACATCAAACGCATCCCTGAGATGCTGGCTGATAGTAACAGTAAGTTATAAGAACAGTCTGATTTGTATAGAAGCTAAACTTCAACTCCCAGAGCAGCAATAGGTGATAATATAAAAATAAATTTTCTCCCCTTAAGTATTTCTTTCTTTTTTTTTTTTTTCCCCGGAGGAGGAATTTATGTTCCTGTTCAGCCCATGTTTAACCAGCTATAATGAAATTTAACAGTGTCACGCTGTGAGACAGTAGACTTGATGTAAGGAAGAATTTTATATATATGGAAGTATTTTATATATATGAAAATGAGTAAAATAAAAATGAATCCATTTTCTCCACAGCATAACTATAACTTGCAACTGATTTTGCAGATATTTGATATGGACTTCCAGAGGGAAAACACAGAAAGTAGAAAAAGAGATTATATAAATAAATAGAATAGAATTAAATTTTCTGGCTACTTATCCCTCATCCTTCCCCTCTGTGTGTACCACCCTGACTAGTGTTAAATTCAGCATTTTGAACTGTTGGCCACTGCCTAAAAGCATGCTGCAAATGTTGTGTGTGTGTGAGGGGGATTCTTGGCAGGGAACGAGGTGGAAGGGGTAGGAAGGGCTGTGTTCTCAGGACTGTGGTTAGCTAGAGTACAAGGAGCACACACCTGTGTAATTCCTGATGCCTTGCTCTGCAGAAAGCAGGGGTGGGAAAAGTTCTGGGGCCCAGAAGGGTGTGAGCCTTGGACAAACACAAAGGATGATGACAGATGTTTGATGATTGGATTGCAATAAAGCCTCAGAAGTCAAGGCAGAAGAGAACAGTGTCATTTTTTTCTGTTTAAGTCAGTATTCAGCTTCCCACATGGCAGAATAATGTGATTAAACACAACCAGGCCTCCAGTTTGTGGCAGACTTGTCAGCACCAAATCTTCTCAATGCTTTGACTTCTAAAAGACGTGCTCTGCTTTTCATGAGCATCTCCCTATAGCCTCTATGTAGCAAGGTATAGAGACCAGAGAGCAACGCTGTGTGTGACTGTCCAGCAGCCCTTCAGCCAGGAACCCCGAGTCCATTTGTCCCTTGGTGGCTGATACACATCCTGGGAGCTCTGGTTAAAGATATCTGGCAAACAGATATTCCTTCAGGACCACGAGTTTTGTATAAACTGTGTTTAAAAATCACCCTGCATATGTTCCCAGCAACAGCACAGTCGTCTGGCTATTCCTGAGCCAGCTACCCCAAATCCAAAGATGATGTTGACCACCACTCCTGCATCTCCAGTTCCAGAATGTTTCCAGTTCCTGCTCCTTTTCATCAATGAAAAAGATCCTTTTTTTCCTAATAAAACATTTGTGAGCAAAATCTTCCACAGTTTTCTTGTACTTTGCCAAAATAAGTACTCCCATTTCTAAAGAAAATTAATACTCTATTTTTAGGTCCAATATTTTTAGTAATATTTTTATCATAAGGACTTTATCTTCAATGAAGAATACACTAATTTTGCCTAGTTATGTTTGAGCAGGTGGAGTTTTTCCCTATGAGTTCAGAAGTTCTAGACTTTTCAGAGCCTGGAAATACAGTAAACATTCATTTTCCAGAGACTATTCCCATGAGGCCCCATTCAACGGCACGACATCCCAAATCTTAAAGATAAAATATGATTAAATTAACTGCTAATTAATCAAAGAGGGAAAAGGATCATCTATTCACCCAGTGCAAACAGCAGACAAAGCAGCAGTTTTAGTCTTGAGTGTGGCAGACCAACATTCAGTCTAACATCCACTCTGTTGGCTAACACACACGCAGCTGGCACACCCTGTGTGCTCACGTGTGCAAAGGAGACAAGGCTGCATTAACAGAGACTGTGATTCTTTTGCTCATTCTCATAAGCAGCTGCTTATATGAGCAGCCCAATCACAACATGGAAATAATTCTGTTAACCCTGTCTGAGGGCTAATTTCTCACCAGGGTCAGTGAGGATCTGGCAGACAAGTCCAACCCAGTTACAGTGGTCCCCAGTCCCCTCTGCATGTTTGGCCTCTTTCTGCTTGAAAATAGTTCCACCGTGGACAATAGAAAAATTTTCTTTCTCAACAGACCAAGCCCTTTATGTTGTTTTGCCAATTTAAAGCATGATTGCAACAGAAGGCAACGCTTTTCATCTGCTTTACAAAGTAAAAGAAAAATAAATTAAACTCTGCATAAGTTCTATATATTTTCCATTTTCCCCATCTTCTTTCACAGTCATCTTTAGGAAGCACGAAGAAGCAGCACAACCAACCAACTTACTGCTATTTGAGGCTCCACAAATGCTCTCAAAATCTTTTTCTACTTACAAAACCGTTACACCACCGGAGGGAGTTCAAAGACAAAGTATTCAGCAAATGTACTGAGTGGAAACGAATTTCTGCTGTCACGTCTGACACTAAGCACACATTTTTCTATGTAAGGCATCTTTTCCTCAAATTTTATTGAAATGTATTATTCTATGATACACAGAAGTATAAAAACCAGCTTTAATAAAGGTCAGGATTTTCTAGAGGCATGATCCCAAAGCTGCTTGCCATTTTTCTGTTTCTTCACAAGCATCCTCTTCCAGTGTATAGTAAGAATTCTTACCAAGAATGATGTCTGGGTGCAGCTGAGGACACAGCAGGTCCTGCACATCCCCACTCCCACTCAATCAACCCCCCAGAGGGACTGGTTTGGGGGAGCATTGGGCAGGTGTCACTGACATAAAGCAGAGGCCAACTCTCCTCCACACCATTCCTCAAACCAGGACAGCCCTGTGGAGCTGCCTCTGGGCAGGGATTCGTGTGTCCCTGTACTCTGCTTTGCACTATTTTCACTAGCTGGTCTTTTTCCCCTCATTTCCCTTTTTCCTGTCCCTGGTTTCTGTTATCCCCAGACTGTATTTAATGTTTTGTACACTTCCTCTCCTTTCAGCTTTCAGCCCCAAGATGGCACTGGTTCTTCACTAACAAGCCATCATTTTCCTAAACCAGAGTTAAAGACTGAAAAACAAAAGTTCCTGAGTGCTAATTTGGACACTGTATTAGAGGACAATACAAATTAGCTAGGGGAAACAAAAAAATACTGGTTTTTTAATCGTAAAACATATATAAAATAGCATGAATCCTTATACATTTTTTAAAAATGGAGATTAGTACTTTTTAACAGGCAAGTATGCTGAAATCATAGGAGTAGTTTGGGTTAAACCTAAGTTAAAACTCCTTTTTGCTCCCAGATTCAAATTTTTAGTTCAGATACTGGACAGATCAGTAAGGGAAGAGATTCTCAACCAAAACTCTCAAGTCCTTAAACAAAACTGGAGATTTTCTTTAGAGAAGACGTGTCCAAAATATTTTAATTTTTTAAGGTGTATACTAAGTAAAAGAAAATCTTTATGATTCTAATAAGGAGTTGAATAATTTAAATATCTGGTAGAATTCTCAGGAGCTATAAGTAGGCTTGGATACAGTTAGTGGGATTTTCATAAATGAATAGCCAACAGTGTAACGTGTCTTTATAGAATATTACAGGTTCAGGTGTTGCTGCGGTCCCCTTCAATCCTGCAGTGAATATTGATGTTTCTTATTGCATGGAAGTCACTCAACATGCCCGTGTGGCAGCGGATCCCTTTCCTGTGGGAGGAAATCTGGGCTACACCACCTGGCACCTGGTGGGTGAGCACTCCTCAGCTCCAGCTCTGAGGTGCTTTTCTTCTGCATTGCATCCCTGCCTACTGAGGCCAACTCGAACCAGTAGGAAAATGCTAGACATGCCATCTCAGGTTAAAAAATCTGCTAATTTCAGAGGACATTTATGCTGTCCCACTAACTGCACACATTATTCCAGATGGTTTAAGAAGATAAGAAATATTAGGCAGATATGCACCCAACAACAACAAAAAATCCATGTCATTTATAGGACTGTATAATGTTTATGATATTTTTAATAATTAAAACAAAATAATGCACAAGAGAGTTCTACAGAATCTACCACATCTTAAAATCTGTATTTATATTTTTACTTCTTTTAATTTTTGTTTTTACTTTTACAGAGGATCTTAACTCTTAAACACACAAAATATTCAGGCATTCATGTACTTTTCAATAAAAGATACTCATTTACTTGCTTGTTTATAAATATTCAAGACTCACTTTGCTGTTCCAACATTTTGCATCTTCCTGGATTTCTGCTTTTTGCTTCACTAACTCCTCAAGGTGTTTTTCATCCTTTATAATCTTCTCCTCTGTTTCTTTTAACTTCATACAGTATTCGGTCCAAATAAATTCAGAATGCTTTAACTCATTCCTAATAGAAATACACACAAAGTGCAGGTGTTGGTTGATTGTTGTTATTTTCTGCTGACACTGTGGCAGCACTGAGATCCTAACTAGTCTGGGTTGTCGTGGTAGACATTCACCCACCTACAGAAAATTAAGAGCTGCACAAGAGAATTTGCAATCTAAGAGAGACAGACACTGTCTTACTTTTCTGGGGACACTGCTCTCCTCAAACACCAAGAGGACCATGAGCCTGCTTCCCTCCTTTTTTCAGGAGACACAAGTACTTCCCAAGGTGTGCTTTTCACTTCTGCATTCGATTCACCTTAAAACTGAACCTGGAAAACTGCACGTGGGCTTTTATGCCTCACTCCCTGAATCTGTGTTACAAAATGGATCTTCAGCTAAGGAAATAACAAGGCTGATTTCTGGTTGGCATAGTGACATAGCAGCAGTATGCTATATAAAACTAGCATGTGATTAAATCAGGTACCTATAGAAGCTATTGTCTTTGTATTTGATGAGCCTTAGAGTTTGGCATTTGTTCTCTCTGATGATCTAAAGCTACTCACCTATCAGCAAGAGCTGGTGTGATAGATCATTGTTGGTTTGTGGGGCTGCAACATGTGATAAGAAATTTGGACAGCTAAATATATAAACTTATTATAAAGAGAGAAAGCACCTAGCTCTCATTTTCGGAGATACCTTGACCAGTTCAAAAAACCAAACCCAAAACCAA
>VZTA01006806.1:0-15967 GCA_013398855.1 Mohoua ochrocephala | reverse complement strand
GCAGGTGGTTGATGAAGTGTCCTTTTTTTTTTTTTGAGGTAAGAAATCTCAAAGGAAGAAGGGAGCACATTGTCAGAATGAATGTCGGAGTTTTCTTTATTAGAAAGGGAGAATCAGCCGTAGTATTTTGAAAAACATGTTGCATTTAAAAGATATGGTCTAATGGCAAACCATTACAGGCATCATCTCAATTCTTGTTAATTTACCTTGAGGGAAACAGCCTCCGGATACAGGCACTCACCATTCTCTGCCTGAAGACCCGTTGGTGGATTTAAGCCTGTGTGGGTTGAAGATCAATGGGTGCATACCTGTTGAACCCAGCTTGTGACTACACAAAAAAAAAAAGGGACCCTTTTAAAAAAAATAATCAATTGACAACAAATAAAGTAAGGGAAAATTACACTCGCTGGGTAAACAACAGAGATATCTGTGATAAAAGGTGAGCCAACCATGATTAGCTGCTTAAAAATACATGACAAATATATCTGTTTCAGCAAAGAAGCACATTTTACCATTCCTCAGATCTCACAACTGCCAAGCAGGGCTCTGATTTCTTGCTTTGCATTTTTGATCATACAAATTTCTGATTCGTGTCTCCTATATAGGGAAGTGGTCTTGTAAGAGATCACTGCCTGGGGGCAGGTTTTTAGAGGAACCAGATAGGCTTTTATTTCTCAGTGGTTGCCTCCTATGGTCATCTGCCACTTTTTAGAATTGCTGGTTTTAATCATGTGAACTGGAACTGATATCACATTTCAAAGCCTTGTCAAAATAGAGGCAGAAGGAGCTCCATGGAGGAGTTAGAGGCTGTACACATGGCTCTGTACCTTTCTTCAATACCACACTGGATCCATCTGCGTGTGTTGGACATCTAACAGCTGCTAGACTTTGATTTTCTCCCCTCAATGCATCATGAATATTAAAAGCTAATAATTTTAAGCTCGATGCAGCACCCATTCAGATCAAAGCATCCAGGCTGGCATTACCATTGGCTTGAGCGTGGCAGTAAGCTCATTTGGGTAGACATTGTTTCCCCTGAGTGTTGTAGTTCACCTTCTGCCTCTTACATGGTGAATGAATGTCCAGGTGATCTTTATGAAATCAGGGATATGCTCTAAATTCAAACACCGGCCTGCCTCGAGGTAACCACGTCATGTGATCATGAGCACGACTTTTGAATTTATTTTTACAGAATTTATTTTATCTCTTGGTGTGCCCTCTCAAATTTATTGATATGAGGCAATTTATTATATATATTCTTTAATGTAAATAAATTACTCATTCTGTAATAAAGAGTTTTGCAGTGTTGTTAATTATAATAATGGAATGAAGAGCAGATAAACTGGAGGATAATTCTTAAGTAAAGCTACCAATTTCACCATCTCCTTATATGAACAAATTAACAGGCTTCTCAGACCCACCTTTCCTAGAAGGAACATTTTTTGTTCTTTAGGTTATTCTCCTGTAAAGCTGACTTTGGTGTTGTTGTTGTTCAGCATTGGGTTTTTTTGCTAGTATTCCTTTCTTAAGCAGTGAATTTTAAGGAGTAATCATGGCAGAAGGTTGCATGGAATGTACTTTTTCACCTCTTTAGCATTCCTACCATTAATTTTTTCCACGCTGCCATGTATAATGGAGAAGCAATGGCGATTCTCCTGTGGAATGGGGATGGTCCAAAGGAAGTCCCTACTGGAAACTCAGAAAAAAATATACCTGAAATGAGACTGTGGGAGAGGCAGGAGGGGCAGAATGCGTGGAGGGAACACAGAACTGGTGGCTGCTGAAAGGGCCTGTCTCTTTCAAGAGGTGCTCCCTGTGTACTTGCACCACTTCCATCTCAGTCTCTTTTACCTCATAGGTCTAAGGTTAGTATAAATGTCTCCTTGCTTTGAATGTGTAAAAAAACTCCTGGAATCTCCTCAGTTCCCTCCATTTACTGACATAAATGCACTTACTAATCTTTCACAACTACATAAAATACAAATGGCATTCTGTACGTCTGGAGAAGCAACCATAAAGTAATTCTGGTAATTTAGTCAATATTTTAGGATATTAATTGCAGACACCTGAAATAGACAGATATGCTGATCTTGTAGAATATTTGGAGATATTCATGGTTACTTTGCCACTGAAGCTCCTGCACTGTCCCACTGCAACAAGAGTGTGAGAATGCAGTGACACTACCAAGTATTAACCAGTGTATTTGAGGGCTTCTTGCCTTCTTTAAGCCAAGAGGCCAAGAGTCATGTGGCAGTACCCTTCTGAACAAAACCCAGTTAATTTCAAAACAGTGCATTGCTGGATATGTTTAATTTTGAATTTTCAATTACACTTATGAGGAAAAGGTTAGAAAATGAGTCAGAGGGGTGTACACAAAGCTGTCTACTAAAACTTCAAATTGCTGAGCGTTCAAGTCTCTAAAGCTTCTTTTCTTATCTTTCTATATTATAAATCATAGAACCATAAAAAGGTTTGAGTAAGAAGAGACTTAAAGATCATCTCTCCATGAGAATGGAAACCTTCTGCAAGACCAGGTAGAAAACTGTACCATAAAGTACAACATGCCATACCATAAATAAAAATACATATAAGCAGAAGAGCGTATGAAGCATCTGTTGAATTTTATAATCATATATTAGGATTTTGTATCCCCTGAAAGTGAAATTTTACTCAACTCTGAGACAATGAGTGGGCTTAACTGCTTTCCCCACATTATTTCTGTACCAAAGGATGTTTTATTCTAAAATTCCATCAAACAAGCCGGTTGCCAGCTTGGTGTAAAAGTACCAAGCACCGGTGCCCTTGCATCCTTACTGCACTGAAACTTGTCCTGTTGTTTTCATTGGGGAGGCAACATGGCTGGTTGTCCTCAGAGGTATTCCCTCTGCACAGAACCTCAATCTCCAGCTGCTGGAGCTTTTGCCATGGAGCCCTCGGCTGTGTTTTCAGCACAGGTGTGAGCAATGCCCTGGAGCGTCCCTGTGCCGTGTCTCTGAGGCTGGCATCGGGAAGCAGGTAGCAGAACCCCACTGCCTTAGGCAGCGCAGAGGTTGACGCAGAGGTTGCACAACGCTTTCACTTGCAGAGCTACGCAGCTCAAAAGAAACAGTAGCAGCATCAGAAATAGCGTTTTAAAATCTATACCGAGGGCGTGGCAGTTTTCAGTTACATTTTTCTTCACTTAGAAAGTAGGTCTTCCTGACCCGTTTCCGTTTCTCCCCTCCCGCAATAGCAAAATTAATTTGCTTTCATAGTGATTCACCTCAGAAAAATAGCAAAATATTGTTATGGGGGAAAAAAGCAGGTAGGTGGTCCTTCTCGTGACCTGATAACAGTGGCCGTGGAACTTGTTCTAATAAACTCTTCTGAGAAAAAGGGCAGACGCTCCCCAGGACTCTCATCTGCATTGTGATTATGAATTGAGAATTGGGCATTGAGAATTTGTGGCAGCCTCACCCTTCCACAGCAAGCTAAAGTTGCAGAACCATATCTTCTTCTCACAAAGCATGAATCAGAAATTCTTTCATTCATGTCAGTGGAATTGCATTCAGTGAACTTGGCACAGGTTCAGGGCCCATGAAGCAGGGCCAGTAAATCTTCAACCACATCATTTACACATTCTAATAATTTAGAATAGCATTTTGGTCTTACCTTAATTCTTATCTAACCAATGCAAATAGGAATGGAAGTTTTGAGAGGTTTATATTTTAAGCACAGTGCACCCCACTCCAGATTTCTTGTAGTGAAAGATTTTTACACGGAAATTTAGGGTGAAATAGGGACGCAAAATACAACTGAAAATTCAGCCACGCTCAATATGTGGTGAAACTGCTGACACCAAGACATATTTCTTCTGTCTTAAAATTTATATATAGTAAAAATAAGGAATATCAAGTTTTTTTCATTTCTGATTGCTTTTATCTTGAATCTGCATCTCTCAAAGGTTTCTGAAATAGATGCAGTAGTACTAGAAAGAAATGCCGTGGTACACCATGCCAGCACAGAACGGCAGGATGAGATGCAGGATGCCAAAAGGCAGAAGCAGGAGCATCTGAGCTGTCTGTGCAGGATTAGGAAGCTGCTTGGCCTCTTCTGCCTGTCAACAATAATGGAATTGAGTTCCACACTGAAGATAATTGCCTGAAGTCATTCTCCAGCCACAGGGAAGGTAAGATTAATAAAGAGCATTTGTTATAATGCTGCAACCAATTTATGTAATGGAACACATAATAAATAACCACATATAGCACAAGCATTTATCATAGCCAATTTATGCATCCATTTGTTCAATGTGTGTTAAACCAACCATTTGTATGAATAAGAGTGGTTCTCTTTGTGTCCCTTTTTCTCTGTTAAATTAAAAATTATTGTTATTGAGGGGTTTGTTGCTGTTGTTGAGCTTTTCTTTTTTGGGGTGGTTTTTTTTTAGATACCAAAATGACAGTGACACATGCAAACTTCCCAGCAGCTGAAATACAGCATAACATTTTCCACAGAGCCTGTGTTGCTGCCTGTTGCAATTGGAAGATTATTTGAACAAGATATCCACGAGGACTAAAGTCCTCTTGCAATTATACTGTGTGCATCCCCAAACAGCATAGTTAGATTTGAAACGAAACAGCACTGTCACACTAGAGACAGAAATTACTGTGTCCTAAAAATCTGATTTGGAGTTATCTTCTTAAAAAGAATGTCTACTCTGGAGGGCTAGAAATCTTCTAAGTGCTACAGAAAGTGATCAGATGGTTATGGTAAAATACTAAAACAGAGGATTCATTTCTGAATATTGAAAAAGTAAAAGAAGATAAAATGTAAGTCCACCTCTTGAATACCATTTAAAGAAAGAGAATCACTATATTAAGTTTATCTTTCTTTCCATGTCCATCTGATTCAGTGCTAGAAGATGTTCTTTAACTTATTTATTTTATTTGTTTCATTAGGCCCTTCTGTCACGGTATGGTCTACAGTATTTGGTTTTCCACACCAGTAGCACTACTACGTGTATTTTGCAGGAGATTCATTCTCTTAAATGGTATGCTGCTGCAAATAAAATTATTTAAGCATGCCAGCTAACTGCCTGTGTCTTTTATGCCATTCCACCTCTCTTCTGTGAGGTGACATTTTTCATTCCAGTTTATTTTCCAGTGGTTGGTAGCATGTATAGCTCAAAGCTCAGATTACAGTCTAAAAATAGTGGAACCAGACTGCATCTATTGTTACTTAATAGGAACCTGAAATATCAATCTGAGCTTTCCTCGGGCTGTTGCTTCCTCCTCACACACTTTACACATGATCACTGAATTACACAACCAAATTTTGTTTATTTAGAGTGGCTTTGCTCCTACCTCCGTATATATAATAACATGAATGAAGTGATGAAAGCTAGATACTGAGTTCTCTATATGAATAAATTCTCTGCTATTGTATCTTGAAAGGAACTGAGACCAATCTTTTCCTCTTCTTTTCCACTGACTTCATTTTTGTACAGTGAATACTCATATGGTGGCCCAAAGCGGCTCCGATAAGTTTTGAACAAAGGACTGTGAAAAGGATTTGTCCCTTTTTATTGCATTCCTTATACCAGAGAAGCTCCCACCAGCAGTCATTGTAAAGTAAAATAGGAAATAAAAAGAACCTTTCATTGCCCTATGAAGAGCCATAATCATCTTGTTTTCATCCTGACTAAAAAGTCTTTCTGATTATTATGGTACTAGGAAAACTACTGTAATAAGTAGATGTTGACTTCTGTTGAGATGCATATCATTATTTATTGATGGAATACATTAATGTGGAACAAGGGGAAGACAAAGTCAATATTTATGATGAGGAAAAATAAACCAATGTTCAATGAAACAAGCTATTTGATCCTCAGGCAGGAAGACAATCCCCTCTGATGCATGTAAGACAGATATATAAATCTCATCACTTCCTTGCAGTCCAAACACTAAGCATAAATATAAAGGCTCTATGACGTTTACATGTGCCGTTAATTTATCCCAAACTGTCTTGGTAGTTCGATATTTTCCTATTTTTAGATAGTAAGCTGAAATCATTAGATCATAGAATCATAAAATCCTTTGCGTTCAAAAGGACCTTTAAGACTATTGAATCCAACCATAAATCTGACACTGGAAATTCTACCACTAAACCGTGTCCCTGAGCACCGGGTCCACACATCTCTTAAGTACCTGCAGGGACAGCAGCTCTGCCACTTGCCTGGGCACCCTGTTTCTGGGCTTGACCACCTTTCTGTAAAGAAATTTTGCCCAGTACCCAATGTAAACCTCTCCTGGTACAACCGGAGGCCTTTTGCTCTTTTCCTGTCATTTGTTACTTGGAAGAAGAGACTGATCCCCACCTCATTCCAACCTTCTCTCAGAGAGTTGTAGAGAACGATAAGGTCCCCCCAGAGCCTACTTTTCTCCAGGCTCAGCCCCCAGAGCTCCCTCAGCTGCTCCTCATCAGGCTTGTGCTCCAGACCCTTCCCCAGCTCCAGTGCCCTTCTTTGGTCACGCTCAGCACCTCAGTGTCCTTTTTCCAGTGAGATACAAATTTTAAGGCTTGAAATATCTTTGTACACAGGCTGGTTATTTTATTCAAGCAATGTGGCTTATTTGTAAAGAAAAGAAGGTTTAGGAGAATGTACAATAGCTTGGGCTTTGTTTGCACATGTCAAAGCAAAATAAAATCCAAATGAACACCACCCTCTACTTTCATTAGTTCCAAGTAATTTCTGGTTTTTGGAGAGATGGAAGAAAAATTCAGGAATCCTTATTTTATAGACAGAATTTCCTACTTGAAAAAAAAAAAAAAAGGTTAGAATTAGTTTAGCTGTGAACATTTTGTTTTATTTTGATATAGTATTTATAGCACTGTTTGTAATGCCTCTTTTATGTTGTTCAGTAGATGAACATGAAACAACTCGTCAATCTCGACACCAAGGACTAAAAGCAACAGAAATTTGTTACGGGGTACATCTCCAATGGAGAAAGCCGTCTACAGTGAACTGTGACTGCCTTTGGGATCTGAAATCAAATTAGATGTCTAACATGTCTTTCCCCAAAAATGTCTTCCAGGAGTCAGCTTTGCAAGAGGCCATACAGTGCAGAACCGAGGTAATTCACACCTATTGACACAAAGCTGCTGATGGACAACACCCTGGGCACTGATTATATCCTCACTGCTGATTTATGGTATCTATTGATTTGTAGCCCATTGCGGGCCACTGCACTGCACTTTGTGTACTGGGATAAAAAAGGCGTCCAATGGTTTTCTTGCTATTTCGTGTACATACAACCAGCATGTCTGTCTCCAAAGCATCTGTAACGTGGCTCATTAACCTAAACGCTGATGACTTTCATGTGCTTATCTGAGACCCACCTTGCGCTAAAGCCGTGGAGACAGGATTGGTGACTGGTGCCGCAGTAAAATGACTGAAGATCAAATAGCAACAAAAACATCATATCTTCAATTGAAATGTGTAAAAATATCTCTTCACCTCAGCTGTATCCCTCTGCACCTCCTTTTGTGCATATTGTTACTCTGTGCAGCGTCTTGTGAGTGAGGATCTCCGCTTCTTCCCTCTGTCTCTTCTTCCCTCTGCCCTGCTCACTGGGAAAAATTCTATTTTGTACTCAGTCAGAGATAAAAGACAAACTAATTTAAAATGGATAAATGAGATTCGTGGCATGAAACTGATGTTATGGTAAATATTTTTGGTGCATTTATCCTGTTAGTAATAGAAATAAAAAGTTAAAATAATGACAGATTAACTATGTATTATCATCATGATTATTGCCCCAGGAAAAAAATGTCTTCTTAAAAGTTTGCTTTCCTCTAACAATTTCACATTCATTCTACAGCCTTCTTGCTCCTGTATCCCTATTTCTTATCTAATCGCATCATCTTTTTCACTGTTAGCATAAGACATAAATATTGATTATGTAGTACAATCCATAGTGCTGATTATCAACAATTTTATCTCAAATACTGTAGTCTAGATTCTGACAAATTACACCAGCTTTGCCATTTCTGCTTTGAACGTTTAGTCTGTTTACTGAAGCATCCCCTCTGGAAATTTTACCCCTTAAAATTGAAGGATAAACTCTCTGCTGGAATAAGTGAGGTAACTAGCTAACTGGAATAAGTAATACAACCACCTGGTTGCAGCTATTTTTCTCCAGTTTACAGTGTGTGAATGATATAGGGTCTGATGTGCTTGATAGATAATATTTTGCATCTATAAAAACATTTCTTTTGACACTCATAATGATGTTGTAGTTCTTCTAAGACAGTACAACAACTCAGTTGCTTAATCTTTTATGAAGATGAAGTGGGAGAGACTAAATTATTGAATACTGTCTTAAAAGCTATTTAAAACTTACACATAAAACAGAAATCTTCTCAAGTTCAGAGAATGATTAGAACTTTTTGAATTACCTTTTGTTAGTTCTCTACTCCAGGCAATATACCTTAGGAATTTGTATGTAGCAGATAAAATCAGGAAATTACTGTTTTGTTTATGACATAACTCTAAAGAGAGATTTTTCTTAGCAGTGACAAAAGAGAGTAAAACAAGTATGAGCTGTTTCTTAAAAGACTCAATATTGAAAACAGATTTGGAAAATAATTCAGCAGTCTATTTCTAAGCAGAGTAATCTGACTTCTCACAAAGCTGCTGTGAACCCTCCTGACATACACTTCCAATGTATAAAAAAAGATGTAGACCTCTGCTTTAGTCTTTTAGCAGACCCTTTTCAATATTGAATTAAATTTTTTTAAAAAATGCAGAATAAGATTCTTCCCTCTTTCATTCTGTATAAAGTCAAATGGTTTTTTTTCTGGGTTTTTATAACATTTATTATGTACAGCTGTTCTAACTCTGTAATAGAGTCCATTTGAATTTGACAAGTATCAGTCAGTTGTCACTTTTTAACCCAGACACTCTAGTTATTCTTCCCTAGAAGTGATTTCAAATCACAGGGACAGATCATCAGGGACTGTAAATTCGTACAGCTCCTTTGACTGCACTGACATATTTACACCTGCTGATGATTTGTTCCAAAGTATGCTATAAATAAAAGCAAAATACTTCTAATGGTGTGTCATAATGATTGACACTTTTCATTTTAAAGACCCTAAAGCACTAAGCTTTTCAACTGAATGTTTGTATTTATGTACAAAGATAGATTAACAGCATTCCCAGAATGAGGGTGCCAACTCTCATTTAATTTGAGTTCTCACTGCAGCGTCGTAAAGGCTCCTTAGCAGACAAAATGCTACTTATCTGGCATAAAAACACCACTGAAGAAAACTTGCACTTAAAGAACACATTTATTTGATAATTAGTAAGCATATTGGAGACATGGACATTATTAAAAGCGTGGAAAAGGGGAATAGACCTGTTTTCAGCAATCTGTAAGTCTTCCTCTGTGTGAAATTCCCCTTTTACACTGCTCTGTGAGCTACTAATCCACAACTATGCCTCCAGATACAGAAAATCTCTTTTAGTGGGATTTAGTAGGCTAACTGGAAATGTCCCATATTTGTGTTTTGATCTGTGCAGATTCATCCATTGCTGAAATGTCAGCATTTATAATGTCAGTGCTGCAGCTGAGAGAGAGGAACAATCAGTCACCCAAGAGACTTTAAAACTGTACCATGAGACAGTGTTTAGAATCTGTGACTTTGTAACACAGCTGCAAACTTTATTAAGGAGGAGGAAGAATTTATGCTGGAGGAAAGAATTATAATAGGACCTCAAAGGGATTTATACAGATATATTAAAAATTAAATTGAATTGAATTTGGTTTTATATTGCGCCTGTCAGACTGAAGACATTCCAAGTGCTTAAAAAAACAAAGAGTTACTTACCAGTACCAAAATGGCAATGTGGACAGCCTTTATATGAATTAAATGTTTTAAAGCATAATTTTAGACAGTCTCAGATCAATTCTTCAACTGCCAACCAACCAGTAATGGAACATATATATATACACACACACACATATATATAAGCATAGGTTTAATATATAATATAGTAAAATAAATGTTTATTTTAAGTAGAAATACCTTGTAGATTTGTTACTTTTATTTGTATTCACATCATATATCTTATATTGTACATGACATACATTATACATAATGTGTATTCAAATAATTCTATGAGCTTTATAGACATTACATCCACTTTTAAAGATGCAAAATGGATAATTCTGTTGTTTTACATGCAAATGGCTACCTTGAAAGTGTAGCAGATGTTTATCTACAGTTAGGAACAAAAATGATCTATATCAGCAATAAAAAGACTGGATGATGGGTACCAAGTAAAAACAAGTATCTTGCCCCAAAAACATGTTCTTTTTTTTCATTAAAAGCTTTTCATGAAACTGACTATTTTTTTCTAAAAACGGAAAGAAAATCAAGACTTTGTAGAGTAAACTTGAAAATAAATAAATGTTAGATATTTCATTACACCCTCAAACTGTTCCTCAAAATAATAATGGGCTTTTTTCTGAACAACTCTACAAGTAAGTGCTGTAATCTGTGCAGGGGGGTTCATACAGCTATATCACATAAGACAATTTTGACTATAGAAAAGAAAAACTTTCAGGGATTGTATTCTTTACTCTGATTTAAGCAAAACCTTTATTTTCCTTAGTGGCAGCTGCAGAAAGATGGCTCTGCTGCAGAGTGAAGAAGACTTAAAGACTTTAAACACTGATGGTCGAACAGAAGCTGGCTTAAACTGAGGTTGGAGATTGATAAAAGCCTGTTAAAATTTTGTGTAAGTGACCACAGTTTCACCCGATAAAATACGGAATGACCTATTTCCCAAAACGCAGTATTTCAAACGATATTTTGAAAACTGTAGGAAGTTTATTGGGAAAAATTACGAGCATGGTGAACTGTGGTAGAACAAATTCATGTTTGTGTTTGTGTTAGAGGCCAATAGTTACCAGAGACAGAGCACTGAATGGCACTAAAGCTGGAGAAGCAAGGATAGTAAAAGCAAATGGATCTGAGTCACTATGACTTACAGCGAGTGAAAGAGAAATGCCAGAGAGCACATAAAAGATATGGTGTTTCACAGCAGATAATCTCCAACCTGGCACCACCAGATGACACTGTGCCTTTCTGTGGAACAGAAAGTCATGTGGGCAGAACTGCTGAACTTGTGTCTGTGCTCTTGATGTCGTTATTGTTTAATAGTTTTTGATTTAGCTTTATTTTACCACAGCAAGTTGCTAGTGTGCTCCACTTCCAAGGGCATTGCCTCACTCCGCTCATTTGAGGCTCTGAGTCTACCAACACACTGCCTTCATCAAGAGCCCTCCTATGAATCTGAGCTGCAGTGAATGTGTAATTCCTGTTGATTGTTAAATTCATATAATTACGACAAATAACAGATTACTCCATAGCAGCCATCTCCAGTACGTCCAGAGCAATTTAGCTAACAAGGGAGGCAGGGAAGCAGTTTTGATCTGTAACACAGTTGTTTCTGTGTGATCTGCTATGAATACACGGAAGCTCTCAGTGCTGGAGAGCTTTTCCTGAGTGGAATTTCCCCCACAGACAAAGAGATCGCGAAGTCCTCAACTCCTCATTGAAGGAGTTTGTGAAAAACATTTGCTTGAAAGCTTTCTTGGACCCGAGACGTACTTTTGAGTCAAAATTGCAGAGACTTCTTAACCTTCAGTATCATGATGGTTAAAATCAGGATTAAAGTGGAGATTAAAGTTCAAGAGTCCCTTCAGGAGACCTAATGACCTGTTTTCCCAGCAAGTGCTGGAACCAGAGGGCCGCATAGATGATTTTGGGTCAGTTTGCTTTCCTTTCAGTCTGAAACAGGAGCTGATTAGTTGTTCCAGTCATGTTAGAGGTGAGAAAACAGGAGGAAAAGTAGGCCTCTGAGAAATATTTGAGAGGCAAAAGGTCTGTCCATTTTAAGTCTACAGAAACAAAATTTCAGATTTTGTGGCTTCTTCATATTGCTGAATTAGACTTACTGAAATGATGAGGTCTGCTGAGGCAACTTGCAAGAACAGTAGAGCAGGACATCCATAGATATTTACCAGACAGGGAAAGGTCCAGAGCTGTAGATCTGTCTGGGTATGCAGTCAAGAAAACAAACAGAGCATATCAGCTTCCACAGAACACATTTATCCCTTTTTTAACCGAGACGGTTAAAATATTTTTGTCTGCTGGTTTTCCCAAATAATGAGAGGAAATAAGGAAGCAGTACAGCAGCAAGTAATATGGAAATTTGTCCTTAGCTAGGGGCTTTATAAGTGCTCGTAAATAATGCTGAAGCTAAATGATCCTTCAAATCTGATACCTCACTAAGAAAATTGCAGCCTGCTCAGAAGTAAAAGAATCACCGGTGGCATTTGTAAAACTCAATGAATATCTTGAATTTCTAGTAGGGAATTTGACATTTCAAAGTTAGCTTTGATGTTAATAAACAAGATTGCAAAAGTGCATACTCTGCCAGAACTTAAAACCACTAACATTATAATCCTGAGTTTTCAAAAGTGCTTTAAACCTCAGGTGCTCAATCTATGATTTATAGAGTGAATCAGAACTGAATCCATAAGAAAAAAAAAACCTCCTCAGCATTGAGATTCAGAACCAGGCAAACAAATATTTCCCCTTCATCCCTGAAAGCAGAGATGATAAGGTATATCAGTGCAGCAGCAGCACCAAGGTGAAGCACTCAGAACCTTGTTAAGTGGCACTCCTGCTGTGCATAACAGAAGGAGAATTGCTGATGGCAGGGAGACTTCTCTAAAGGGTTGATTGTTTTGATGTAATGCTGTTTGATATTAAAAAGGAGAACCCCTATCAGAGGATGTGAGTTTTCCTCTAAGACCAGATCAAATGCCACTGCCCATGACATTGTGGTGGCACTGTGGTGTAAAAGTTTCCTTTCTCCCACCCCATAGACAATGCTTTATTATCATTCTGGTGGCCGAAGCTGTGAGGAAACAAAATTGCTGGATTGGAAAGGACAAGGTGAATGTGTTAACTGTGTTTCATAGCGCTACAAACATACCCTGCTGGGATTTTCACAGAGGGATTGGTGTTATAATAATTGAATCAGTCAGCATGAAGTCCTTTGTGTTCATCCTGGCCACAGAAGATTTTTCCCTCTGTGCCTCAAGACAAAGCTTGGGACAGCTGCTAGCCTTAGTGTATGACACAGACTGACTTCTGCCAGGGTCGTGCTGTGCTGCAGAAAGCGGAAGCAGATGGTGGTAGGAACACAGGGAATGCTGCAAGCTTGCTACACCTTGCCTGGTTTAGAGTCATTCCTAGGTTTTCCTCACGGCCTCTGAGAACACCTTAGGTTGTGCAGACCTGTGAAAATAATTCTCCAGCTGCAGGATGCGAATCTCTTCAAGGTGCCAGGGTAGCTTTGTGTTGAGTCACCTGAAATACGTGTGCTTAGGAAAGCACAAACCACTTCATTTGCCTCAGAGGCCCCATGCTGGAAGGCCTAGATCATCAAGTATTGAAAGAGTGTGATCACATGCAAAATTTGCAGTGACATTCAGCTCCAGGAAATGAGGCCACTAGCTGTCAATGAGAAACTGAACAGAGCTGAAGAACCTTACACGTCTAGTTCACTATAACAAATACCTAAGAATGTCAACCTTTCAAGAACTGCTAATGTTTGAATTCATTTCAAAAGTCCTTGGCAGATGTTATAGTTAGCTTCATTCTTAGAGTCCCTGTGATAAAGACAGGGTTTAACTCTTTAAAGAGTTTAACTCTTTAAAGAGGGTTTCTGCTCTTTGTATGACATATCTCTTAAATGTTTTTTATAAAAGATTTACAACCAATTAATATTTAATTGTTTAATGGTGAATAACAACTACTTCTATTTATAAATGATGAAATGAAATACACTGTGTGATCGTAAGTCAAAAGTTAACTGAGAGAAACACTAATTATAGTACAGGAAAACAGAGAAAAATGCACTCTAGCAGGACCCCTTGCTGAGGTAGCTATATTGACCATTCTTCTGAAAAGAGTTACAAAAAAAGTGGTGATTGCATCAACATTTCTTTGTGATTAGATAATAACTGATGCTGTAGATCTCTAAATAAGCTCTTACTAAGCTTAGCTTGGAATCCAAATGAGGCCTAGGTACACAAACCTTAACAAGCCCAAAATAAACATGGAAGATACATGAGTTGTCTTGGTTCATGGTTCTGAGAGCAGATGAGACACATCTTGCCAATTGCCATGTTGTTGGATCAAATGGCAGGTGATGCATGGAGGCTTTTATTTTGCATTTGAGGAATTGGAAGCTTCAAGTTCCACAAGGACTAAGAACTGTCTTCCTGCACACGTTGAGACAAAGTGAGCAAGAACCTTACAGCCAAGGTCTAGAGCACTGCTGAGGGGAGATTTACACTTTCCACAGGGCCATGACAGTAGTTCCTCAGGACTCACAGAGGAAGATAATACACCTCTCTGCATTATTTCACAGCTGTCAGGGCAGCCCATAACTTTTAGAGTTGCTTTGGAGTATGGATTTCTGGAGGGCACTACAAACACGTTTCTTCATGTCGAAAGGATTTGGACTATGAAAGGAAATGGCTGGCACCTGTATTGGCAGCTCAGCAATACCTGCTGCTGCTCCAGCCCTTGAACAAAAGGCCTCTTCAAGGCCTGTGGTCTCACGCTACAAGACTCTTGCTGTAGTTTTACAAAGCAAGCACAACCAGGCACTGATGAGGTTTGCTATTTTTCACATACACTGAAAATATCAGAATCAAATTGAACATAGGTATTAGAATGATGATTTATGCTAGTTATCAAAATATTAATGGTTGACTGCTCTTGATTTATGAGATCCTCATCTTTATTTTTGAAAGGCAATTCAAAGAGTTTTGTTTTCTTGCAGAATTTTTTTTCTCATCTTTTCATCATTTCTCTGAAGTGCTCTTCGTCTTTCTTCTAGGAGTTTGTCCACTTCATCATGTCCTATCTAGAGCTCTTCCTGTACTCCTTAGAAAATAACTTGGTTTTTAATTCTATATGTAAAACAATACAGGAATTATACAGAAGTATATCTATCAACTCAACACAAACAAGTTTCTTTTCAGAGAAATTATTCTGGTGTTTACAGTGTTTAGACATAATAATTTAGCATGTTGATAGAAAGCTGATGAATTGGCAGACAGAGGTTTCTTTCATGCTGCTGACATAAGAAAGAAACACATGAACCTGGAAGACAGCAAGTACAGCTGTTGTAGAGCACCTTTCAGTTCCTGCTGAGGTCCAAATTAGAGATCATACTGTTTGTGTGCTGACAAACCAACAAAACCTGTGTGTGGAAGGTATTCACTTTCTGAGTCTTTACAGGGAATGTTGAAATTAAAGTTATTGGGATGAAAAACTGAAAAGGAGAAATGCTGCCGTGAAGAAGCAGAAGTTTGTACTCTCCTGTTTCCTTTCAGCAGTGTTATTTCTGTTATGTTGAAAGTCCTGCAAATACAGATTACACACAGCAAAATCCAGGCCTGAGTAGCACAGGAATAGATATACCATTTCACTTGGATGTAATACAGGTGCTTTCCTCTTTCATCACCAAAGTTTTCTTTATAAAGTCAACAATAATGAAGTCACTAAATAAGGTGAATCCCATAGAACAACAATGTTTTAAAATTTATTATGGTAAGGTGAATGCAAGAAAGATTTTAGGACTAGCAAGTCAAAAGGAACAAAAAGACCTTTTGGTTGTCACTGGAAAGAAGGGTTATTTATTCACTATTTTTCTTTGAGAGAACTGGAGGTAGAATCTTGACCTGGAAATTCAAAATATAGGTAAAAAGCACATTGTGTAAAGCTTTATGTGACTGAATAATTGGTATCTTATGCTCATCCCTAGCAGAATTCATTGTCTTTAGGAATGCAAATAAGGAACTTGAAAGTTGGAAGGGATTTTAAGAGGTCA
>VZTA01006796.1:0-12400 GCA_013398855.1 Mohoua ochrocephala | reverse complement strand
TATTATTATTTTTATATTTTACTACTGTGTTTTAGTCCTTGATGAAGCGCATGTGCTATGGGAGTCCAAAAAATGTGGTTTCATACTGAAGTGCAACATGGCATGGTTTGATGTGATCTGTTTCTTCTTGTCATTCAAGTCCATTTAAAGAAGATGTGTAATACTGCCAAGCCTGAATTGACTGGTATCACTCATGAATATTTATCATGTCTCTGATTTGGTTTTTTATATTTTATTCCACATAATATTGCCGCTGACCAGATTAGTGATGGCGACGGTGGTGTTGGCAGGACAAAAGTAAAGACCACATTCTAAACAAAACCAGATTTCTGACTAGACCTTGAGAATTGTCTGTGTCCATTTTGGGCAACCTGGGAGGCCTGAAATGATAGCTGTGAAATACAAACATAACTGAGTGCAGTAGGGGGCTGTTCTAGTAGTCCATATATTCACAAGCAGTGTAGAAGAAAGGAGAAAGAAGCAGTTATTTCTGGCAACATAAGAGCTATGCTGCTACCCTATAACTCTGGTCAAGGGACAAGTTTAACAAATTAAAGGAAGTACTTACTTGTTTTACGAATGATCCACTTGTAGTATTCATTAGGGTGTTGTGGAAACTAAAACTATAAATGGATTTACAAAGATAAAACACAAATTCATGGCATTAAGTCCAGCTCTAATTAAATGTGATGGTCCACATGAAAACTTCATCTCAGAAAGCTTTGCTTGGGAGGAATGCTTTGGAGAGGATGCTTCCATACAGCCCCTGCTTCCTGGTCTTCAGTTATCTCCTCCTGGTCAATGTCAAAGCCAGAAATAGTACCCTAGTTTGCAAATGGAAAGATACCATGCTGGGGTTTTTACATGGCTCTTTTACTTCCAGGAGGTTGCAAATGTGATAATCCTTCAGCAGTCACTGAATTCCAGACTCTTGGGTCCCTGTCTATTGTTCCAGAGTGTTTTACCCATGCACGTATTGTAAAGATGCAATGTGTGTGTTATCTCCCTTAAACATAGGTGCAGAAGCTTATAAACTGCCATTCTGCTGTTCCTTGACTGGGAAACTTGCCCTCCAATACACACATTTGGTACTCGTACATTATCTTTTGGCTTCCCATGCACATGCCCATCTGTTCCGATGGCATTGTGCCTGCTCACAAGATGGTGTGCCAGCTTCACTAGACAATGATGCCAATCAAATAAGAGTTGCTGCAAGTGCTTTCTTTTCTAAAAGTAGCCCCTCTCAAGTGAAAGCAATGCTATAATGGTGCCACTTGTCTCCTTTTTCCTGTTTACACCTGCTGACACTTATCCTCCAAGATAGTGCTGGAATAGTGAAAGAGAGGAAGAGGTGCAACATGGGGCAACTCAGGATTGTCAGAAAATACAGGCAGAATCACCAGAGCAACTTCAGAAAGACATTTTAAATGTAGAGCACACTGACCATGTTGATCAGGGGCAGATCCAAAAGAAGGCAGAAATATTTAACTGTAAAGAAGAGCTTGAGAATAAGTGCATTGCTGGCAAAAAAAGAAAAAAAAGGCTTTATATGTGTGTTACTTGTGTGCGTGCACACAGCTTTGGAACCATAACCTATAAAGCTCAAAGGTGTAAGTGCAGGTAAACCTCTTTATTCTGTTGTCTGATAGTGACAGGTACCTGTTCAACTCACGAGAAACTGGGAATTATACCTAAGAAAAATCTGACATAAAAGTCAAATTGTTTGACAGTTTGTTATAAGTTGTGTAACCAGCTAGGACTGGAAAGAACCTGCTTTCTTCCTTTCCATTTGTTATATAAGCCAAAATTAATTCAGTATTTCACATCTGAACGTATAATGCCACTTTCCGTGTTTTCTGCTTTCATTTGAAAGGATGTCAACTCTGAGAGCACCAGTTTAGGCACAATGTAGAATATTTTGATATAGTCTGCAAAGCTCTGAGATGTTAGTATCCAGAAATTAATCTGAGAACAAAGCAATGATAAAGAAGGATCTGAGGTGACATATATTTTCTGCATTTTGCCATTTAAAAATGTTTGTGGACTATAACCGAGTGTGTGTTAGTGTAGTTCTGAAAACGCTGATCAAATCATGACCCTTTTAAAGTATATCACCTAATCGTTCCTTTCAGAATGCTTGCTCAGCTTGGTATTTTCCTCATCCCTAAACAGAGTTAGTAGCACCTTATTTTAAAATTGTGAAGTCAAGAGTTAATTATTGAATTTGCGTAGCATATGGTAAGAAACTGTGAAGCAGTTCCTGAGGTGCACAAACCTTGCATTATTAATCCACGGAATTACTGGGGAAAAATTAATCTTACACAGAAATAAAGAATGACTCTCAGTTCTTACTGATGATGATCATCTTGATACTTGAAAGCCCCTTAATAGCCCATTAGCAACCGATTATAGCCATCTCTCTGCTAAGGTGACCATCTCCTGTAATGACAGATGTGATGAAACACAATGCATCCGAACGGCTCTCGGATTGGTTAGCACCCGATCCTGAATGCAGGCATTCCAGTGGCAGAGAGACAAGAAACTTAGATTATTGTTTCCAAGAACAAGCTGGGCAGAAACAAAATAAAAGTTGACTAAAGGACAGCTAACTTTCCCTTGCTGATGTAAAGTTCAGCCTAGAGAAAAATGTATTTTCAGATTCTCAAATGTATGAATAAAACACTGAAACGGAAGAATAGTGATTATTACCAATAAGCAGCAACTGAAGATACGAGTCTCTGCATGAAGTTCTTGAAACTTTTGAAATTATTTTCATAATTCTTTTTGTTTTGTTTTCTAGTGGAATATTGATGCTGCAAAACAGAAAAGGAGAGGTATCCATATGGAAAAAGAGAGTGTTTCACTGTTGACACAGACAGTAATAAAGGTCAAAGATTAAACAGTCACAGAAGATGAAGTGAGGTGCCTAAAGTGTCCAGAAAATTAAATATCAGATCTAGGAATATAATCTGGCTTCTGAGATCCAGACAGGTGTCCTATCTGGGTCAAGCCATTACCTTTTGGGGCCAATAGCTTGGACAATGTCTAATTAGCTAATATTTTGAAGTGATTGGACATGAGTAAGCAGTGATAGGACCTAACAGTTGTACAGAGATAAAAAGGTAATAGTCCATGAACTTTTACTGGCTCTGCAAAGAGAATTACTAAATTTTACATTCATAGGGGGAATTGATTTAGGAGGGTACCTGGTATTATATAAACACACTGTTCATGGCTAAAGGTATTTCACAATGTCAGAGTCCTCTTTAGTCATAGAAAATGCATAAATCTCTATTATATGGAAAAACCTAAAAGCCAGCTTTCAAATTTCCCTCTTTAGAGAACAATAAAAGTCAATCATTGACCCAGAAAAGCTCAAACAAAGCTTTACTTATAATTTACAACCAAACAACTTACATCAAACATTTTCTGAGGGAGAGGGATGTGAATGACTTGCTGGAAAATGTAATCTGGACTAACCCTTGGCCTTTGCTCTCTCACTCAGGCTGCTGCTACCTGCAGCTGTTCATTTAATGCAGAAGCATCTCCATTCTGCAGGAGAGTTGAATCCATTGCATACCAGCATTATTGGGACATGGGATTAACACACTGTAAACAAGATTTGTCTTATCACAACTCGTAGCAAGAGACTGCTATGTAGAACTGTAAATTGTCATGAAGCTGTCTCCTTAATCCTTTCTGCATTCATTTTTATTAGATTTCTTACTGCTTCCTTCAATCATGTTTGCAGATTATTAAAAGTAGGAGTTTGGGAAAAAGCAGTCTTTTGAGCTGTCAACTCTGACACTGCTGCATAGACAGAATGCATATAAATAAAAACCCTCCTAATGTTTGCTTTAGTATATTCTGATGTAGTATCATGCGTAATTGTGCTGTTAGCTGCAAGTCCCCAGGTGAGACTGGAAGTGATTTTGTCTCCCTTATCATGGCTTGATGACTTTTCTAATACTAAAGGAACACTTGTGTATTAGCATGTTAGGCTAGCAAAACTATCAGGTTGATATTGAAATAATTTTGGTTTGTTAAATTCTTATCTTCATTTCCATTTTAACACTTCAAATTTTCAGTGTTTGTCAGCAATAAAGCACCTACAGCAATAAAAACAAAGTAATGCAAAGAACAAGGGAATCATGTTCAAGGCAGAGGAGGAAGGGGAGGCTTGTTCACTCCACAGAGAGATAAGGGAGAAGCATGTGGGGTACCATGCTATAGCCGGAGCTCTTCCGTGTAGCAGCTTTGGGAAGTCCTGAGTTTAATCAAGAAAGGAAGCAGACAGAGCACACCTTTGTCTCTGGTCAGCCTCTCTTAAGTTCAGCACAGTCCTCTCGGGGTGCTGCTGGGTTTGTATCTGTTAGACAGAGCTGTTCGTGACCTTGTAGGAAATCTCCACGCGTTACCCAGGAAGAACATCCCACCATGCACATTCCTCCTGCCCAGCTTTTGCTATTATAACCTTTCCATTGTTTTTTTAAGGACAACGTGATAGCGCTTTCTCCTTTCAATTTCTCTGCTGCTTATGACGTGAATCCCTCTCTAGAATATTTGCTTCCTTGATCAGATGGCCCAAGTGCCTTCATAGTGCTTATTTCCCACAGCAGTTAGCTAACAAAACTTCCTCCTATTGGCTTTTTTTTTTTCTCTTCTTTCTAGCTCCTGCATAGCTTCTCTAGAAATACAGCACCTACAGTCCTCCTTTACTGACACTTGAAAAAAAGAAGTATTTCTTCTTACTTGCTGGGTTTTTATGGGTTTCCCATTCCTGATTCACAGCTGTCCTTCCTCAAGGGTAGAAGACCACCACTGTAAGCACCTTTTCCTGCTGTGACTCCTCAGGCAAGTGTTACAGACTGTATTTCTTCTGAGCCCCATCAAGGGACTTATATAAACCTCCTTAAGCTGCAAGTAGTTAGTATATCTTTTATTGTAAGCTGTTAGGAATAATGTTTCCAAACAAAATCTAATTAATCACAGAAGTGAGTAAAAGTGAATAATTAAATGGAGATAAAAAGTATAATTCACACAAATGCCTAATTATTGTCAGTTTATTGCAATTTTCAAAATCTCCTATGTGTGTCTTAATTCACTTGTGAAAGCCGGAATACAGCTCCTCTATCACTTAAATAGTTTTGGAAATGTTGTATACCAGTTCTTGGTCCTTCCCTTGAATCTATTTTATGTTGCATAGTTTATACACAGACATCTGTTATAGAGCAGACTAGCACAGTGTTGGATCATTAAATATTAGGCCAATGTTATAATGGACTGACTGAAATGCCTGAGAAGGGGGAAAAGAAGGTTTTCCTGTGCTTTGCAGGTTTTGTGACAAATTATATTCACATTATTTACATTAATTTATGGATGACTGAGTGGGTCTAATGGTGTCAGGATAATTAGAGGGAAATACTTTATGGTTTGCAAGGAGCAGAGCTCTGTTTTCCTTCATGGCTGAGGCCTGGATACAAGAAGATAAATTACTCTAGTACCAGAACACATTTGATCAGATTCATTATACATGATTTTACACATCTTTGAATTCAGGCTGACTCTGCAAAATGGGAAGAGCAGCGTCATGTCTTGGGGTGCACTCAAATAAGCAAACCTTTGGAAAGAGGCTTCTTTACCTGCCTTGGGGAGTTTGAGCAGTAAGAGAACCAGAGCTGGCTAGTTTCACTCAAAAGGACATTTCTGCAATGGTGTGATGCCTTCACTTTTCCTTGGGACTTGAGATTCAAAATTGCATTATTGCCTGCATAATTCCAAGGAGGTTAGTACAAAAGGCAGACTAAAGCGGGCCTGTTCTTCCAGGAAATAGCAAACCCAGGCAGAATTTGCCCCCAGGATTGGAGGCTGGTGCCATACTGGATGGAGGAGGTCAAGGGATGGGGCAGGAACTGGAGCAGGCAGTTCTCGTGAGCCAGTTAGCCCACAGATTTGTGAAACCTCACAGGGATCTAGGACAGAGATCCTGGAGAAGACAAAGAACAGAACAAGCACAAATTTTTGTCATTCTGTTTCTGCCTGCCTAGCACTGCACAGGCTTTCCCAAATCACTCCATGGTCAGATTTAGACTGTGTGCCAGTTCCTTCTCACTGAGAACAATGGAACACATTCAAGAAACTAATTTTATCAGAAACTGGTTTTTGAAATTCATGTAGTAATTGAACCATTTGCAAACTTCCCTACTGGTTTCTGTTTGCTGTTGCACTCAGGAACACTGGGACGGATGCCCTGTGGGCAGGTTAATCTAGCATTAATTCTGCAGTTGAGCAAAGAGGAATTAGAGTAATAAGGCAAGGAGACGAGCACGTAGGCTAAATCAAAAGTAGAAGTCCTGTGTATGGATGTTAAGAAGGGAAAAGACAGGGTGGAAGTGGATGGAATGAAAGAACTCAGTGGCAAAACAAATATCAGTGGGAAAGTCTGACTCCTTTTGATAGCAGTACCGTTCATTAATCCCAGACATTCCTAAATCTCAATGGCCGTTAAAAACAAAAAATAAAATCACACTTGCTTAATAAAATAATACCCTTTGTTTTCTTTTCATGAGTGCAATTTAGGGAATAGTCCTGTCACTTTTTTTTTTGTCTTTTATCCCCACAACAAATGAAGTGTAGAAGTATATTCTCTTTTTAAAGTAAAGATCAGTGCGTGCAGCAGGTCAGGTGTTCTTGTTTCTTATGTTATGTTTCTGAATCTGCCATGGCCCTGCAGGGTGATTCAGATTAGCAGTTTTCCTGCACTTACATGCTTTGCAAAGCAGGTTGAGAGCTGTGGGTGTGAGGTACTAGAGACCAATCATGTACCGTGGTTATCCATATCCAGAAGGCTTCCTTCTGTGCCAAGTTCCTGGTAGGTTTATTTCCTGTTCTCTCATGTACACCAAGGAACCACAAGAAAAACTGGGTAGTTTTTACTCTCATCTCTCCTAATCCTTGGCATCATTCCTCAAGCATTGTGCATATCTACTGGTAGAATGCATTGTTTAACATTTGCCTCTTTTGTGTTTATATAATCATTATCTTGGCTTTCAGTAGAAGTTTATGTGAGTGCTCAACTGATTTGAAAACATTTTTTTTCATTTCATTTTTCTTCTAAAATAATTAATTTTGAAAATGAAGTCCATATTTTGTGTTTCCTGGCTGGTTCTTTTTACTCTGCCCCGGAATATACACGTTCCCTTCCAGTATATTTGTGTTTTACTTTCTGGAATCTGGGAAGAAATTTGGAATAGTATCCATTCCTCCAAGTATTTCCTTTTAAGTTTTTGCTTAGATTTGGTCTTATCTTGCCTTACATATGACAATAAGCACTTCTCATAAGAATTTCAAAGAATACTACCTCTGACTCAGTAATATTAACTTTGTTTTCTATTCCTCAGTGTTTCGAAACAGTAGAGCTTAAATTTTTGACCTTGAACTTAATTTTTTTTAGAATACAAGTAACATATAAAATTTTTTTGAACCTGCTTCCTTAAATCACTGATATTATTGGCGAGGGAAGGGCTTTGCTTCCAAGAAAGCCTTTGTCTCACTCTAAGTGAAATTGCTCAGAGCAGTCTTAAATGTGAACTACAAACTAATAGAGTTTCTCCTTAGCAACTGCTGTCTTTCCCAGTGTATGAGCTGTATTCTGAGATTTGAATATGTAAAATGACTAGGTCAGGCTGTCTTGAGGATATAAAAATTATTGGATGAAGTAAAATTTTGCCTGAAATTAAATTTGCAGAAAATCAAATATCTGTTGTTTAGTTCTAAGCAGATGTTGAAAAGGTTTTCCTGGATGCCGTCCTTCTTGATAGTATGTCTTTTGATCTGAAGCCAAATAAGAAATCTGGATGCTAGTCTGGATCTGGAAATTTTCTTTAAATAAGCATATTAGTTAAGTATGTAAATCTGCTTATCATCACTAAAGGAACATTGCCAGAGTAAGAAACATCTGGAGCTCAATATCAGCTAACTTATTAATTCACATTTTTAGTATGTTTCATCCAGAGTATTGTAGGATTCTGTTATCTCAATTGCTTAAGTCAGCTTTATCTAAAAGGCAATTAGTTGTAAGTTCTGTTGTTTACATTTAGACTCTCATGAAATCCACGGAGTGTAGTTTTATAGGCCTGCTCACCCAGCTTCCCAGAGCTGTTAGAAATAGGCCAGTACACACTGTGGTACGAGTAACTCGGAGCTAAAATAATCATGGCTTTGAAACACCAGTGCTTTCTTCCACGAGAGACAGATTCTGGAAGTAATTTTTACTGGTTAGCGTTTTGAACTACATGGTCTGGTTTCTTTATCTGAACTCACCACAGTCTAATTCCAAGAAATGATTATTTGACCTGTTCTTGGTAAGAACATAAGTACAGATGTCAATACAACCATAAACCTTCCTCAGTTTTATGACTTTATTTCCCCCTAAGCTTAAAAGAGATTCTCAACTTTTAAATTTACAGCAAACCATTTGTATTTTTTAGCCTTCTCAAAAATGGATGCTGGATGTTTTATCGAGGATTTCTGCTGGCTTAGATGATAGGCTGTATTAACCCACGAGAGGTACCTTGCAGTTACTGAAGTGAGAATGGTTAGTGGCTGACCCTTTATACGTGAAAAGCCTAGAAAATAAAGGAAACGTGTTGTTTAAGGAAACACTGTTTATTGGTGGTGGGAAATTAGCATAAGTCTCTCCACAAAAAACCCCCGTTTTGGAACCGACTCAAAGCCATGGAACTGCACAAGCAAGATGGAATTTGCAATTTTACATCATTACAGTGGACTCTGCCTAGTTCACATAGTGTGCCTGGCTATGCAGTTATGGTGACTCGAAAAAAAAGTGCATATGATTCTTAAACTCAGATAGCAAAATTTATTTTAAAGATATAAATGGATATAAATATCCATTTGTTTCTGTTTGGGTTTTTTTCAGTGAAATTTAATGATAATGGTATTATTAAAGTAAATCTCTTCAGACCTGATGGAATCCAGAAAATGCACAAGCTCCAATTAATATTCTAAACAGATCCAGCCCTTTCTAGGAACTTGGTAGCGGTCTAAGGTAGTGCAGGTTTGTGTACCTTAAAATTAAAGACTGTCTTAGCTGTGTGCTCCTGCAAGAGGACATTTACGTTTTGCATTTACTCCACAGGAGTCAGGCCCAAACCAAAGCATTCTGTGAATTAATTTTTCTCAAGTACTGTTCATTGCAGTCACAGTCCCTTAGCTGTGGATCAAAAGTGTTGGTCTCGTGTCCTTGAGCAGATTAGGTAACAATTTATGACTGCACACTGCTTGATGTGGCATCTGCTGATGAATTTAAATGCAGTCTTACAGACAGACCATAATGATCAGTATTACTATTTTTAATAATTTGATTAGATGTAATGGCTTTGGAGCAAGGATTGCTTCTCTGTTGTTTGTATTTGTCATTGTGGAAGGGAATACTGATTCAGAGTTTGATTTCCTTGGTGCTGCCATAAAATGAAAGCTACATAACAATATTCATAGTAATTTGGAAATATAAGGCAGATGGGGCCTTTAGCTTGTAAAGATGATTTTCTCTCTTGTTCTTGCTGTTGCTCTGACTATACGAAGTTACATTAGGGGGTAAAGAGTTCACCAGCTTTTGATATATAAAAGGAAAACTGAAGTATCTTACTGTGAATCCATGAAAGAATTCTAATATTAACTGAGCAAACAAAGTTCGTGTGTATGATCTTCTGTTACTGCTTAAATTATCATTATGTTTCAGGGTTTTAATAACTGGAAGTTGCTTCACAATGTACCTACTGTGTGAGCTAAGATGTTCTAATATTTTTCCTGACTCAAATCAATTAAGAACATTGTGTTTCATTGTGTACTTATAAATACAGCTAGAGTGTCCCTCTAGAGAGTGTATACATTAGTAGAGATAATTTTTTGGAGGGCAAGAAATTACTAGCACAGTGTTGAAATAGTGCTTCCTCCATGAAACATAGAAAGTGTATTAATTTTTATGATATACAGTGATTGTACATTGTATTACTCATCTTGTCACGTACCTACTTGTTTTATGTCCTCATAGTAAGCTATGTTTCTATAGAATATTTTCTAATTCTCTACTGGTCAAGATAAGAAAACAACACAGGGAGTATAATAATATATATAAACAAAAATTAATATTTTATCATACAACAGTGTTTCCGTTCACTTATTTTTTAAAGGAATCTCAGTGTTGGGGTGAGAGAAACCTATCTCATATTATCTTAAAATCTTTTTCACTTGCATCTCAGCATTGGAAAGAACAATGGAGTCAAAGTAATCTTCATACTGACTTGCGTATATAGAGGCAAAAGATATTTAACAGGGGCATTACTGCTATTCTGTCTTGTGATTTTATTTAATTAATGATATTTCACCTGTGCACAGATGACATACTGGGTCGGGTTCATAAGTGTCTGTGAATCCATTAACTTCAGGTGAGACACAGCAATAAACACAAGCTGAAACCTGTTCTTTGGACTGAATTACACCCACACGTAGGCTTATTTCTATCTATGTTAGTTTGGACCCTCTCCTCTTTCTTTTGTGTTCACTTTCTTAAAAAAGTGAAGTGTCTTACCTGAATTGTAGGGGAAAGCTTCGAAATACAATGTAAATAAACATCTGAAAAGTAAGAAATCTGTGATACAGTTCATAGTTTTTTATCTTCTTTGAGGTAAAGACAAGAACTGAACGGTGCTCTCCTTGCTTTTTTGTTCTTCTGGAAGAAGCATAATAGGAGAAGGTGAGTCATGAGTGTGTTATAGGAAACGTGCAGCTCAGTAGTACATTCTATTTGTGAGGCAGACGGACTGAAATTGTACTGTTAGGAAAATTCCTTTGCATTGGCAGTGAAAGGCCTAGGAATACTTTTCCAGCCCCTAAATGATCGATTGTGTGTGTGTGTAAACGATCACCAGTGTAGCTTTTAGGCTGAAAAGTTTTGACACAGGTGTTCAAATGCCTTCCACGGAGCACTCAAAAGACAAATAATCTTTCTAATGTCATTGGGGGTTTCAGATTATTTGCTGAATGAAAATGAAAACACTTTCACTCACAAAGAACACAGAATTTCATCACATTCATATATCTCGAATAAGCTGTTGAAAAGGAAGATATTTACTGGAATTCAGAAAGAATTTTCTTGAGTTCTTTTGGTGATAATAGGCCCTCTTTCTCTGATGCGTCACTCAGCAGGTGTCAGCACTGAAAACGTGGGCCTAAAATTTTCACATGGAGTTTCCTCCATTATATTATTATTTTTTTTAAGAACAATAAGTAGTGGTTTTTGTTGAATCCGAAGAAGAAATTTGTTTTGACTGTAGAAAGTGATTCTGGAGAGGAACAGCATGTATTATCCAGTGAATCATACTTTTCAAACAAAAAGCAGCACACAAAAAAAGATCAAGGTTTATTATGCCTCACTTACTATCAAAGCAAAATGTAATGGCAGATGCAATGCTAGCAAATTCATGGTGCACTGTTCACTTTCCACAGCAGATGAATGACTGTAATTGATGGACTGGTCAGATAGACTAAAACAAAATAACATTTGTCTTTGACAGATCAAGGATTCACCTGCTTTCTTTTTAGAGAAAAACGTGAAAGCTGGAATGAAGTTTTATTGGAAGTGATACAGCTTCTTTGTCAGTAACAGGCAAATGAGTAGTGGAGGGACAGAAGGTAAGCTCAATGTTCATATTTAATATTTTATTGCTAAGAGGCATGGATTTTTCTGAGTAATTCATACTTCTAAGAGCAAGATTGCGCAGGACTCAGTGTTTAGCAACAAGTGAGGAGGCCAAATGATCTTTCAAAACTTACTGTGTGGAACAAAATTATTTAACTGCTCACTATATCTCAATGTGCATCACTGACTCAGCAATACAAACAATAACCAGAAGGTCCTCCTCCTTCCATCTCGTCTCCTTGTTGCTGGTTGGTATTTTTCTTTATGAAACACCTAATGGCTCCTTCTGGTTTTTTGAGGGGCCTGCATCAGTATGGTTAAAATATTCCGGAAAGCCAAAGGTTATCTTTGTACATTAGGGGAGAAGAGCCTGTTGACATTGGTAGAGAAGATCTTTTGTTCACATGCCTCCCTCCCACCCCCATTAGACTCTCCCTTAAAGCTATGTGGAACAATTAGGAGATATAGTTAGTGGTTTTATATTTATAAAACCACTTTTTATATAATTTTTTTTATCTAAAAGTTTCCAGTTTAAACAAGGACTTGCAGAAAAAAACCACTATTTAAATCAATATTTATCATTCTCCCCTCCCCCAAATATTAGGGTGCTTCAAAAAATTAAGGGACAAGGTTTTGTTTGCTGCCACACTATTTAAAGTGCATGGCCTTTGCAATAAAAAA
>VZTA01006786.1:0-11955 GCA_013398855.1 Mohoua ochrocephala | reverse complement strand
GGTCTTTTTTACAAAAGCATTACCAATGATCTTGTAAAAAGGCAAAGTGAAAGAAAACTGAAAAAAATTAATTACAAATGGTCATGCAAGAGAGAAAATTTGACTCGATTCAGCTTATTTTTCTCCATTATCAGCATTTTGGTTTTATTCTAGTTACTAATTTCCTGTCTCTCTAAGTTCAGGTCTCACTAGACGTTATTACTGTTTCAGAGAAAACCTACAACCCAGGCGAACACTGTTCTATGTTGTTTTGTGTGCAGTCTGTGTTTTTTTTAAGACAATTATTTGTATTCTGTAGCCATGAGGATTACACCAGAGGGCAGGATACAGGCAACATAATACTGGAAGTAGTCACGTGAAATATCATGAGTGATATAACAATTCTGAATAAAATTCAGGTTCAAAACTTTCAGAAATGTAGAATCCATCCGTTTTCTGCTATCGCTTATATTTAACTGCTTATTTAACTGTCTTAAAAGCGATGACATAGTTTTGGAAGATGAAAAGTTAAATATTTCAATACAAATAGGATAATGATTACCTGAAATTGCAGTTAGATTAACATGTCTATGCTGTACAAGATTATAACCCAAAAATTACTTTCGATATGTTTTGCAGAGCTAGCCATGAAACTTCTCATAGGCACTAGGGAAAAAAAGATGAATGCACACAGGCTTTTTTCTTGAAAGATGTATTACTTTAAACAGGCACTTTAGATATACAGGAAAAAAACAATAAGGCATTAATCTGACTACCAAAAATATAACTTTACTTCAATTTTATGTTACTAATACAATTAACATACATGTAATACAGTTATTTTCAAGGGGGGAAAGTGAAATTAATAACTTTAATCAAGATATCTATAATTTTAAATATATAACACTTCATTTATAACCCAAGTTCTTTAAGTAATAAGTTGTTACATCAAGCCCATCTCAATGTGTAATTAAAGCACTCTTCCAATTAGTTACTGATAAAATAGAACTCTTTCCTTAAGAATGGTCATAAGTATGTTTTGTGTCCCATTTTTCTTCCCTGTTACAAGTCTGTATTTATCTGCGTGGGAAATCAGCAGTTTTCCCTCATGAATTGCCTCCTAAGATAATTCTTCAATATATACCTGATGTGATCCATAGAATTAAAGAATGACCTGGAAATAGCAAGTCTCATGCTTAATTGTGACGATCACAACCAAGTGTATGCCAGAAATTGAAAAGATACACTGTTTTATTGCTAACCCTCCTTCCAAATGGTAATTTTATAATATTATTTAACTTCAACAAAGTTATTTTAATTCAATTTAATGTCCCTTCAGCTGGAAAAAAAGACAACAAAAGAAGCAAAAGCAACCACAAAATGTATCTGATTATAGCAATTACTGAAAATTTTCCTCCATTAGACCTTCTACCTTTATTTCACTTCATGAAATACAACTTTAGTGACTACTTATTGCTTATAACATCAATAAAATGGAGGTTGAAATTATTTGTATATGTAATTCTGTTTTAGAATTACATATTCTATTTTTGAACCCTGTGTGAAACCATGATAGATGGTCAGACACATTTGTAACACACTTTAAAGAGGATTTTAATTTAATCTAAAAATAAGGAAAATTATATCTGTATTTACTGATGTAATCTATATATCATTTTATCAGTCATTTCATTTAATGTTCCCACAGTACACGAGGAAATGAACCCCAGCGCAATTACGGAACAGAATTCTAGGCTTACCTCACAGACAAGTAACAGTAACTAAACTAACCAGAGAAAGAACTAACTTTTTTCAAAGTCTTAAAATATGTTTCGGCTTTAAAAGAGCCCCCAAATGTTTAAAAGCAAAGAAACTTAAAACACTGAATTAGAATTTATGAAGGAGACATAGGAACAGGAATGCTTCTGCCTGAGGTGCAAAGACCACATCAGATGCAAAGGACTAAGAAAGAAAACTGCTGGGTTTTGGATACCTCTAAAGAGAGAATTCTAACAAAGCAGAGGCTTTGCTCTGTTTCCCATAGGTTGTAGGTTTAGAAAATGTAGTAAAAGAGGGAAGAATCACTGTTCCTTATGACAGGCGACAAGGACTTAATATGGCTTCTCATTATTCCATATCCCACTCGGATATCCAAATTTCTTCTCTCCAACTATAATAGCAAATCAAATTGAGGAGGTTCTGGCAACTCCAATTCTATTCACTAAAAATATTTCCTTTAATACAAGTTTTGACCTCTGTAGATTTAAACAGACACTGTTATGTCCCATCCTGTTGTAGTCTTTAAACTGAAGTAAATATTTAAGAACGACAGTTTAATTTCAATTTACAGCTCCTTACTTCAAAAAAAAAACCACTACATGGTAAGACTGTGAAGACGTATTATACAAAACTACAAGCTATATATGAACTATATTCAAAGAGAGATTGCATGCATACCTGTGTTTCTGAACAGGATTTAATAGTGCTTAGTTTAGAAAACAGCTTATACAAAACCAGTTCTACCAACAGCACCTATTTCACTGGTGGATTTAAAAATATAATGAATATAATATTTTTAGAAGACAAAAAAACTTCATATGGGTCACTCCCTTTGCAATGAAATTTTAACTACCACTCCTTACATTTGGACTTCTGCCTTATTACATAAGCAGTACAGTAATGACAGTTTGCTTACACCTTGTATTATTATGGTCTATGTAGATTACTGCCAGTTCAGTTATAAAACCAGCTGGGAGGGAACAAGAAAAGACCTGAGACTTGAGAGGGGTCAATTGATGGGAAATGATATGAATTTTGAGGAAAAGCACTCAAAATTCCAGTTAGAAAAAAACCCACAACCAAACAATACATTAACAGAACAGAGTGAAAGGCCATCCCTCCCTCCCCCCCCAGCCCCAATCCTTCTCATTCTTCTCATTCTGTTACTGAGGGAAAGCAGCATATTTCTGGCTGTCAGCAATGATGAAAAGGGATGGTAAGTGCACATACGAAAAAGGACAGTGGAGTCCATGCGAGTATCCTGTCTTCCTGTGGTCCAGTGTCTTTGCTACTTGATAAGGTGATAAATACAATTTCGACACTAGATACGCTCTCTCCAACAAGACTTCCCTAACAGACAGAGAAACTTTGGAGGAAATAAAACAGTGACACATGCCCATAAAACTGTGACAAATTTCAGGCATTTCTCTGAAGGGGATGCACTTACAAAATGTCTGAATAAAGGCAAACACAGTACCCATATTTAAGAAAGGAAGAAAGGACGACCCTGGGAACTACCAACATGTCAACCTCTACTCTGGAAAATTCTTTATTTCCCCTCTAGGAAATAATTCTTTACTGTGAAGGTGGTGAGGCATTGGAATAGGTTTCCCAGGGAAGGTGTGGATACACCATCCCTGGAGGACTTCAAGGCCAGGTTAGATGAGACTCTGAGCAATCTGCTCTAGTTGAAGGCATCCCTGCCCACAGCAGGAGGGTCAGAATTAAATGATCTTCAAAGTCCCCTTCCAACATTTCTATGGTCCTATGTCCTGACTCACACTTCTGGTAGGGTCTTAAAAGCTTTTCTCATCATCTGTGCAACTTGGTTCATGTTCCTTCCTGGTCCTAGAAGAATATGGGTCAAACAGAGATTACCTTTCTCTGTCATCTCATCCAACAATCAATTGCACATGCACAGTATCGGCAGATCAGGCCCTCTCCAGGAGGCAATATCATGGTGCATAAGACAGAGGAGAAGACATTTAGCTTGACGTTGAAATCCTCTCATTCCCAGTACACAGCATGAATGATTGACATAACAGTATCTGAGCACAGGCCTGGATAATAAATGCTATTGTATGATGAAGAACAGAAGAAAAGGTGCAACTACTGGTAAAGGAGACTGTCAAATCAGTCCTCACATGATAATCCAGTGCCAGTGAAGAGCAGGATGATGCGATTTTGCATCTCATCTTCAGCTTAGACAGATGAAATGCATCAAGAGGATTGCCTCATTCCTCACAGTGACTGCATGGCCCTGGAAAGCTCCATTCTCACAGCATGATGTAGAGAAGGGAAAAAGAAAGCAGGTAACTAATCAGAACTGATCCTTTTCCTACAGTTCTGGTAGCCCTTCGAGGCATCAAGGCCTGAGAGATCAATGCAATTTGGCTGCACTAGAGCAGCTGTCTGGTTCTGACATCAGATGAGACCTCTGAAGCTGTGAAAGAAACAAGCTTAGAACTGATCCCCTTGCCCAAGGCTTGAACCACAGGCAAAATTTTGGCCATGAGATGCTGAGGCAACATAAACACCCACAAAATAGGTTGAAGTGGGATGTGGTTGTCCCAGACAGCACAAGGCCAAAAAGGCCTTTAGAGAAGTCACCAAATGCTAAGGAAGAAGAAAAGGTAGCAAGATACAACAGAAGTAGAAGGATTCTGTCTCAGTAGGGTAGGCAAACAGTGAGGTAGGAGCTGAAGTGGTGGTGATGTTCCATTTTGCAAGCCAAACCCTTAGCAAACAGAAGGAGCAGGTTAGAGTCAGTCCCCTGTGGATACTGAAATGGAAATCTTCCTTCTTTGAAGTTGTGAGGCATAAACATGTGCCTCCGTAAGAATCCATACATGACTTCTCAAAGCATATGCAGCATATATCTGTACATCGGTATTCACACAATCATACACACATATGACTTATAAAATGCATCTCTTTCTGCTAGCTTCTAGAAATATTAAGATATAAGACCCAGGCAAATCAAGAGACTACCCCAAACTTCACAAAGTGTTTTAAAATATTTTTATAATCTCTACTATAAAGAGAAAGAAACAAAATTATTCTATGAAGTGGGTTCTATTAGCATTACAAGAGAACGGTAGCTCATCAACACATCAGCTGTGAGTGAATGTTCATTTTCCTTGTCTTGAAAGTGTCTATAAACCATGACAGAACATTTTACTATTAAATTGTAGGCGCCTTAGAAGTAAAATAAAACGTCATAATCAATTTACTGACTTATGCACGTAAATACCTATTTATTAATAATTCATACACTATCAAGTTTTTTAACATATATTGTAGCACCTGTGCCTTCTTGTCAAAATTAACTAAGCATCCCTTCCTCTTTCAATTTTTAAAGAATGCACATCTGTGCAGACTCACATGAAAACTGACTGTACAGGACACAAGAGGAATTGCCGCACAAAGGATGACACAACAAGGCTTCTGCTGTATCTTTTATTTTCAGAAATAAATCAAGTAAATTTCAGACTAAGCCCTAGTCCTTCACCTTTCAGGAATTTGATGAAATCTATGCTAAAAATCACTCCTAAAGTTGTTTATTTGCTACTATAATCTTTATCAAGACTGACAGGCTGCCAGCATAGCTGATGAAACACAATACGCAGAAAGAACTTCAGGTACCTGAATCACAATGCCATAAAACAGAAATTGATGAAAGTAAGAATTCTGTTTTCATTACACTTCTTTCAAAATATGTATAATGTTAAACCTGATAATTTAGTTCTCACTGGAAAAGGGTGAAATTTGTGGGCCATAGTGGTTATATTACTAGAGCACAAGGCTTATGGGGAGCAGATGAGGGAGCGGAGGCTGTTCAGCCCGCAGGAAAGGAGGCTGAGGGGAGATCTTATTGCTCTCTACTACTACCTGAAAAGAAATTGTAGCAACCTGGGGGTCAGTGTCTTCTCCCAGGTAACAATCATCAGAACAGGAGGAAATTACTTCAAGTTGCACCGGAGGAGGTTTAGATCGGATATTAGGAACAGTTTGTTCACTAAAAGGGTGGTCAGGAGAGTGATGAAGTCACTGTCCCTGGAAGTGTTCAGAAATTATCCAGATGTGGTGCTTAGAAACATGGTTTAGTGGTGAAGATGGCAGGGCTGGGTTAACGGTTGGGCCTGATGATCTTAGAGGTTTTTCCAACCCTGACAATTCTATGATTTTATGATTAATTCCTAATATTTTGGCCACTGGGAGGAAGTGCAGAGTTTATACTGAGCATACACTAAGTTTTGGAATGTAAAGATAAACCAATCCGTATGAACAGTTACAGGATTGTGTATGGGATACGGGACAGGTGGGGTGGTAGTTTGGCACAGGGTTGAGATTAATAAAATTTTTTTCCCCTTATATGACCCTGCTGTCACTCACCTGCAAATGGCTGTGGGGCCAGGGCCCAGAGAACTTTCCAGAAGGGCAGGTAGAGAGGCCAGGCCAGCCACAGCCAGGCGCCTGCAGCCAGGGGAGCTTCAGTCAGGCAGACCCCGGTATTCGCTCCCTGGCTGGTGAGAGGTTTTTCCAACCCTGACGCCCCCTGCGATGGTGGGACAGGCTGCTGGGGGCTCAGGGCAACAGCCAGGGCCGAGGCGGGAGAACTGAGATCCTAAACCTTCAGCGTACCTAACAGCCTTTCACTAACTAAGTTTTACCTGGAGGCTCAGTGGACCACAAGTCAATTCTTTAATTTAAAAAAATAGGAGAAAACCATAGGCCTTAGACTCCAGGGCAGTCCCTGTCAGGATGCTGAGAGCAGTCAGGTGGCTGGGCCCTCTGGCTGACCACGGAGCGCTGCCGTGTAAGCTGACAGGAAAGCAGACAGGTTGCCACTTGAAGCTTCCTACCTTTCAGCAGAAATGTATAGGAACTGACATGCCTCCTCCAAGAGTTTCATTTCTGATGAACGAGCACACGCATACCAAAGGATGACACTTCACTGAAAGCTGACTTCCTTGAAGTGTAAAATGTCATGTGGAAACAGAGATGCATCTGCTGGGCAACAATATGCATATGAAGCACATAAAAAACTTAGAATTAATTGAGAACAACTTTAAAAAAAAAAAAAAAGAGAGAAAAAATTGAGCTCAGAAAGTCAGGAGACAATTTACTTTCTGACTATTATTTTTCCATTAGAAAATCTTATTCTGTTATTACCCTCCCCTAACTCTTGTTTTGTGTCATGGAAACACTGAGGAGCTATTCCTAGCAAGTCTAAAGTCTGTGTCCATGCTTTTTTTTCATGAAAGATAGGAAGGGAAGAATGTAAGGGCAAAAGCTGATTGACATTTAAACTGTATCTGCAATAGTGCATGCCAAGAAATGGAGAAGTAAAAAGTGAGCAAAAGCCAGAAATGAGAATTTTTTTAAAGAAGTTCAGAAAATATTGTAGCACATATGTTCTAATTCCTACTACATTGTTCAAAATTAAGAGTAAATGACGTGAAGTAGGACAAGTCAAGAAAAATATAGCAGTGCATGAAAAATGCAATGATCATTCCGTTAAGGTCAATAAATTACATCCCTGAAAACTTGTTTGTCTGTATCATTCCAAATATGCGGTAAAATCTGAGATCTAAAAGATGAATCTTACACTACAGATTTGTCTTCTATACTCGTTTGCTCTTCTTAATCTCAGAATAGCATACTTTATGAAGGCTTGCATTTTGGTCTAAGTTGGTTGTGCTAGATATGCACATGACTATTACAAACAGAAGCAAATGGTTATTTATTTACAGTAATTTAATTCTCATGCATGTAAATTTTAAACACGAACATTTCTTAAAATACCTAAACTTGGAATACCTAAGATGAAGCCAATCTTCTAAAGCAGCGAAAACAGAGAACATGCATAATCCAGCTGAAAGTGCATCAGTATCAGTGAGATCTTTTTGGAGAGTGTCTGTGTTGCTGCTATAGTGATATGATTGTTTTACTTCCAAAAATTTTATAGGAATAGGTGAATTTAAAAACCTGATTATTTATGCAGGTCATTATCTGTGTGCTCATTGTACCAATAATTAAGGAAATTTTAGAATAGAATCAGTTTCTCTTTTAGCTTTAGTTCTAATATGACAAAATGACAATAGCAAAATTTACATTCATACATTATAATTAGTAATGAAACAAAGCCTGTTCCATGATGTCTGCATGAAGTTACTTAATGTGAAATAAATTCACTTACATATTAATGAATACATAATACTGATTGCAGAACTATTATGACTATACCTGTTGAGTATTACACTGGCACACTCATCAGACCATTCATTCATTGAAAACAGTATTTTCAAATACTGCTGCAGTTCAATATTCTATATAAGTATATTTATAATTTACTTCTTTTGAGATATATATGGCTCTAATACATATTTCATACAATAGATTTCTAGACAGCCTATTATTCTAGAATTTACTAATTTTTATTATTTAAGATGGGCAAAGACAAATTTTAAATCTTAGCGACTTTAAATAAAATGTCTTTCTGATATATGCCAAAGATGCCACAGGATGCAAAAGTAAAAATAAAAAGGAAAAGGTGGGATTTTTATCTGTCACAAAGCTTTCCTTTTAGTTTCTTTTAGTTTCTTTTTTTCCAGACTGTAGTATTTGCACATTAAACATGCAACACATTAGATAGAAGACATCTCTTTTTTTTATATGTTGAGATTTTAAATTTCTAAATCATTATGATTGCATACCTATATAGATACTATTGCTATCCTTTATTATTTTCTTAGAGAGGTGTAGTCAACATCCAAATTCAACTCATATTGCATAAAAGCAAATTCTTTATGAAAGAGCATAAAAATAAAATCTGTTTTAATTTGGGAAACCTCATCAATAGTTTTTTCTTGAGATGGGACAAGAAGCATCTCCTAAGTTAGTTGTAAACCAAACTGAAAACAAATTCTGTAATAATTATTTTCCTGTGTTTTGGAAAAGGACATTTTGGCATTCCTCTGACCAATCATATATTCTTGCTAACAAGGACAGTACAGCCTTAATGATCTGAAACTCATTTATCTGGGAGACACAGATTCAGTCACACAAATGAATTGTTGATAAACTAGGGTCATTGAGCAAAAGATCCTGCAGAGTCTGTAAGCTCTGCAGGATGGAAACTCTCTCCTGCAGAGTCTTTCTTCTGAGAAACAAGTAAACTCTGCAGGCTCAGACATTTCTGTACACAATATTTTATACACAATAAAACAGACGTATTGAAGCAGTCCTGACAGACACACCAGAGTTTGAGATAACTATGTTTTGGTTATCACAATTATACAGTTAGATGTGTGTTGTGCTTTGTTTGTTGACTTCTTTTTTTTTAATTAGTGCTGCTAGTTCATTTTTAGATTTCATTTTACACTTTTTTAAGGATTCTTCCCATTTTTGCCCATTCTCACTCATACTAGACTAAGGGGCAAAAGTCTAGAATAAACTTTATTATGCAAGGCTTTACTCCAAGAGGTAAAAAGAAGCAAGGATCAGTTACAGAGTCAGAATTTGTCTGTATTCCCTACTGACTTCTCTGTATGTTCACTGTTTTTATACAAAGGCAGCAAAAAACCAGTTCACCTATGACAAGCACAAAGCAGCAGCGTCTGCAAATGACTGAAAATGCTCTAGCAACATAAACAATATATTACACATTTGGGTACAAAAAAAAAAAAAGTTCTATCTTAATAGGAATTATTTTCCTGTAATTTCAAAGTATTTAGTTTTTAGAGGAAATAGAAGAATTTTCCTGCAGGGGATGTCCAAAGGTAGAACCATCTTCTATTCTAATACCCTATAATAACCAAGATAAGTGAGATTTAACAACTCTGCAGGACTTAAGTTTATATCCTGCTTGGAAATTATAAAGTAGAGTTGCAGACAGCCCTCTCTTTTTCCTGTGGCTCCTGTGAAAGTGTTGTGATTTTTATTACATACTGAGCCTTTTTACCACAACACAATGCATTTCTGATATTGTTGATCATGCATTTCAAGAATTTAGGTGTACTGAAAACATAAAGGACATTTTTTGATAGATTTAAATCAGAAACGACACACTAGGAAGCAAGAAGAAATAATTAAGGATGTTTTGCGCATGTAGATTAATTAAAAGCGGCTTTAGGTAGCAAATATTTCAATTAAAATGGAAACTGGAATTTTTTGAGTATTTCTTGGCAAAATCTCTGCTCTTCACAGCTGACCTATTAATTTCTATCACTAGAAAAAAAAAAAAAAACCTCCCATGAAGACACCCTAATTCATTTTTTTAAACAAATTACAATATTTTAGTGTGTCACAAAGGAAGCTAAGGCAATCTAATGTATTTTAGACCTGCCTGGGAATAAGTTTCCTGTCCAGCTATTCAGCTGCCATCTCAGCCAGTGCAGAAAGCAGGTGTGGCTTTGTCCTTACTCCGTCAGACTACTCGTATTCCATTACACAGCTGTGGACCCGGTTCGTTTAGTAGAGGCCATCCTCTTTATCTCTTTTACCGGGCCAGTATCTCAGCTTCCTCCCAGGCATTTTGCACATGAAGAGACAACAAATGGAAAAGGAAGGGTGACAACTCAGCTGACAGGCTCGTGCAGCACTCTGGCCACAAAAAAGCTGGCAGTGACAGAAGGGAGGGGGAATTTAGACATAGCTGAGGCAGACATGAAGACTGATGGTAGGCTGAGTAGTTGAGCTGGGTAAGGGCAGAAGTCGTGTGGAGGTGGAGCAGACTAGGCTGATTTGGAATTTGGGGATAGGAATAAATAACTAGGCAGATAAATAACTATGCTAGGCAAAGCACTGGAGGCTAAGGAAGAGGAGAGAGCTTTTGTAACAAAGCAAAATTGACAGTTCTAAATGCATTTAGATGAGTCAGCAGCACTGATTGTCACACATGCACATGTGCACACACAGACGGACACATCTATACTGCAATGACATTTTTCGAAGACATAAATATTTTTTGGCCAATCTCCCATTGGATTTTGGAACACTGCAGCTGACAATACTAAAGCTGCTCCTCTATCAAGGAAGAGCTCTATCTGGAGCATTTTATCTGAGAATCTTTAACTGTGTATAGTGTATACTAGGACAAAAGTGGCTTTCATTTTAAAACACTTCTTAATACTGATTAAACTAAATATTGGGAGAAAAGACAACTTTTATAAATCTGTAGTGTTATAATTTTTTTTTAATAAGGGGATAAAATAAAAGCAATCCCCTGAGACTCAATTAATTCCAACTGAATTCTTAAAGAATATATGAACTGAGTGTAATTGTTTTGGTAATTCTTTTCCTTTAGCAAATATCTGAAAATGAAGAAAATAAACTACCTACTATTCAGTAGATTTAAGCAAAAATACTTCAAAATATATTTTAAAAATAGCATTACAGAAAAGCTTCACCTCTTCTAATAACGGCAGCAACACAAGGAGCTATAAAGAAACTGTATTCTGAGACAGTATAAACCAGTGCTGTTCACAAGCAGCTGAGTCTTTGGGATGAAATCAGTGGGAGTTACACTGTTTACTTTAATGGAGCTATGATTTTACTCCTTTTTCATAGTAGTTGTTTTCTGAATTGCTACTTGGATTCACTTATCAATTTTCTTTAAGTAGCACAGTATTTACAACAGCAGCGTGTAGTAGCATGAATTGGGTTAGCCACCCTCTTTTGTTCTGGACACTGCACTTGCAGTTAATACACCAGTGCCACATAATCCTACTGTGGTAGAGATAACAATTTTCCAACATGGTTTCCCTCTGAAAAGGAGTCCTCTAATGCCCTATAGACATATGGCTCTTCTGCTGGCCCAGAATCACTGGTGGAAGAAAATGATGAATTTCTACCTCAGCTGCATCCAAATCTAGTGATAAGCAAGAGAAAGGCTCGTGCAGGTCCTTAAAGAGTGCCCTAGAAAGACACACTATTAGCAGACCTTGGCTCATAAGGTTGGTTTGCTTTTAAGTAGAAGGGAATATAGGCACTAAGCCTTAAGAGTTCTAACCCCTAACTAGAATACATGCTATTGCTATTTGTAAAAAAATTTTTACTTGAAGCCTGAGCAGTTGTCTTGAAGCAACTGATTATATTTAAAATATTTCCCTTTTCCATCAGACCTGTTAATTACATTTTCAGTTTATGTCTTACATTTTACTGAAAATGTCTCTGGATAGCCAGTTTCTTCTG
>VZTA01006782.1:17500-19940 GCA_013398855.1 Mohoua ochrocephala | reverse complement strand
CCTAAGCCGGAATGAACCAAATAAGCATTTCATGTATTCCAAAAGGAAAGCTACTGGTTTCTCAATTGCCAGGAAAAATGTTGGACCTAATGCAATAGAAGCGTATAGGAGAAAAGAGCTAAGCAATTCAAGCAAGAAGAGATTTAATACAACTATCCTGGGCATGAGGCTTTGCCTTAAGGAGATGTCTAGTGAAGGCTTTTGGTGAGTTCTGCAGAATAGACAGAAGATACATTATCCATAGTAACACCTGCTTTCACTTCTCAGGGTGGGAAAGTAGATCAGGAGCTTCAGACTATAGGTGGAAAAGAGAGGGATATTTCTTTCAAAAGCTCTCCATCTTTTATTGTTCCCAACTTTCCACTTGTTAATTTAAACTTCTGGGTAGGTCTTTTTCTATCCAGATCTTTTATCTGCTTCGTCAGTCTCCTCCATGTAACTGGGGCATGGGAACTAGAGATGTCAGGTTGGGTTTTGTTTTCCTAAGGATGCCTCAGGACTGACTGAACAATTACTACTGGAGTCATGAAGGATTTTTTCCCTTTGGAGTCTAATGGATTTTAAAGCATCTTGGAGTTTTAGTTCAATCGACAGGAAAATCTGGAAGTAATTCAAAGCCCTTCTTAACTTTGGAGGACTGCTAGTAAAGCATATCATAATAAATGAAACACAGAATTTGCTGGCAAACTTTTGTAACTGGAAAAGGCACGTCTCTCTTTGGTAACTTTTGCCTTGCTATGGGAAGAAGCAAGCAGAGAGGCATACTCAAAGACCTTGCAAAGAAGAACTGAGGCCTAGGACTGAACCCCACACACTTGATTCCACCCTCTAGGGGGCCTGTGTAGATGGGGAGTCTGGGAAGGTTTCGATTGTTTCAGAACCTTGCCAGTGCTGTCAGTAACACTGCAGCCTGCTGCTTAAATCCCTTCCTGTGTCTGTCTTCATTCTCTTGAGCATCCTAATCAAGTGTCCATTTAAATAGACCAGTGGCATTTTACGTTGCCAGCCACTCACACTAAGATGAAATCTTCCACTGTGGAGTAAAAAAAAGCTGCATAGATAAAATATTCATACGTAAGAAATAGTACCAGCTCAATTCCTATCTAGGATTCATTTCAAACTTAGTATATTTCATAGCAGAAGATGAATTACGGTGCTCCACAGAGGGGATCAGATACAGAGAAGGGGGGAAACAAACCACATAATAACCAAAAACTTAATATGCAACTTTTAAGAGCTGATTTTTTCATCCTCTAATTCTAAATACTATCTTCAGAAAAGGAAACATGCTAGAAAATGAATATCACAGGTAATCTATAGACCACTTTTGGCTAATTTAAAGCTCCAATGTGTATTTGTTTCCTGTATAAATTTCTTTCTTATTATTCTCAATAAGATACTCTCAGCACGATAAAAAGAAGGACATTACCAGCAGCGTTTTCAATCATGGGGGCTATATATTCAAGAGCAATCAATAAAAACCACACAGGGCCTGACAAACAACTAGTCAAAGGAATCATTTTTCTCAGATACTTAGCAGTATCCTTTTAAAGTAATTGCTTTTGGTCAATGTTACTCGTTATCATTTGGTCTGCTCTTTTTCCAAAATAGAATGGATGTCATTTCCATTAATATTTCAGCTGTCTATGTAGGTTTTCAAAGTGCACACTCCACAAAAAAAAAAAAGGAGGATTTTCGTTTCAACTTCAGTCAACTAACAAAGAACTCGGAAGTGTTATAGAATAGGCAGTGTCATATCATTGGAGCTAAAAGGTAATTTTAAAGAAAATTATTATGAAATATCAGACATTGTCTGCCCTCCTTCTCACTCCATTCAGAACTGTTAAGTCCCTAAAGACAAATAAAAATGACAGACTTTGGCCCAATCAATCCATGGCTAGAAAACAGCATTAGCAGACGAATATAATCAAAATGCCACCTAAAATAAGGAAATGAACACCAATTCACTATTATAGCTTGTTTTAGAAAATTTAATGAAAATTTTACTACTGAAATCCTTGTGTCGCCTAATCCCTGTTCCCTGTGACAGCAGGGAAGTTGTTGTCTTGTGCCAACTGATCATTTAAAGATGTCCACAAGATACTGAAAATACCCAGCATAATCTGTAAGTGTACAGCTGGGATTCCAAATTAGATTAAGAAAGGCAAAGAACATATCTTTTCAGTTGTAGTAAGGCCTCAGAAACTGTCTAGTTATGCTTTGTACTAAATGTTCTGGCACACTGCCAAGGCACTTCCAAACATTTCTGAGTTCACTTTTCCATAGAACTCTTTTAAAAATCAATTAGTAGTGAAAAGTCTTTCAAATGCAAGTGTTTTAAAATGTCAAGCTTGTATTGCTTTTTTTAAAAAATCTTTTTCTTTCCTTTGTTGTGCATCAATGACGGTATTTTGAAACCTTTACATTAAATTGATCATAT
>VZTA01006782.1:0-12500 GCA_013398855.1 Mohoua ochrocephala | reverse complement strand
ACTATAGAGAAAATATTTTTATTCGTAATATGGCATATTTACATGTCTGTAACACAGAAAAGAGACACATTTCCATGATAATAATTCAATTCTCACATGACAGATATGTTAACTTGTCACTTATTCCACCACAGACATTATTTTCTAAAACTGAACTAATAACCTCAAAGTTTAGTGTTTACTTTTAAAAATGTAGCTTCTAATTAATATTTATGGAAGATGATTCTACAGACTATCATAACTACTTAGCAAAATGAGGTGTGCATTAAACTTATATTTCTTAACATAGCACATCCACAATATCATGTTCTAGTATACCTACAACAGATAACAAGTAACGATGAAACAAAACTGAATGAAAGCTTAACAATTTCATTAGTTTCATACAAGGCACTAATAAAAAGAAAAAATGGCCATAACAATAAAGTATGCATTTTGAAAATAAATCACATTGGAGATTAAATTATCCAACTATTTATCCAATTAGGATTATCTTGCATGGAACAGGAAATAAAGTAAATGTGATCAAACAATATAAATAGCCTTTTTTTTTTTTTTTTNTTCCTGTTCTTCTTTTTTTTTTTTTTTTTTTTTTTTTTATCTTGCTGACAAGATAGACTTATTAATTTAGATTTTTCCATGAACTCTATACAGCTTCATAGCAAGCCCAAAGCACAAATATCACTCCGGAAGCTTTTGCTTCTGCAGTTTTAGAAGTCCATTCTCTTGTATGCTTCATGTAGGTAAAATCACTCTTTTCAGAAGCCAGAGGCCCATACAATCAGAAAAACTTGTGAGTATTTTTATAACTTAATAGTTTTCTGTGTGCATAGCTAAACTTCTCACCTGCTGTTTCTGAAGAGTAGATTTATTTCTTTTTCTTTTCTATTTCACTGTGCCTCAGGCACTATTTTGCTATGACTGTATCACTGTCTTGGAAAAGACCTGTTAATTCCTCCAAATCTTCAAATCTTATTACAGAAAATATTAATTGCATGCATTGAGAGTGAGATTCATTCATTTACCTTTATTTATGTAACTACGACTCAGTAGTCGCATGACTAAGCACTTGTAAGGTGCAATTTATCTGATCTACTTTTGCCATCTACTTTAGGACGAGATGGATCACCCCTACAACTGCCTATTGCTGTCTGTTGAGTCTAAGGTGACTAAGATGCAAATGTCTACATTTGTTTCAATGAACTTCACAGTGAGGATTTAATCTAGATGAGGGAACTGTTATAACACAACTGACCTTCCAACATGAAATGCTGAATCTTTGCTAATAGTTCCCCTAATTTACTAACTGGTGCTCAGATCTTTCAGAAACCAGTTCATTGCCTTGTTTAGTAAATTTAACTATCACGATGAAAGGCTAGCGAAGCAGATATGGAGAAATTATATTCTTGGTTGACAGACAAACATTACATTTTAGCTATAAGATGCAAGATTTTTTTTCCCATGACAAGCAAAATTCTAGAAAAAAGCTTAGTGACCTGATTATAACTAAATGATCTGTTTCTGGTGTTCTGTGTGTTCCCAAAGCACAGTTTTATGAAAGCATTCCTTTAGCTTGAAATATGATGTGCTCAACACAGCACATTTGTCCTTAAGGCTGTATGATTATGCTTTTGCAAGCACCTAGACAGCACTTTTTACCCACAGATCTCAAACAAATTTACAAAAGTAGGTATCTGTCACTGACAAGAATTTGTCTGATGTCCCATGATGTCAAAGTTGCATGCACGGTGTTGTCATTAAAAGAAGTGCTATGTATCACACAATAAACACTGACATTCTGCAAAGAATCCTTCTGGTCTGAAGTTAATGTTTATCTTATTTTCATTTTTGCAAGTGAATACTTTTAGAAAGGGAACACATCCATCCACCTAGGAATATACACATTCAGCTTACGCTAAGAGAAAAATATATATTAGTAATAGTATAAAAGTAAAAAAAAAATCAGTATTTAATCTGTTAAACAATAGAAAAATTCTTATGAACTAGTGATACTGTCATTGAACTGGAGAGAGTTTGAGAACAAGCTTGCTCTGGCTTTTTCACCCTATGATTTGGAATCTGCTCACAGTACTGCCAGCTTAACCAAAAAGGATTAACTCTCATATCCAACTGAGAACACAGATAATTCTCAGTAATTGGTAAAAAATGAAGATGAATGGGGCTGAGAGATAAGGAGCAATTAGCTCATCAGCAGTTACAGCTGTGCACTCAATCCGGATCCATCTCTTGAGTCTCGGCCCCTTTTAAAGAACCCAAGCAGAATAAGCACAGGACACCCCCTCCCAAAAAATTGCCATACCTGCCCATCATTCCTCTGTCTTCCATTTTATTTCCATGCTATACAAAGACACCTGTCATAGCATTCTGTGTAAATTACTACCTCTCCCAGGACCTGTATCTACAGCCAATCTTCTTTTACATTAAAAAAAAAAAAAAAAAGAAAAAAAAACCCCAACCCCAAAACCCGGAAACTAAATGACTACTGTAGACACTTTTAAGTTCCCTGTCAATCGTTTCATTACAGCAGCATCATCTGTTTGAAAATATAAGCAATTCCCTCATCTAATTATAGGGAGGATTTGAGGTTCATTAACATTGCCAAGGCAGAGAATCAGATGTGCAACTGCAGAGCTGTGCTCAGTGGCCTGCATTCTCTGTTTCCTTTTATTTGCTTTTTCAAGGTCTCCAAGACTTTTTCCTGAAACCATAAAAGTAATTCTTTCCCTTAAAATAGACACGTGTGTTTAGAAAAAGGAAATTACTGCATTTTGTACTGTTCTATTATTGGGCAAGGTCACCGGAGAAAAATAATTTCACCTAAATCATTTTATCTCTGATTCTAGAAGGAAAAAAAGAATAGTATACAAGCAAGCATTACTTTTGAACAACACATCACAGGAAGCCTTGTGTTTGTCTCATAATTTTAAATATTGCAAGGTAATGCAGATGAAGAGGAAACCTAACATGCCAAGAAAATCTCTTAATTTTCAACACATTTTGTGGTTGTTTATGGATTAACATGCTAGCCAAGTGTAAAATGTTGCCTTGTATTTCCTAACTGTGTTTAGAAACTAAGAACACCAAAGTCTTCACGATTGCTTCACTTCCTTAAAGAAATAATAGCATTTTTTTTGTATGAATGTAGTTTAAACAATGACATTTTCTTGGGACATCTGTTTTGAGATCACATTTTGAATAGATATGAACTCATTTCCTACTAAGCAAGTAATTTACTATTGTTGATAGTTGTTTACAAGTTTTATGAGTCATATTTTAGCAAGTGGCAAAGGTCTTAACAAATCCTTTGAGTATTCCCTAAAGTGTATGCATAGTGTTTTCATTATATAAAATGTTTGGGAAGCAAAAGTATACGGACTGTTCTTCACTTCCTACCAAGTTATAGATAGCAAACTCTAGCTCACAGAAATAGCTTTAAAAAGGTATTTATTTTCAAAGGCTTTTATCTTTTGCTGCTGCAGGTTAATGAAGTAGGACAGCAGGGCAGTAAGTACTTAAGCAGCAAGGAAACAATTGAGCTGCTTTACCTACCCATTGCTTCAGAGCATCAGATGGCAAACATACAACTGATCCTACTATCACACTAAGATGTTAATATGACAAAGAGTAGAACCTTGTCAATGAAATTTAAAATTTGACCTTGGCATTCTCTTTTCATTCTGCAATTAATAAAAAATAAAAAATAAAAAATAAAAGAAGAGAAACAAAACAAAAAACCCCCACCAAATCCAACAAAAAAACAAATACCCAACACACAGCATAATCTTTTTTTTTCCTTTGCTGCCCTGCAGAATTCATTTTTTAAACAAAACCCCAATAATTTATCTACCCTGCATGTTGTATGTAGAATTGCCACTAAAAAGAACCCGGGACATTTTTCCTTCTTATCTGCAATGTAGCTCATATCAGCCAAGCTGTCACAAGACAGTACTTGATATAAACAAGAGATTGCAAAGACATCTCAGTAATCAATATTAGGATGGCTACAGTATGGAAGCCCCAACCACTGCATATCATTTGTCTCAGCATCTATTTCTATGACCAAATGAAGCATTAATTCAAATCATAAATCTATGGTGATTTAAATCTGGGAATGAGCACCTGCCTGCTTTAATGATTTATTTTGTACATTTCAGTAAGCAGGAGATTTGTCCATATGAACTGACAGGTCACCTTCAGATGCCAGTAGCAGACTGTTTATCACCATGCAGACTAGCATCTCATCTTAGCAAGTAAATATTAAACTAAAAGAATCCAATTGATTGTGGATGGGGGAGAAAGGCGTTGCAGCCATATATTTTACTCAGTGTGCTAATACCTCACTCTGATTCCTCTGTAATTTCTTTTTTTTTTTTTTTCTTTTTTTTCCCCCTTCTAAAATGATAATTCTGGTGGGAGGATGCAAGCTCAAGGTTACCAGCAAAACTGAGAGATATAAAATAATTACTTATTAGTATCATTGGCTTCCTTTAACTCCCTTCACTCACTAACCTTTTGGCCATTGCTTCAAAGGACCAAGTTAATAAATTTGTGTAGTGCTCTGTATAATTATACAATGTTCAACTACAAAAATTACTTCTATAATTCACATTAAGCATTTGATTAAAACCAAAAAGCAAGACAATTTGGAAGTAAACCTGACAAGTCGATAAGATAAATAAAACAAGGGTCCTTATTTTATTTATCTGCCTTCATGTAGGCATTGGAGCATGGGATGATCAATCCTTGCACACCATAATGCCTGCTACATATGGGCTGAGATGTATCAGTTAAGCTTTTAGCCTGGTCGGATCGTTTGTTCCTTTTCAGTTTGGTCAGGCACATAACCTAATTTAAAATGTAAACTAAAATCAGGTTGTTTTCTTTTGTTTTATTCTTTCCTCTGTCAACATTCAGTAATGTAATATTTCATATTCTTGCCTAGCAAGCCATAATTTAAAACATTAATGGTATAGGGACTTGATAATATTTATTTGAAAATACATAAATAAACATCTGAAAAAATGCAGGAGAAGAAAGAGCATACACCTACTACAAAGCAACAACTTTGAAATATGAGCTCTTGTCAAGATAATACAGTGTGCTAATTTTCAAAGATGCAACTAATAAACAAAGAACTTAACTCTTCATGAACCTAATAATTAGTGGCAGTAGGAATCACTTCTCTGATTCCATATGCATGACCAACACTGGACACTAGAAGGGGTTCACTATAAAAGAAACAAATAAAAGCAAACAGTTTTTGAAAAATCCTCCGTATGAAGGGTGTAGCTCAAGACAAGATGCACAGACAAGCAAACTGTATTTTCAGAACCATTCCTCATGGAATGGAGACAACTGGAAAGCTATTCACTCTACTCAGAAGAGCCATTTTTTTCTGAACAAAATTAACTTAATTCTTCATTCAGTTAAATTGGGAAATTAACTGAAGCTAACAAGTAAGTTAAGGGGCTGAGAGGAAATTTTGACAATGACAATAAATAATCTTGCTTCGCTAACTTTGCCCTACTAAAATAGCTAGAATGTATTTTCTTAAATAGGGAAAATGATTAGGCTGTCTAAGTGCATATTAGTTATCTAAATTATGCCTCAAACAATGGTTTCAAAATAGATATTTTTCTTTTTTATTCAGAGGAAGTTCAGATATTCCTTCTATCCACTCTTCTACAAATACTCTGCGTGGTTTAGATGTTGATTACCTGTTAACTTTTCCATCCCCATGGATGCACGTGTGGTTTATGACTAGAACTGCCAAGCAGAATAGCAGCTCCACAAGCCAGTATTTGAACCTTTTATTTCCCATAATGAATTCACCTAAGCCTGAAAATCTAAACTGGCTCTACTTCTAGTACACGCTCTTTATCTTCTCAGTTTGCATTTACACTTTTCACCCTTTCTCATTACTTCACTTTTCTCCCAGTGTGCTAGAGGCCACCTGGTCCTTCCACTTCATTTGTACCTATCTCCTCCTCCCAGATTTCAAAGACACCTGCTCTCTACCCTCTCTTGTTTTCTCTCCAAGAGAACAATCTTTACACCAGTATTCGAGTGACTGCATATGTTGGTATCTGAGTACTCATACACAATTTAACACTATTTTCTTCACCATCATAGAGGCATTTTTAAAGCCTTTATTTAAAAGGAAAAGAAAACCAATCATACAATCTCCTTATGCAGTAATGCATACGTATTGTTGCTATTTACCGTAGTAGGTGCCCAGGTGAACCTGTTCTTTGAACTGCAATTCATATTATTTCTAAATAATACCCTACCGACGCCTACTGACCTGTGCAGAAACACCGTTCACAAACACGTATTTATTTATGTTAAGGCTAGTACATACCCTCTAAGATTCGTTCCAAATGTATTTAGAAGATGAAAAACTAAAAAAAAAATAAAATAAATAAAGCTAGACAAAGGGCCAAAATAAAAACAAAAAAGTCTATCTGAAGCCATTTTATTCCAGTATACACCAATCTTCCCTGCAGTCTTCTGAACGTACCTCTCTGTCACTGAATTTCTGTTGCTGAGTTAATACTGTCTCAACATGATAAAAGGATCCAATACAATGAAATGGCATAACAAAACATTTTACAGCAGACACACAGAGATGATTAAAGATTTAATCAACAACAACAAAAAGTTATCCTGGCTTTGAAGTATGCTTTAGCAAAACAAATTGTCCAAACAAATGAATAAAGTATACTGAAACAATTCTTTTTTGAAAGAGAACAAGAGTTGCTGATGGCTGCTTAAGAAATGGAAAAAAATGTTAACTACATTTTAAGAACATGTTTATTAAAATAAAATATGATAGGAACTGCAGAGCATGGCAGAATTTATTGTGTATGTATGTTTTCCTTTTGTCACAGGGCACATGAAAGTATGAAATATTTTGCTTTCAAGCTTGTGTTCTGAATTACCTAAAGTCGATACCCAGCACACTGAGCAGGAGACATTGTTAAATTTCACTTTGACACCATCATCTGTCACTCCACCTGTACTTTGAAAAATGAACTCTAAGCAATCAAACCACTTTCTTTCATGGAAAATATTAACTGGAGTCTGCAAAAGTAGCCTGTGAAGAAAAGAATGTTTTTGTAATAGTAACAACAACACTGAACGCTGGTGTAAAGGTCAGGTACAAAACAAAACTAAAAACATTAAGAAAAGGCAAACAAATATGCAACTTTTTACACCAAATCGAGGACTTCAGAAGGAAGTCCAGAAAGATCACCATTTTAATAAAATATGTCAGTATTATGGACATGTAATAATGCTATGTCTGAAACTTACCAACACTTGAATTCAGATCTCCATTTTCAGAGTCTGCTCCATGCTGGTTATTATTTGCATGATAGTTGGACATCGCTTCCAGTTTGATTTTTTTCACTTTCATTGCTTCTGCGATGGCGGCATTGGTGGCAGCTGCTGCTGCTGCAGCTGCTGCTGTCAGACCTGCAAAGAAGTATGAAAAAAATTTAATATTCATTATTCTATGAGTCTCCATTATTGTAGGGACTGTTATTATTCCTTCATGCTCATTACATAAGAACAGAGAGCACAGCAGAGTATTATTCCCCTTGTTGGATTTGAAAACTATCAACTTTTTAAAGTAAAATATTTCACATCATATTTAGATAATTACTCCTATACAATCATCTAAACTTTAACTTGGTATCTAGTAAGTGCATAATACAATCACAACTAGCTGCAGCTACAAATACATACAGTCAAAAATCTAATTTAGCTTCAAAACGGTGTCCTGAGTGTCTGACGATGAATAGGTGAACATATACATAACCATACTTAGGAAAAAAAATCCCTGTAGATCTCTTATGTTTGACATGCTAAAGAAAACAGAAAAAACACGTCTGTAATTTCTATTTATGAGTAACAGATGATAGAACTCAGACATTTCTCATTTCATACATAACTGCAGGGAGATGTAGTTGTTCTAGGAAGCATTTCTAGAAAAAAAGAATGCAGACCATTATTTTGCTCTCCTCAAACTTGAAGGCATTAAGGTATTTATCAATGAGAAGAGGAATTATTAACCCATTTAATACCAATCTCAAAGCCACCTGCGGGCAACTCAAGTGCTCTTCCTACCAAACCAAGTTTCTGCCATCCGGCCATTTACAAGAATGTTCTACAAACCTAGGAAAATTTCTCTTTGTCAAGAGCAATTGGAAAACTGATCCAGTTCTCCAGTTGCCTTCAAAACTCAAAATTAGATGCAGCCTTTAATCAAAGTGACAAGTGTCAGTTTTTGCCCTCTCCCCTGAGGTAAGGTAAATCTTCTGTGGTCCCCAAGCCCTGCTGCTGCCCACCCAGATCCCTCTGCCACAGCCTGGGTGGCAGCAGAGAGAAGCCAGCGTCAAAACTTCACAAGAGCTGCCTCCCTCACACAACGGATACAGGGGGCAGAGATGGAAAGGATAGAGAACTAAATCTAAGACATAAAAAAGGAGGCAATAAAGCAGGTCAGTTTAATGCAATGATGCACTCTCAGCCCTCAGCCTGTGACGCCACAAGAAGAGAACAGACCCTCAGTCATTTTGAATCAAGATTCTTGCCTCGAATGTGGAGAAGGCTTGAAAAACTCCGTGTAATTAGTTTAAAGGTGTCTGCTCGTCTGATTTTCAGCTACTCTGATAGGTGTGAAGTGTCTTATGGATCTCAAGAGGAACTAACTCCACAATTTACTATTCTAGTGGGCCAAGGCTGCTGTCTAGCATAGGAAGAGTGCAATTTGGCAGGAAAGACCAAATAAGCAAATAATCCCAGGCTGCTGAGGCAAATGTTGCCACCACCATTGCCTCCCAGGGTCTCTTGTTGTTTCCTTTGACTCCTTACATGGAAAACAAGTCCACTTTTTGCCACGTTTTTGGCTAGTGATGGGGAGGGACAGAAGGCAAATTCCAGCAGGGAAAAAGAAGAAGGTGAGCAGACATCAGGAAACCTATGAGGTGGCATAAGAGGTGCCTTTGAATATATTGTTGCTTGACTCAAGGTTGTTTTACCTTATTTCTTTGCATGACCACATAAAGATTAGCAAAGGGTTCCAGCCTCCCGACCCTCCTCACAGGCTGACTTCTAACACCTCCAAGTGTAATGAGAATTACTGACCAAGTGATAATTACAGATCGGTATTCTTTAGAATAAAGTGCTGTGTTCAGGTAAAAGATGTACCAAAAGCCAAAAATAAATGAGAAGGTGGATAAATATGAGGGTTTACTTTTATTTTAGCTTCTGCTACTATTACAGATTGTGCATGTTCTGATCTTAAAAAGGTATTGACAATAACATGGATTGCTTCCAATTATATTTTTACCTTAGAGGAAGGATATGAAGCCATACATTATACAAATTTGGTTACCGTCCCTAAATTTGGCCACAGAAAAAGGGATGGTGCACCTCTGAACTTTGGTTTGCATCCGGTGTTCATTAAACAACACAATAACCTATACTTCCTTTTTAAATATATATACATCACCAAAAAGCTAAAACTAGCATTTTTAAAGAAGAATCCGTTGGAGGAATATTCCAGTACGTTACATCCAATGACTACAACAGCAGGCCCCAAATCGTTGGTTGTGACTACACTTCTACACTTCTAGCAATTTTTAAGTGCTTCCAAGTATTGGGGTAAATTACATACTAAACAGATGCTGGACATAGGACTTGTGAGACCACCTGTAGTTATTATAGCTCACTGGTATAATGACCTGGATGCAGAAATCCTAAAATAAAAACTCTCTTTTGCTACAAAATTTGCACAAAAAGAGTATGTTTTGGTGCGTCTCTTTGGATAGGGACTAAGAAACTAAAATACAAATTGCTTAGCTCTGTAGTATGATTTTTGCAAGATAATGCTTGTGGTAAAAAATGATAATTTTAAAAAGCAGAAATTAAACTAATAATTTCATGCCTTCTTTTATACAACCACAGAAATTACTGAAATGATTCCTTTGCTATACAGCAATTAATGGAAACCATAGGAATCTGAAATGAGCGTCTCATATAAGCACTGGTGTAAGTAAGAAGGGAAATGTAAGGAATAATGCTCAGAATTCTAGCTTTATGCTGTTCCTCACAGCAATTCCAGCCTACAGCACAGTTTCTCCTTTACTGCTACTTTTGCCTATCACTTGACTGTGATAATACAAGCAAAGCAAGTTGCAAGGAAGGCCTAAAACCAGTTATCAGAGCCACTTACTTTATAATCACTGGTGCACTGTGGCAAACTGGGGTGTGGTACAGCCCAAAACTTCAGCACAGAGCCCAACTTATCTTACTTATCTCACTAGTATAGGCAGCCAAACATAGAATAAGCACAAGTTAACATACTAGTATGTATCTATGTGCCTATTTTAAGATACTAAGTTTTAAAGCCCCAGTATGGGTATATACCCAGGGAAATATCTGGGATTTTTTAAAAACTTATTCTTTGAAAAACTCTTTTGATGTAAATATTATTTAATATCAATTTACTCTTAGAATAAGTAGCCAAGGAATTTCCAAGGTGCAGACTTCTCCACACTAGGGAAATGTTATCTTCAAAAATGTGATAACCAAATGCAACCTACAAAGGCAACTGAAATGAAAGAAATAAGGATCGCACCAAACAGCCACATAGGTATTTTTTATTCTTTACAAATATTTATTTGAACAGTTAAAAAGTATCCAGGCCAAAATATTCAATGGATTAAAGTCAATGGTAGTTGTCATTAATATTCTGAAATTGATAAGTTGTTTATGTCTGGCATTCTTCCTGCTGATTATGCAGTGAGACAGGCAGCTTTATAAATATCTCATCACTCCATCGTCACACAAATTTCATCGACAGTGCTCATGCACAGCTATTAGCAATATGAATCTAACCATTACAAGAGGAATGAAAATCGAACATGTGGCATTAATACGCAGTCCTGGTTCCTAACCATCTGATAGGCAGATGGTGTAAAGCGGATTCTCCAGCTGAAATGAAGGGGCACATCATTTAAAACCTTGTTTGCATTCTAACTGATATCAGTGCCATATTGATATACATGATACATCATGGCAGTATTTGAACAATCTAGTTTGTTTCAGTCATAAATGTTTACAGCCTTGTTTTTTATCTTTAGAAGCATGTTCTGAGGAGCGTATTTTTAATTTATGAAACCTATTGTTTACTTCTGTTGAACCAGAAGATTAGCAAAGAGCAGGAATATTAAATTACCACAACCACAGCAGTATAACTAAGATGGATGAATAAAGTATGGTTTTTCAATAAAAGATGTTAGTAAAGGAATTAAAAAATTAGCCTAGACATTTTATGCATTAAATACATTTATTCATTTAAACCTTACAGCTTTTTTCCCATGTGACATACTTAGAACTTTAATGCTTTATAAAGCCATTCATTTAAATCTCTTACTGCGTGCAATTAATCTTGTCCAACAATTTAATTCAAAAAGCAAAACATCAGAAAGTAAAGTTCGATTCAACCATCACGCTTCTGAAGTAATCTCCGTATTGCTGACAGTTCCTATAGACTCATCAGCAAAAGTCTGTTCAAGGTGTCTTGCAGGAGCCGTATGAATTTGAATTACAGCTCAATTGAACGCTCGCCAAGCCTTAGTAGGAACTCAGGAACAAGAAGCAGAACACCAAAAGAGAGCGCAAAGGATCCTCTCCTACTAAGACCTTCTCTCTTCTGTCACTAGATTACTTTGGCCTGTTGGGTGTGTTTGTAGCTGTTAATTATGTTAATAAAGTTGCAGCCTGCTGTCTCTGCCAAATATAATCATAAGCTTTCTCCTGCCAAGTCCTAGTCTAATTTACACCCGTGCAACTCTACTGAAGTCAGAATTTCGTGGGTGAGAATGAGACCAGAAGTATGCCCAGTATGTGTGGTCTCTAACACTGAAAAATGAGTGAATGAAACAGAAAACAATGACAAAAAAACCCAGCATCTTCAGAAAACAATTCTGTTTTAAAAGCAAAGTCCCCTAGAGAGCTGTCATATATCATGACAGATTTTCGAAATGTATACGAATTACTGCTGGGCACTAAATCACATCCCGGGTTTCTGCCTTCCAACAAATACTATTGCCTGCCTGCCTCAAGAGAAAGCTCTTAAAACTTTCCGTTTTGATGGTGTGAGCAGCTTACAACACACCCTATTTGTGAAGCAAAATAGAAAAGGACCCGTGAGTGCAACTTTTTCAGCCTTGAATATGTATGTCTCAAAACACACATATTTTAATTGTATGCCTAAACTTCATCCTGGGACAAATTACAAAATTATTTAAATAATTGATCTTAAATCACTTTTAACGTCCTTCACATAATTATGCCTAACAGTAATAACAATTCCTAATAGTAATTCCAATAAATAATTAATAATTTCCTTAATGCGACCATTAGCTTCCTTTATATTTTATTTGATATATACTTATATATATATATTT